>JAJTUC010000004.1:517718-871517 GCA_036971365.1 Dactylellina leptospora
AGAAAAATTTGAAGCAAAGCAATATGATCCCCACGATTAATGTCTTTGGATGGACGATAATAAAAATATGTCGATATGAAGACATTGATAAGGGTACGGGTATCCGAAGAATAGGTGGCAACATACTCACTAGTGACTAACTGTTTCCAGGATTAGGTCCCTTCTTTCTTGTTGCTCGGTGCTTGTTTGGTCCAGGTACCGCATTCTCGAAGTCAGAATGATCTGTTGTGCATGTAGCTATAACACCACTATTATGGTAGAAATCGATCTTACCCTTCCGCTCAGAGCAATAAAAATAATAAACAGATGTTACATCCGGATAGAGGACTCTGGCAGTCTGTTCCGTCGTTTCGCTTCATAAGCGGAAAGTGAAGGCGCGTATATGGGACGGGGCGTTCGAGGGTATTGTAAAGAACTCACTTCGCAACTCTCAAAACTGTATATTGTTAATTGGCCTTCTCACCCTACCCTTTGTAGACCTTTACATGCGGGAATCTGCCGTGCGACCTTTCGATTACGGTGGTGGGGTCTAAGTCTGGCCGGAGTATAAACACCACTATGGGAAGAGATGTGGGGATCAGTTGAGAAAAGGAAAAGAACTACTTTTAAGAAATTTAGAAAACCAGATTTATCTGTCCTAAGCTAACGTTACATATGCATGTATCCATTCTTGGGGCTGATGGCGATCTAAACGAAAGCTATTCCAGACTTCTGTTAGGATCTGTTTGAAACGCTCATATTTTTTTGACATTGCTTTTGCTGTCGATATGTTTCGTTTCTTTTTTGGCCCCTGTTAACAGAGTGGCTCACGAGCCCGTGCACGGGTGTTCGTGAGCCTCTTTGTTTATGGTGGCTGGTTTGCGAGACAAACCGCATCTCATTTCCTATTCGCATATGCTTGAGCTGGATCATCTTTCCATTGACATGGCAACTTTGGTGACAGTCTCACGATTTCAATGATTATTTCCATGATTTCGGCACCTCGAGTTTCTAAGGTTCAGGTATCAAGTTTTTTTATCCCATTCATTTGTTACTCGCTTCACCTGCTACAGCTAGCTCCAATGTCATGTTATAATTGTTGACTTCTTCGACACCTAGTAGCTAGAGATAAGTCGATATACATCGCGAGATGTCATGATTCTCTCAGTATTGCGAGAATCGATGATTTGAAACAATTCAGGGTACTATCAATATTGAAAATAGACAATGTGATTCAGTTTGTACATTTACAAGGTCGTCACAATATTATTTCTCGCCGCTGATTCACGAGTTCATAACAAGTCTACGGCTTTGATCATCGTGACACGTCGATACCCTAGGGTAATAATTGATACTTTCACTGTTGCCGACTATGTAGGTAGACATGGGGACGATCAAAGTTGCATATTAAAATGGAGACTGTAAAAATCATAGATTGGGTGTTTGAGAATGGAAATCAGGCCATTTTCATATTGAACAGCAACATGAGAATCCAAATCTAGAGAAGGAAGCGACTGTCACAGCTTTAAAACTTTAAAAAATAGGCTGACATGTCTAAAAGGAAACGCGAACCATTTGAACCATGTGAGCCAATGGCGGCTTGCATATTTTTATAATGTTCCCTTACGACTCGCTAGCTACGGGAAGTGGGCCGTGTCGTTTAGGGTTGTTTGCAACCGGTGCATGACGCCAAGAACCGTTGGAGGTTCGAATATGGCTTATATTATCTGGCAAGACTGCGCAAATGCCATTCAACCGTTCAAAGTGGCTGGAAAGAATAGCCTTTTCGGCTTTTATAATGGTCAAATCATGTTTGGCTCCGTTTGTGTATCGATTAGCAATATAGTTTACCAAGTATATCATTTTAACTTGTTTCTTCTTCGAGATTGCTCAGAGGTTGATCATTCAAGTGTGTGGTTTCTTGTGAGAGCGCGTACTTGGCATTCAGTCCCGGAAACCACATCTTCAAGATTCCTTCCAGAGCTTCAGTGTACAAGAAATTCCTTATCGGGTGGAATTGCAGGATTCGCAGGCCAGCCGAAAGCTTAAGTGATGGTGGACCTCACGGTGCCTGTCTCGTTTAGCTTTCTGTGCTACCCTCAGGCGCGAGTTTTGAGCTTATTTTGGTTGCCGTGTTTGGTTCAAAATCGCTGTTATCAACGCGTGAAGACAAAGTCAACCAAAGAAACAACTGCCAATATCAAAATGAACGAGATTCTCAACGAATACCACCCGGTGGACCCGCATCTAAGCCCAAAAACCCCAAGAATAAGTGACGTTTTTCTGGACCCTTGAATGGCTTGGGCATCATCACCATCAAAACAAACGATGTGAACTGCTGGACATGCCGGAAGGGCATTCTCACGATGATCGCACGCTGTCTCATCCTTACGAAGGCTAATATGGCAGCAGCTTGCCGACTTGCCTTCTATTATGCAACTCGAGACCCGAATGTCCTATACGGACGGCTCGGAAGAAGCAACAATGCACACAGAGTTTGGTGACGTCCGCTCCACACCGCCAAAGGACAGCCTAACTAACGGCGTGTGGATCAAGCCATTATCGATATCGAAGACTGGTCTCCTTATGCAACCATCCTCGGCTAGACTGGCACTCTACGCAACGATAGTCGATGAGCCCCTCTGCCAAAATCATGTCAGTGCTGGAGTTGCTGGGGTTTCTCCCATGCGAGAATCACTCCCTTGTGCAACAGCGACCACACTGTCAACACAAACAGCTGCCCTTGTTTAGTATGCATATAAGGATGCCATGGCTCCTCTTCTTATCCTCTTTCCCACTCATCATCCACAGCTCAGACGGATTCCCTTCCACTGAGATCGTTGGCGAGAGCGGTTGTTTGGATTGTCACATTCTTTTTTTTCTTTTTGTTCTAAGTCTCTCCTTTTTTACGACACTCCTTAACGAAAGTTACGCTTGACGACATTCATTAGACAACGAACCACTCATTTGGGAAATCTGCTGAATGCTAGATTGTTCACACACTCTCTTTGAATAATGCGTTTCAGCCTGTCGATTGCTGCTACAGCAATCGCTTTTGCGGCTTCTGTTTATGCAGCCCCGCCAGAGTACTCCTCTAAGCAGGGTTTCCACATAGACAAACGTTATGGTGCTGTCAGTTATGGTGGCAAGGCCTACGGATGCTGGTGTAAAGATGTGTGCAATGCCAAGTTTCGTGATTGGGAACCTTTGGGCTGTTATGATAAGATTAGCGATCCGTCGGTGTATATTTTGGAAGTGAAAACCACATATCTCGCCGCCACCAATGTAACCAAGCATAATTGTTGGGCTTGGTGTAAAGGTCAGGGTACAAGATATGCAGCCATTGGAGCAGGTGGCACCGAGGTTAGTATTACTTTGTACACGTGCTAAGGCTATACTGACTTTGAATAGTGTTGGTGCGGTAACGATATCGAGGGTGACAAGACCAATGATAATAACTGCCTGTCAACTTGCTCTGGCGACGGATCTCAGGACGGATGTGGTGGCAAGTTTGCTTATGATCTCTTCAAGGACCCTACCATTGATCCTATCAACCAGAACAAGATCTCGGATTACATTGATGGATACGTCATGCAGGGCTGTTACTGGGATGACCCAGGTAGGATTGATTCTGAATTAGAGCATGGGAGTGTGCTAACACGATCATAGGGTACATTGTCAGAATACTTAAGGATAACTCCGACAATTTGAGTCTTAGCAGGTGCAAAGAAAGATGTGCAACCCAAGGATACCCATACGTGGGTGTCACTGGCGGCAGATACTGTGAGTAATTTATCTCTAAAGTTTATTAAGTAATTTACTAAACGGAGCGTAGGTTATGTAAGATCATTAATCAACCAGCAGCAATTTTATATCAGACTAACTTTATAGTGCGGTGGTGCCTTGCGAGGAGACGCTGAAATCGCAGGAAACCCGGGTGGTTGCGGCTCCAAATGTACCGGCGAACCGGGTGAATTCTGCGGTGGTTGGTGGGCAACCAACGTTTGGTATAATGAAGACCTTGACTCCAAAGAGCCCTGCGGCGTTGTACCGAAAAACCTTCCGGTGTATGTGACCGCACCTGTATTTAGTACAGGTGGACCTAAGCCTGGAACGACTACAATCACACAGTCTGGATCTACTGGCACGCTCACCGTTAGTGTCATTGTTACCACGACCACCGCAACGTCCTACACAACTGTCGGCCCAATCACAACTGGTGGACCGTCTGCTGGAACAACTACAATCACACCGAACGGACCAGTTGGAACAGTTAGCATTATTGTCACTACTCCCACGCCCTCTTATACTACTGCTGCTCCTATTACCACTGGTGGACCGTCCGCGGGTACATCGACTGTCTTCCCCACGGACGGACAGGGAAAGACCCTCAACAGCGGAACAGTAAGCATTATTGTCACTACTGCTACACCACGGACATCATATACCACTGCTGCTCCCGTTACTACCGGAGGACCATCTGCGGGTACTGCCACGCTATTCCCCACAGACGATCAGGGCAAGACTCTCGCCAGCGGAACAGTCAGTATTGTCGTTACCACCGCCACCCCGAAGACTTCTTATACCACTGCTGCCCCCGTTACTACCGGAGGACCATCTGCGGGTACTGCCACGCTATTCCCCACAGACGATCAGGGCAAGACCCTTGCCTCAGGTACTGTTTCTATCATTGTCACAACTCCTACACCCACCGGACCAAAGACGTCGTATTCAACCGCAGATCCTATCACCACTGGAGGACCAAAAGCAGGAACCGCCACATTATTCCCTACGGACGATGAGGGCAAAACATTATCGACTGGTGTTATCTCTATTGTTGTTACGACCGCTACACCCAGTGGACCTAAGACCTCTTATTCGACCGCTACACCCATAACCACTGGAGGGCCAAAGGCAGGAACCGCCACTCTCTTCCCTACAGATGACGAGGGTAAGACTTTGTCGACTGGTGTGATTTCTATTGTTGTCACTACCGCAACGCCTAGTGGACCTAAGACCTCTTACTCGACTGCAGACCCTATCACTACTGGAGGACCAAAAGCAGGAACCGCCACATTATTCCCAACAGACGACGAAGGCAAGACATTATCAACTGGTGTCGTCTCTATTGTCGTTACCACGCCCACACCCACATCTGCCAAGACATCCTACACAACGGCTGACCCAATTACCACTGGGGGCCCTAAGGCTGGAACAGCTACTCTCTTCCCTACAGACGGTGATGGCAAGACTTTAGCTTCAGGCACTGTTAGCATCGTTGTTACAACACCTACTTCGACGAAGGCTCAGACTTCCTATACCACAGCTGATCCAGTTACCACTGGAGGACCCAAGGCTGGAACCGCCACCCTATTCCCTACAGATGGTAATGGCAAGACCTTAGCTTCTGGCACTGTCAGCATTGTTGTTACAACGCCCACTTCGACGAAGGCTCAGACTTCCTATACCACAGCTGATCCAGTTACCACCGGAGGACCTAAGGCTGGAACCGCTACCCTCTTCCCTACAGATGATAATGGCAAGACCTTAGCTTCTGGCACCGTCAGTATCATTGTTACAACGCCCACCTCGACGAAGGCGCAGACGTCTTATACTACGGCTGATCCGGTGACTACGGGTGGCCCTAAGGCCGGTACTGCTACTTTCTTTCCTACCGACGGGAATGGTAAAACCCTACCTTCAGGCACCGTCAGTATCGTTGTTACAACAGCCACTCCTACCGGCGCTAAATATGTTACCGCTGATCCAATTACGACTGGCGGTCCTAAAGCGGGAACTGCCACGCTCTTTCCTACTGATAACGACGGTAAGACTCTATCATCAGGCACCGTTAGTATCGTTGTCACAACAGCTACTCCAACAAGCATCAAGACGTCATACACTACTGCCAAGCCAGTCACCACCGAAGGGCCCAAAGATGGAACTGCTACCCTCTTCCCCACCGACAGCAAAGGGTCAACCTTACCAACTGGGGTTGTTAGCATCATCGTTACAACGGCTAGCTCTGAACCGGATGAAGTCACTGATGAGGGTGACGGAAAGACTTCTTACACAACTGCCAAGCCTATCACAACGGGTGGACCAAAGGCAGGAACATCTTATATTACTCCTACAGATAGCCAGGGGTCGCCTTTGCTTACTGCAACCATCTCGATGATTGTCACCACCCCTACGCCTTCAGCTAAGGAGACCAGCTATACCACTACTACTGTCTCGACAGCTATCTCCAAGGCTGGACAGAAACCTGGCACTACTACTGTCACTCCAACTGACAAGAAAGGTCGTCCTCTCAATACTGGTACCGTAACTGTTCTTATTCTCACCGCTGGAGAGACAAAGACATCTTATGATATCGTCGCGACCATTACGACTAGTGGACCAAAGGCGGGAACTTCAACCATCGTGCCCACTGATTCCAAGGGATCCCCTCTTCCAACGGGAGAGGCTACTCTGGTGATCACCAACGCCAGCTCTTCAAGCGCACCGGTCAAGACCTCTTATGACATCGTTGAGACTCTTACAACCGATGGACCGAAAGCTGGGACTTCAACAATTCTGCCCACTGATTCCAAAGGCGCCACTCTCCCTACAGGAGAAGCGACACTTGTTATCACTAAAGCAAGCTCTTCAAGCGCACCGGTTAAGACGTCTTACGATATAGTTGAAACCCTTACTACTAACGGGCCAAAGGACGGAACATCAACTATCTTACCTACTGACTCCAAGGGCTCTACGCTTCCAACTGGAGAGGCCACCCTTGTCGTCACTTCCCCAAGTCCATCAGCTGCTGTCAAGACTTCCTATGACATTGTTGCAACGATAACAACCAGTGGCAAGAAAGCTGGAACATCCACCATTGTTCCGACTGACTCTAAAGGATCGACTCTGCCAACCGGAGAGGCAACTCTTGTTATCACACGCAAAAGCTCATCTACCCCCGTCAAGACCTCCTACAACATCGTCGCGACAATTACAACGAACGGCCCGACGGCAGGAACATCGACGATTGTGCCAACTAATTCCAAGGGATCTACACTTCCAACCGGAGAGGCAACCCTTGTTATCATTAATGCCAGTTCGTCGGCACCTGTCAAGACTTCTTACGATATTGTTGAAACCATCACGACGAACGGTCCAAAGGCAGGCACCTCTACTATTGTCCCAACTGATTCCAAGGGATCGACTCTTCCCACAGGTGAAGCAACGCTTGTGATTACGGCTGTTAGCTCAGCGCCTGTTAAGACCTCTTACGATATCGTTGAGACCCTTACCACGAACGGTCCAAAGGCAGGTACCTCCACTATCGTGCCAACTGATTCCAAAGGATCCCCACTCCCAACTGGCGAAGCGACTCTTGTTATCACAGCAGTTAGTTCAGCACCAGTCAAGACTTCGTATGATGTTGTCGCAACGATTACCACCAACGGACCTAAGGCAGGAACATCGACGATTGTCCCGACTGACTCTAAGGGCTCTCCACTTCCGACTGGAGAAGCAACCCTTGTCATCACCAATGCCAGTTCAACTAAGATTAAGACCTCTTATACTATCGTCGCGACTATCACCACCGGCGGATACAAGTCAAGAAAATCCACGATTGTGCCAACCGACTCCAAAGGATCCAAACTCCCAACTGGAGAAGCAACCCTTGTTATTATCACTCCGACATCGAGACCAGTCAAGACCTCTTATAACATTGTTGCCACTGTTACAACTAATGGACCTAAAGCGGGAACATCAACGATGGTACCGACGAATTCTCAAGGTTCCCCACTTCCAACTGGAGATGCTACTCTCGTCATCACGGCTGTTAGTTCCGCACCGGTTAAAACATCTTACGAGATTGTTGCGACTATCACTACTAACGGACCCGTGGCGGGAACATCAACAATCGTGCCTACCGATTCCAAGGGCTCCCCGCTCCCAACAGGGGAAGCTACTCTTGTCATTACTTCGGCCAGCTCATCAGTCATTGGCAAGACTACTTCAACTACCAACACGGAAAGTAAGCCAGTCAAGACGAGTTACAACATCGTCGCCACGATCACGACCACGGGTCCAAAGGCAGGGACGTCAACAATCGTGCCTACCGATTCCAAGGGATCCGCTCTTCCAACAGGAGATGCCACCCTCGTTGTTACTTCCGCTAGCTCGTCAGTCATCGGAAAGGTTACTTCAACTACCAATACTGAAAGTAAGCCAGTGATGACGTCTTACAACATCGTCTCGACAATCATGACCAATGGTCCGAAGGCAGGCACATCGACAATCGTACCAACCGACTCCAAGGGCTCCGCTCTTCCAACGGGAGACGCCACCCTGGTCGTCACCGCAGTTTCTTCTTCCGTTGTGGCATCTCCAACCGCCACCCCCACTGATAGCATTTGCCGAATGCCCAAGAGCAGCAAGTACAAGGTTTCAATGCCAATCGGTGGAGATGAGTACAAGGCACCGGTGGTCTCATGCCATACCGATAAGGCGAAATTCGAGGACCCCAACGACCCCAAGCATTTCATGCTTTATCCTTACGCCAACTCCAAGTGCCGTCTTGACTACGGTGTGACACCCAAGGAGATTCAGTACGCGTGTTGGAACGCTTGCGTCGAACAGTACAAGGTTTGTATCACGAAGAATAAGAAGGAAGACTGCGAGTTTCAGCAGACGGCTTGCAAGGACGCCAATACGGAAGATTACTTTAGCAAGAAGAAGGTTGCTGAGAAGGTTTGCACCAAGTACGGTGTCATGCCCAAGATCAAGAACCCGGTCGCTGAGGAGCCTGGATATTTCCGGTTCAGAAGGTATTAGGTGGATGATTAGTATGGGTAGTTAGAGCGAGCGAAGAAGAAGGTAGTTGTTTCCTTTGTTTAAAAATGATTTTATGAGAGTTTCACGCTTCATGTTTGAAGTTGTTGATGGATAAATAGCGGAGTTTTTTTCTTTTTGTTTATTGGGTAGCAAACTTGGACATTAGATTTGGGAATAAATTTTCATCTGTCATGATCGTCATACTGAGCTGGTTGTATACATCGCAAAGTTTGCCATCGCTGGCTTAGAGATGAATGTACAGATACAGATTTTCATTTGAACTTTGACCCTCGGGAATGATATTATACGGAATGTGTTGGCGTGAGGTTGAGTTCAACATGCAACAACACGTGGTGAACAGCTCGAGACATGTCGGACAAGTATCTAAGTTAAGTAGATACCTAGATACTTGTCCGACATGTCTCGAGCTGTTCACCTAGATCTAGATGGATACCAGATAGTATAATTGATGCCAATGCGAACTCCTGTCCAATGGCTGCGGCATGCGGAGAGCTGGAGCTGGAGCAGCCCGAGCTCGGACGAAAGAAGCAGGGAGCGTGCAGCTCGGGCAGTTCGGGCACCGGAGCAGGCGCTACGCCCAGAAGAGCAATGCGATGGCCACAAACAGCTATCGACGGGAATTTGTCTCGGCCTGAACTCAGTCGACGGACTCTGAGACCGGCACTGAAAAAAAAAAAAATCTTGCCGACAGGGGCAATCGCATCATCGGTGCTAAGGGAAGCGTCTTTATCGCGCGCTGCTGCTTTGGGTGTGCGTCGGCTCCGGTCCACTTTTTTTTTCTCTCACCGCTACCTTTTTTTTTTTCCCAAGCTACACACCAGTAGTAGCAGTAGTAGCAGTGAGTGTAATAGTACCGCTGGTAATTTCCCGCTCCCTTACTTAATTCTCCTCCTCCTCTCTGGCATCTTCCCCCTTCTTCTCTTCTATTCCTCCTCCATCTCCTCGCTCCATTCGCAAAAGCTCTGATCTGGTGTTCAGGCAATCTCAATCGGCTCTCGCAATCCCCATCCACCTCCCCCTTCTCGCTTCCCTCATCACCATCTAGCAAAAATGACGCAGGCTCAGGTCAACGGAACTGCTAAGAAGACCTTCCTCTTCACATCCGAGTCCGTCGGTGAAGGCCATCCGGACAAGATCTGGTATGTTGTTCGCCCTGTTTCATCCATCTGTCGAGCTGCGGTGCTAACGTTGCTGGCTGGCGCAGTGATCAGATCTCAGATGCCATCCTCGATGCCTGCTTGGCCGAGGACCCAACCTCCAAGGTAGGACAGGCAGACATACACACACCCCCAACGCTTTGTGAAAAGCCTGTCGCGAGATTTTGCTGCTAACCGGACTCCGTCTAAAAGGTCGCTTGCGAGACCGCAACCAAAACTGGTATGTGCAATTTTTTCTGAGCTCCCGCCTAACCTTAACCCCTGGGCGTCCGTTGCTACTAGTTTCCGGTTACTAACGGCTGTATCAACTCTTCAACAGGTATGGTCATGGTTTTCGGTGAGATAACCACCGGAGCTAGACTCGACTACCAAAAGATCATCCGTGATACTATCAAAGATATCGGCTACGATAGCTCTGATAAGGGCTTTGACTACAAGACCTGTAACGTCTTGGTTGCCATTGAGCAGCAATCCAAGGATATCGCTCAAGGTCTCCACTACGAGAAGGCTTTGGAAGAGTTAGGCGCCGGTGACCAAGGCATCATGTTTGGTTATGCCAGTGATGAGACCGATGAGCTTCTCCCACTTTCTCTCCTCCTCTCCCACAAGCTCAACGCTGCCATGTCCACCGCTCGCCGTGACGGAACTCTCCCATGGTTGAGACCGGACACCAAGACCCAGGTCACCGTCGAATATGAGAATGACCACGGTGCCTTCATCCCACGCAGAGTCGACACCGTCGTCGTCTCTGCTCAACACAGCGAGGATATCGAGACCCCAGAATTGAGGAAGGAGATCCTCGAGAAGATTGTCAAGAAGTCCATCCCGGCCAAGTACCTTGACGACAGAACCATCTACCACATCCAGCCATCCGGCCGTTTCGTCATCGGTGGTCCACAAGGTGATGCCGGTCTCACCGGCCGTAAGATCATCGTCGACACCTATGGTGGCCACGGAGCTCACGGAGGTGGTGCTTTCTCCGGAAAGGACTACTCCAAGGTCGACAGATCCGCCGCCTACCTCGCCCGTTGGATCGCCAAGTCCCTTGTCAACGCTGGCCTCGCCCGCCGCGCCCTCGTCCAGCTCTCCTACGCCATTGGTGTCCCCGAACCTCTCTCCATCTTCGTTGACACCTACGGCACCGGCCAAAAGTCCTCCGAAGAGCTCGTTGAGATCATCAAGGCTAACTTTGACATGAGACCTGGTGTCATCGTCAAGGAGCTCGATCTCGACAAGCCAAAGTACTACCGAACCGCCAAGAACGGTCACTTCACCGACCAAACCTTCACCTGGGAGAAGCCAAAGGAACTCACCCTATAAGTTCCTCTCTTATCTCTCAAATTTTTCACATCTCATAACATTGTGAACCACAATCTCGAATTGCATTGGAGAGAAGCTTTCAACACCTTCTTCCACTGCCGGACCACTTCGTGTTCCTCCCTTGTACTATTTCTTTTTGCGCGGACATGAAAAGAAAGCGAAACTCACGGTTTTTCCGACTACATATGTTTTTTTCCCCTTTTATCACTAAACATTTCTTTCCTTTTCTGTAACGAATAGATATGACGGACGCTTACTCACCTTTTCTTTACTCACTTTTTCTTTCCTCCCTTGCATTTTCTTTTCCATTCCCCCCCCCCCCCTTCTTTAACGTCGAGCTTCTTTTTTCAGCCTCGTCAATCGAAGAGGGTTTTCACCGGGGAATAAAAAGATAAAAGCTTATCGTTTTCTTATTGTTTTCCGTCACCTTTTCTCGAAATTCTTCTTTTTATCAGGTATAACGAGATCTTTTATAAAGAAAAAGGGGACACCGGCGTTGTTTCGATCCAAAAAAGTATTAATAAGGGAGGGCCATGTTTCAACACCATGCAGCTATTAGATGATATCATAAATGCAATTTGGGCGTTTTGTGTCTTTTTTTTTACACGGTTTATTTGTTTCGGTTGGGGTTTATATTTTTTCTCTATATTTATTTTTTTCATAACGGGCGGATATGAAATGGAAATGGAAAGGGTGCTTTGATTTCTTTTTTTTCTCTTCGATTCTTTTAATATCGTTCGAGGAGAATGGAGGGTGAGGTTTTTGGTGGTTGGTGGTTGATTGGTGGAGGGGTAGATAGATGGAGGGGTGCCGCATAGCTAGATGAATGAAAAATCTGTTGATGTGAGAGTTAATCTATCACGTATCTTTGAACCTTGGAAGCAAGCTCGGGGTGATTGTTTTAATCTATTCGTTAATCTCATACAGGTTTTATTTGAAAGGTACAAAAAGCTACTTTGATTAACATACGATGTCTAATCCCGATAAACACACCCAAGAGCGGACCTGATCCGAAAAAAATAGCACACCCTTAGAGTATTAACGCCGTAAACAGGATGCATGTCCCCAAAAATGTATCAAAAACGAACCACCAACCCAAAAAAAACATTTAAGAAAGTGAAAACAAGAGTCGAAAAGCTGGGTTGCTTTTTATCCTCCTAATCAAAGGCACCGGTTTCATAAATAATCGGCATCCAGAGATCTAATAACCCTCATCTATAAACCAAACACACTCTAATATAACCCCAGAAAAGGTATCAAGAAAAACAAATATACCGAATTCAAAACTTTACGGCATATATTCTTCATCCTGGACATCGACCGCACTCGCACTGTTCGTCAACGAAAGATACGTCGTCCATAAAATGCCAACCGATGAGGCAAACGGTAATTGAAACTGCAGAGGCATCACTCGGAAATTGATAATCTGCACAGCCGGCCAGAGCATGTAATTCGATCTGAGAGCCGACATGTACACCCCTCCGAATTTATTCTGGATAGCTTCACGGCCGCCACCTTCAGCAACAGTCTGATATCCAACGTCAGCATTTCTTTTCGAAAAAAATACATTATCGCAGCTAACAACTTACCATAAAGGTGAAGAACCCGGCTAGACCAACCGGCGCAAAGATCAATTGATCGCACGCAACCCTCTTCAACGCCGGTGCCATCGCTGCGGAACCCGGCGCTATCGGGAAAGCCTTCCCCAGAAACTTGAACCAAGTAAACTGCAAGGGCGCCATCGCGAATCCCCAGAAAGCGAATCTGGCTAGACGTTCGAATTCGAACGGTGGTGGGAGTAGATCTGATCGAGGTATCAATTCGCCTTTGTGGATGCTATCGGGGACTTTTGCGTCTAATTCGCCGATTTCGATGGCGACACGGTCTTGCGGTTCGGGGCCGGTGGGTTTTTGGAGGGCTCGTTCGCGGATTATGGTTATTGTTTGGGCGACTGTGTCTGCTATGCTATTGAGGACCTGTTCATCGATGAGCGTTAGGAGCAGAGATTTTAGAGAGATATGGAGGATTTTGTTGAAGAACGTACGGAGTTCGAGATCATCATGGTCAGGATGGGCCGTTTTTCGAAGGACTCGTTGAAGACGGCAATGAATCTCGCCATGATGATTGTTTGGATGATAGCTACGCAGAGTGGGATGACAGGCTGAAGTTGGCGGGAAAAGTTAGCTCGGGTTTGTGTTGAGGCCTGATGATGGAATTGGGAAGAACGATGTCTATCAGGGATGAATGGAGAATAAACCGAAAGAGACGGAATGGATTTAAGAATAAGGGGAGGGAGGAGGGTAGAGAGGAGAGGAGAGCGAGGTCGGACTGGGTTTGGGCGTTGAAGTGAGGCAACGCCAACTTGACGATGCCATGACCTCATAGTAGTTGGCCACACAACCAGGGCACACACTCCATAGCACACTCACTCCCCTTCGCAATATTCGAACAACAATATAAGGCTGGTACGTACTATCCTGTCCCACAGGTAAACAGTCTGTAGGTGCCGCATCGTCCGCTTGGCTCTGACCATGTAAGATGGCTTCTGCATCGTGAAAAGAGAAAAAAGGAGGGAAAGCTCCTTCAACTTTGGCGGGTGGTATAACGTATATATGTCTGAGCGTATGTATTTCTCTCCCACGGGGAAACAAAAGAAGAGCCCACGCGACGGAAGCTTTTGTGCCTTCGTTCGAGGATTTGTTTTTCTTTTTCGCTCGAGTTCGGAAGCAGCTGTATCTGCGTACAGGTGTCGGCGTCAGATATCGGACGATGGGGGGCGGGCGGGTGTCCGGTGGGTTCTATTGGGCGAACGAGGAACGTCGGGACCTGGGTTGGAACTTCCTGACCTAAACTAGCGGGGGAGTCGGAAGAGAGGTGAAAGGAATGAACAGAGAGAGGAAGAGTCGAGGGCGTGGGGTCTAATTCTCTCTGATGATAAGTGGAGGAGGTTTATTATTCTGGTGGAAGTGGCCGAGGAAAGAGGCTGCGCAGGCAAAACGCAGCGCCGCCAACGGAACCCAGCGGAGGCTACATCTCTGTCCATGCCCGTCCATGTCCAGTGCATCCTTTCCCTGTTGCTCTGAATGCGATGTTTGGGATGCGATGCAGATGCGCGGGAGATTGTTTATTCTTGGAAAAAGGCTTTCTCATGCGACGGTGTCAGCCAGTCCAGCCCATCTGCCCTTCACCCCCCCACACTCACTCCGATCCGTGGTTCTCAGTTTCGATTTCTCGATCGGATTTGCAAATGTATCAACAGCCGCCTGCGTGGCACGAAGTCTTTCGCTCGGGGATCTACCAAGTTGCAACTGTTGCGCGCAGACGTTGGAGTTTCGAAGGTCCCTTTCCAATATCGCGAGCGTATACATGCTCGAATGTCGCTGTTGGGGGAGTCTCTCGAAATAGCTCCCGGAGCTAAGCCGGCACCAGGGTCCCCAGCACCAAAGATAAAGCCAACCTATCGTGAGAGCGGTGTTCGGTAGACTAGTCAACTTTGGAGCTCTGTCCGCTACCTGATAACGAATTATCTAGCGCTTGATCTCAGACTTGCTTATCATTCAATTATTCTCCCCGTTTAAACGAGCTGTCTGTTAGGTACAGATCCTGAAACGATTGTCTAATCGCTTTACGTATTCGAGATCCACAGATGCTTTTTTTTTTTTTTTTTTTGTGGTTGAACCAAACTTCCCACGAGGCTTGTTGGCATGTTACAAACGATAGGTACCTGTCACATGACAAATATTCGACAACTTCCCCAGACTCAAATCATGCACCTCCGCTTCAACCTTAAAGTCTCAAAATCCCAAAATCCCTGGAATTGTCTCGAATTCTGCAATTAAAATGTTTCTAGATGTCCGTAGAATAGTTTTAGGTACATACAACCGTCGGCAGCTCCCTGCACTCGGTTATATCGTTGGTCATCAGGTCAACGACCCTGACCCCTTCGATCGTCAAAACCCCAGTCGTCAAAGCTATAAACCTAAGTTCCGCCGTATGACAAGCATTCGGAGCCAGCGGTCTATATCATCACCATCAGCATCATGACCGTTCCAAAACTTAAATAGAACACCACGGAGGACTTCAAACTCACCCTATCCTTACGTCGTTAACCAAAGGTATCAACTCGACGGCATCCAGATGTTGGCTTTTATACGATGAAAATAACGCCGCGTTTTCGACCACCGGCTCCGTCATATTATAAGGTACGCTGGGGAGAATCTTACCCTCCCCTTTGCGTCTCTTCGGCGGAACCAATAGTGCCAACCGCCGAGCACGATTACCCCGATTCATCACGAAAACCCGCCAGGAAAAGATATCGCCGGGATGGACGTTCAACGACATGGCTGTGAATGTGATCGTTAACCCTGAAGATTCGACCACGCTGACCGATGTATTCGATTGCGAGGACATTGGTCGTCCCGCGAGACGAACGGATGGCGGATTCCCGTGTATAGTCGCTTGGGCATCAGAACGGGAGGAAAAATCGATCGATGTTTCCCAGTGTGTGCTTATCAATGGTTTGCAGGTGTCCGATACCATCGCCTGGCCTTTCAGTTTGACGACTAGTTGCTTCATTAGGTTGGGTGTTTGGCCGGGGCTTGTCTTATTCGGTATCCGGAACAGAAAAGTGATTTCATCCATCACTTGAAGTATAGTTGGGAAAGTGTTCTCCGACGCTTCCATCGAAGATATCGTAGTGTTGCCGCATTCCAATACTACGTCACGTATCTCGAAATTGCAGCCCAATTGTGGAGTAACCTCAAGTGTAAGATGTGCATAAAGGCTCTCCGTGTTTGATCTTCGAGGTGTCTTGTTCCCCCGTAGTTTGAAATTGAGTCCCGGGACAATACCGAAATGATTCCTCGACGAAGATCCCAACGCGCTGGTCGATTCCTTGGGCGTAGGTAGGGTTGGTATTACTCTCGATACCCGGAGCGAGGAGAGGTATGGGAGCTTATCCGGCGTCTCTGCTCCGAATGATTCAAGAATATTTACGTTCAACGCCTGCCTGCTTGCGAGATATTCGTTTTCTGGTAGTCTGGTGTTCTGGTTCAATAGCTTGAGAGTGGCCGATGCCACGAATAAAACCCTGGGGTTGACCGGCTTAGCCTTTGGATGCCCTAACGGGACTGTGATCTTCCATATAGCTAGCCTTGTATCCCCGTCCCGCCATAGTATCTTCCCTCCATCTTTGTCTTGAATGGTCTTTTGGTAGAGGAGTATCGGTCCGTCCGGGGCTCGACTGCCATCCGGTCTCCGGGGGTTTTGGTCCTCCATCGCCGTAACTTCCAACGACACAGCTAGTCGCGAACTGTATGACTTGTAGACCGAATCATCCTGTATGCCAAATATCTGTAGCGCAATAAACACGGGCACATCTTCGTCTGTATCATAACATAACCATTAGCTTTCTGACTCCTAGGTGGGACGACATATTGTGTGAACGAACCAAAGTATAGATGCTTTCTCTCATCAAGTGCAGCGAAAGCTGGCAATGGGTTATGCCGGTCATTCGTGCCGTATACAGTCAGATGCTTAGGTTTCTGTCTAGTATTCAAGAATGCTTCGATATCTATATCGCTGTTCTCCGCTACGAAGACCCCAAGTCGAGCTTTCTCGACAATATCCGCGCTTATAGTCCGTCGATGGCCACGGCCACGTGAAGGCCCGATGTTACCGGGGCTGGCCATGCGAGAGCGAAGGGAAGCATCGACACAGCGTCCAGTTCAGTCCACCGTCGTACCGCGAATGATTGTAGCTGCTGTGGGAAGGTTGGACAGCTTGTCAAGCTCAGGTGTGGTGTTGTTCGCCGGGATTTGGCTTGGAATCCATCGAAACGAGCAAAACCCACCTTTCCCGTTTCAACGTCCTTTTTTTTCTCTCTCGTCCGCTGCCTCAGAAGACATCACGACCTTTCATTCAAAGTCCCGTCACGCCTGCGACACCGGTTGCGACGACGAGGAATATCATCCGTATCGTCGAAGAATACCCCCGTTGCCGACGTCTCTCCGGCCCCTTCACGCGACTCGTCGCCATCTCGAGACGCGCATCGTAGTCAGTTATGTCGAGCCTCTGGCAGGAGGCTCGCGCTCCAGATGGGAGGACTTACTACTATAACTCCCAGACGAAGGCGACGCAATGGCAGAAACCACTGGATATGATGGCTCCACTGGAGGTAAGTTTGTCTTCGTTGATGGATGAATGATTTCGAAAATGTATCTGTGCATGCTAACATTTCGACCATTCTGCAGCGGGCGATCAACGGCCAGCCCTGGCGAGAGTATACAACACCGGAAGGGAGAAAGTATTGGTCCCACGTCGAAACGAAGCAGAGTGTTTGGGATATGCCAGAGTCTTTCAAGGCTGCTGTTGACTCTGTCCAGAAATTACCCAATGTCCCACCAGCGCCCCAATTCGTCGCCGGGGGTACCGCAAACTTCAACAATTTGATATACCAACCATCGGGGCCTCACAGAGAACGTGGCGATCGAGGGGATAGAGATCGTGACAGAGACAGGGATCGGGATCGGGATAGGGACAGAGATGACCACATGTCCGGGGATCGGTCAATGGGCTCGGACAGCATGAACGCGGCGAGGGCATCCGCTCTCTCATCCACGTTGGGCGACAAGAACGAATCTCAATATCAGAACTACGCCGACGCCGAGGCGGCGTTCTTCAAATTGCTCAAAAAGAATAATATAGGTCCGGATTCTACGTGGGAACAAGCGTTGAAACTCATAATCAAAGAGGCTCCGTACCGAGCACTCAAGGACCCCCGAGATCGAAAGGCTGCTTTTGAGAAGTACACTGCTGAGCTTCGTTTGCAAGATCTTGAGAAGCAGAAAGATCGAATGACAAAATTGCGCCAAGATTTCACAACAATGTTGAAGAGCCATCCGGAGATCAAGTATTACACTCGATGGAGGTATGTTTCATTTGAAGTCCGCATCAATGTTGATCTGAGCTGATAGAATCTCTAGAACTGCGCGCAAGTACATTGAAGGTGAAACAATCTTCCGATCCGCTGCCGACGACAATGAACGGCGCTCCTTATTCGAGGAGTACATTATCGAATTACGAAAAGAGGAGCAGGAACGCGCAGCAACGGAAAGGCGGCAAGCTATAGAAGACTTGACGGGGCTGCTCAAGTCTCTGAATCTTGAACCGTATACTCGCTGGTCAGAAGCCCAAGGCCTCATCCGGGAAAATGAAACGTTCAAGTCTGAACCGAAATTCCAGGTGCTTTCCAAACTGGACGTGTTGAACGTCTTTGAGGGCCACATCAAATTTCTCGAGCGAAGCTTGAACGACAACCGTCAGAAGCAGAAGCAGAGCAAGCAAAGAAAGGAGCGGAAGAATCGCGAGGCCTTTGCGGTAAGTTCTCAATCGAACCAGATTGGTAATTGACCCTTGCTGACCAAATTAGACTTTGCTCGAAGAACTTCAAGCAAAAGGCAAAATCCGGTCTGGTTCTAAATGGAAGGAAATCCACCCTTTGATCAAAGATGATGAGCGGTATGATAATATGCTAGGACAGTCTGGTTCGACGCCGCTTGATCTCTTTTGGGATAAGGTTGAGGAAATCGAAAGAGAAGTCCGAAGCAAAAAGAATATCGTAATGGATATTTTGGAGGTACGATCCACCCAATGCGTATTCCTAGCAGGCTAGTATTAATGTTTCTCTTGGATATAGGAGAGAAGATTTCAGGTATCGCCCAAGACAAATATCGACGAATTTATTCATACCTTGCGTTCAGACCCGCGTACTACTCAATGGTCACACGATGATTTTGTCACAGTTTTTGATAAGGTATGCGAAATCAGGCTATCGTCGTCAATTGAGGTACAAAGCTAACCATTCCATTAGATTCACGAAAAGTCCGTCAAACGTAGCGAGGAAGATCGCCATCAGGCTGATCGTCAACAAAGACGCCGCGTGGACGCCTTGCGCTCCGCTATTAAGCATTTAGAGCCACCGGTTGCAGTTAGTGATACTTGGGACAAGGTCCGACCTCGTCTGACCAAAACGGAGGAGTTCAAAGCTTTGGATTCCGAAGAACTACGACAATCTGCTTTCGAAAAGTTTATCCGACGGTTGAAAGACAAGTTGGATGACGACCGTGAACCAGATCGCAAAGAACGTAAGGGTAGTCGAGGGGCCGAGCGAGCTGACAAGGGGGATCGCGATCGTGAGAGAGCTCGCACACCCCGTGAACATGAGACTAGAGATCGTCATCGTGGTGACCGAGATCGCGAACGCGAAAAAGACCGAGATAGGGAACGTAACGGACATCGAGGACGAGATCGCACTCCTGAGCCAGATGCATATGAAGCGGAACGTCGACGCGCTGCCGGTGAGCGTGAGCGCCAACATCTGAAATCCGGCGCTAGCTCCTTCTTAGGCAGGCGAAGCGAACGGGAGAGGGACCGCGAACGTGATAGAGAGCGAGATCGCGATCGAATCGATAGAGAAAGGGAACGCGATGCGTACTGGGATCGAGACCGCGATGAAAGGGAGCGTGAGAGGGAAGCCCGTCATTCTGTGAGTATCTACGAAAGGGAACGTCGTGAACGAGAAGAGGAGCGTGAAAGATCTTTCAGGGTTAGAGATCGCGAAGACCTTGGAAATGGACTTCCTCGTCGTCGCACTCGACCGCTGAGCCCTGGCGAGGAAAGTGACCTTGCCAGGCGAGAAGCAAAGGTTAGTAAAAAGCTTTATCTGATAATCAACTCTTCGATCACTAATGCTAATTTTGCTTCCAGCGATCGAGACACGAACGAGGGTCCTTTGAACGCCTTCCACTAGACAGACCGCCGACCCGGGAGGACCATTTCGATAAGCCGACCCCCAAGGAACTCGGAAAGGCTGTAAATCTCAATTACGGCGATGACCCGTCTCCTGTTTCCGCCACAGCAACCACAGCCCCCCCACTCAGTCGCCCTTCCGCGGCAGCCGGAGCTGCTGGTGACAATGCCAGCGAGGAAGGTGAAATCACAGAGTGAGAACTCGACGCGCTCAAACCACCGTACGTAACAAATCTTACGCGAAGACGAAGCAATTCGAAAGAGGTATCCATTGTTATTTTTTACTGTATCCTAATCTCGTTCTTGAATAATCGCAGAGGAAATCCTTTGAGAGTCTATCCATATTTTTTGTTTTTATTTTTGCTTTTAGAACGATGACCAAGAGAAGGACGACGAGAACCAACGGGTTCCAGGAACTAGTGGTGCGTAGTCTGTGAATTATTTTTTTTCCCTTGCGAATGGTGGCACGGATACTGTTGATGTAAGCGGAACAGCAAGCAAGCGTACAAAATAGCCTCCTCTCTCGAAAACTTAGTCGACTCTCCCTCCCTCCCTCTATCTCTCCCGTTGGCACGATATGATATTGAATCGGGGGAATGTAACGCGATCGATGTGAATGGCGTGTACGTTATACTGCTCCCCTTTGATCACTAACCACGCAGCGAGAAAGCAATATCAATTACTGTTTAATTTTGCTACGTTTATTATACTGTCCCGCGTAATATTTGATGCCGTGGTAAGTCTGACGGTCCATCCTTACAACCGTAATAAAATTCATCAATCGAGCAAGCTTGCAAGAGGCAGCTGCGTCTTCAACAGACCGGTTGCTGCGCCCCCAGATGTACTATGCGTAAGAATGAATAGTGATAGTTGAATGCAAGCGTGGTCATACCTATAAATCTCTTCCTCTCCGGGCATCGTAGAACCAAACAGAGCATAGCTCCGACCCCCCCAGACAGACACCAGAGACATCAGACAGAAACAACCTCCTCCGAGTTAAATCCGCGTTAGAATTACGTCTTCTCCCATTCGCTGCCCCGCCAGGCCGGGCAAACCTTCCTGTTTCTGACTTTTGGCACAGAAAAATTCCACAAAGAAAAAAAAGACAACAGCTCAGCAACAACAAAAACGGCCAGTCGGTGAAGAATAAGGTCAGAAGAGCTCGTTTCTCTCTTCACCCTGCTAGACATCCTTCCTTACTGTTACCCTTCTTTCAGGACCATCCGGCTACCCCGTCGTCCACTCGAGTCCCAGCTCTACGGTTACCGTTCGCCGGTGCGACTCTTCCACCATGGCTGATAAGCTCACTCGGTATGGCACATGAGATATGACGTTTCAAAACTGGGCGGGAACCATGGTGATGCTAATATTGGGAAATCTACAGTATCGCCATCGTCAGCAGCGATAAGGTCAGCTACCGTCGCACCTATATCCATCATACGGCTTTTTTTTTTTTGCTAACCGTTGTTTCTCCGTATAGTGTAAACCAAAGGTAGTCTTGCGCTTCCCTGTTGTCCACATCAAATCAAATATACCCCGCGATTTTTCGTCCGAAGCGCTAAACATCCCCATTGCCGCCAACAGAAATGCCGACAGGAATGTAAAAAGTCTTGCCCTGTCGTCAGGACGGGTAAGCTCTGTATCGAAGTTACCTCAGACTCCAAGATCGCATTCATCTCCGAACGGTTGTGTATCGGTTGCGGTATCTGTCCTAAGAAATGTCCCTTCGGCGCAATCCATATCATCAACTTGCCGACAAATCTCGAAACCCAAGTCACCCATCGATATTCTGCCAACTCGTTCAAACTGCACAGATTACCGACCCCTCGCCCAGGACAGGTTTTGGGGTTGGTGGGGACAAACGGTATCGGCAAATCGACCGCTTTGAAGATTTTGGCAGGAAGGTTGGATCCTAATCTGGGAAGATTCGATAATCCGCCGACCTGGGAGGAGATCTTAAAGTACTTCCGTGGAAGCGAGTTGCAAAATTACTTCTTGAGATTGCTCGAAGAACATCTTAAAGCTATCATCAAGCCGCAATATGTCGACCAACTGGCAAAGGCCCTGAAGGGTAAATCAAAGTCCGTGGGTGAACTTTTGAAAACGAAGGCCGATCGAGAGCTTCCGAAGAAATCGACTGAGCTTAGCATTCTGGATCATGCTGCCGATATCCTTGGTGCGTACATTCAAACCCTTTATCTCTGATAACACAAGCTGACTGCGGCAATACAGAACTTAAACAGGTCATGGATCGTGACGTCGCATTACTTTCCGGTGGAGAGCTGCAGCGATTCGCTATCGCAATGGCTGTAGTACAGAAGGCAGACGTGTAAGCTCTTCAAGTTCGCCCTGGTAATCAAATATCAGCTGTTCTAATAATAAGCTAGTTACATGTTCGACGAGCCCTCCTCCTTCTTGGATATCAAGCAACGTCTAAAGGCCGCCAACACCATCCGTGAAATTGTCCAACATGACGATAGAGCGTATGTCATCGTTGTGGAGCACGATTTGTCTGTCCTCGACTACCTCTCCGATTTCATTTGTGTTCTGTACGGCCAGCCGGCAGTTTACGGTGTCGTCACACTTCCAGCCTCGGTTAGGGAAGGTATCAATATTTTCTTGGATGGTAACATCCCCACTGAGAACTTGCGTTTCAGAGAAGAATCGCTCCAGTTCAGAATAGCAGAAGTCGCCGATGAGTTCGCCATAGATAGAAGCAGAGGATTCAAGTATCCGTCGATGACGAAGACTCAAGGTGATTTCTCTTTGGAAGTTGACGCTGGTGAATTCACCGACTCAGAAATCATCGTCATGATGGGTGAAAACGGAACCGGAAAGACCACTTTCTGTAAACTCTTGGCAGGTCTCGATCAGCCCGACGCTACCTCCAACAAGGTCCCCCAAATGTCGATTTCATTGAAGCCGCAGACAATTACTGGAAAATTCCCGGGAACTGTGCGACAACTATTTTTCAAGAAGATCAAGGCTTCTTTCTTAAACCCTCAATTCCAAACTGATGTTTACAAGCCACTTAAGATCGACGACTTCATTGATCAAGAAGTTCAGAATCTTTCCGGTGGTGAACTTCAAAGAGTCGCTATCGTGCTCAGCTTGGGTAAACCAGCCGATATCTACGTTATCGACGAGCCTTCTGCCTACCTTGACTCCGAACAACGTATTATCGCTGCTAGAGTTATCAAGAGATTCATCATGCACGCTAAGAAGACTGCCTTCATCGTCGAGCACGATTTCATCATGGCCACATATCTTGCCGACAGGGTTATTGTCTTTGAGGGTCAGCCATCTATCAAAGCCAAGGCTACAAAGCCACAATCTCTTCTCACTGGTTGCAACCAGTTCTTGAAGTCTCTAGATGTCACGTAAGTATTTTCTCCACACATAATCTCTTAGGAAGGTTGGCTAACGTCTCAACCTCAGTTTCCGTCGTGACCCCGTTTCTTTCCGTCCCCGTATCAACAAGCTTAACAGTCAACTTGACCAAGAGCAAAAGCTTGCCGGAAACTACGTAAGTTTAAACTCGAAAGGATCCTTATCTTAAAATACTTGCTAATGTCGATGATTAGTTTTTCCTTGAGGAGACGTCCTAAATATTTCCTTAATTTATATAATCCACCAAAAAAAAAGGGAGCATAATTGCAAGTATGGATTGGTCATTAGATTCACAAAGGCGCATATTTGGCAATTGCATTGTGCATTCTCCTTTTTTCCCTCTACGTCATTACATTACACACACTCAGATGTAATTTCTTTTTGTTTCATCTTCGCGTAAAGAGTGAGGCATGAGTGATGGGGTTTCGAACGTGGAAGGAATATCCCACTTAGGAAACCGTCGCTCCGTGGTCTTCAGATGAGGTCGGCTTTTTGATTTAGTCCTTTTTTCTTTGCTACTTTCTCTCACGCAAGATGTAATCTACTGTTTTTGTTTTTCTTAAAAGTGATACGCATAGATACCTACCTACAATCGATTGGCATTCGCTTTAAGGTCCTCGGGATCAATAATTATGAATCTGTTTGGTGTTGGAACGACCTCTTGATAAATTCCAACAGATGCAACAAATTTTTAGTGCAACGGTCGAAGATCTCATGCTATGAGACGTTTAAGGTGAGAGAGAAGGAGTTATTTTAATACGTCCCTCCATGCGACGACCCCTTATTAGGCTGGTAGCTTCCGACATGCTAGCGGTCAATTGAGTTGGTAATGAGTGGAAATAATCCGCAGGGATCCCACGCCATCCATGTGGTCCACCACCCGTGGTGACCATGACTTGAAGTTAGGATTCCTAAACCACCACAATCACGCGAGGTCTCAAAATCTTAACTATAGCATGAGATTTACGACATGGCTAGAAGAAGGACTGGATCTACGACGTCTCCTACGTCCATACTCGCCCACGCGCTCCTTATTTCCACATTTCTCTCA
Source organism: Dactylellina leptospora (assembly GCA_036971365.1). Lineage (NCBI taxonomy): Eukaryota > Fungi > Ascomycota > Orbiliomycetes > Orbiliales > Orbiliaceae > Dactylellina > Dactylellina leptospora. Next base: position 542,271 of record JAJTUC010000004.1, read on the forward strand.
CCTGCGTTCGCCTGGTGGGAAGATGCCGCTCCCAGCAATGAAGAATGGTGGACGAGGATATATCCCGTTAGCAATAACCAAGGCAGGGGCAGGGGGCCATACGGCGCGGCATACGAATGTCACCAAAGCAGCAGTGATATGATGGCAGCGCCTCTTAATGGTGCAGTTGTTTGGAATCGACCGGTTGAGATGGCGACTTTGGCTGTGGCTTTCTACTCGGATGCGTACTGCGGGAATAATCTTAAGGGTCAAGCGAGGCCTAAGCCGATGGCTATAATGGTATTGGATAAGAGGGTTCTTCGAGGTTTGCATGTTGCGAATTTCAGGAATCTGGGGACGGATACTATACCCGTGCGCATCAGGGAATACCGTACCAGATCCATGATGGCTATTAAGGTCGAAGATGAAGTGCTGGAAGGCGGAATGCTGCACGGTATACCTCCGGAGGACCTCCCTGGGGCCATCGTATATTGGCAGAATAATGCAAGAAAAGTTGCAAAGAATTCAGTCTCGTGGCTGAACGGGTTTCTGTACGAGAAATTAACGGCAGCGAGCGATATCAATTTATTCATGCGGGAAGTCGTCGAAAGGATCACTAACTGGCCGAAGGATCCCACGGTCAGAATAAGGGAAACCTCTGCAACTTTGGTCAATTATATCAACCAGAAAGCAGGTGTACCCGGTCCCACACTTGACTTTTCAAAACGCCATATACCCGAGGGCGGCTTCGCTCTTGAGGCTGATATAAATGACAACTATGTTGCTGCCTCAGTTCAAGAGCTCAGAGCTATAAACGGAGAGCCTTTAGGCTTCAAGTTCCAACAGCCGGTGAACACTTACAAGCCCAGGACCAGTTCGACTACCGGAAACAATCAACCGGAAGCGGTACCACCTCCTGCTACGAATACTAACTCTGACAGAGCTGCCCTTCGAGGGAATCCGAACGTTGGGAAAGGGGGATCTCTATTCGATGGGATAGTCAACCTAGAACCTGCCTTCGAACAACTCCTCAAGGCCCTGGAGAAAGAGGTGGCACCGGAAACAGCTCCTCCGGCCACTGACCAGAAAATCCCAGGATTAGAACTCGACTTTTCCAAGATAGGCGCTTCTTTCCTAAGATCGAGCGACAAATATAAGTGGATCGAAGAATGGGAGGACAAAGAACGCCGGAATATTCGACGACTACTGCTTGCTCGAGAGATATATAATCGATGGAGGGAGAAAAACGAGGGCGTTCCGGAATGGACGTATACAATACGTGATCTGTGGAACAAGGGCGATCCAGGGAATTACGTCCCTGAGCTTCGAGACTCTTTCGAAAAACAACCAAACAAAGAGGCATGGTTTAAATACCTGGTAGCGAAGCAAAGAGGGTTTATGAGCGGCCTACGGTTCGGCCAGGCTCTCTATAAGAAATGGACGTCGCTACAATCGCCGCCAGGTAAAGAGTCCGGCACGAAAGAACCAGCAGCTGTGGAGAATCCTCCCGTGGAAAAGGCTATGTTGCAAAGTTCCATGACAGAAGAGCCTCAGAACGAAGATTTTCCTCCTCTACCTACGAGAACGAGCCCAGCAATGACGGGTGCGCCAGCACCACTCCGTACTTTCGTCCCGGGTGATACCAGCCCGCCGTTAGAATCACAGCCCGCAGCTCCTGATAATCTCCAGACAAATGTCGAGCAGGAAACACCTCGTGATGCGATAGCTGCTTTATATAATACTCTCCAAATCGCACGCCCTCAGCAACAAGGGAATTCGGTTGACACGCGGCCGTCAGATACGCGGCCTCCTAATCCAATATCAATAAATGCGGCGCCGGTTGATACGAGACCGATGCTAGTTGATCCGGTGCCTAATTTCCGTCAGATACTTCCAAGACCGCTCGCCATCCCAGAAGCCGGAGGTACCAATAATGGTCCAGGAGCACAAGCCATAGATCCAAACTTTAGATCCATGCTCTCCGCCCTGAATAATGCAATTATCATGAATGGACGGGTGATACCAGGTTCAGATATGAGATCTATGAGACCGGACAATCAGCCCAGCATACCCGACTCGTCCGGCGCAATGTCCCAATCAGCGACTATGCAAATCGAACCTCAAGTTCCAAACCAGGGAGCTGACCTCGCAAGATCTGGAACGAGGCCGTCTAACCCGCAGCCGAATCTATCGCAGTCCCAGCCCCTGTCACGCAATCCCGAAGCGCAATCACAAGTTCAACCGGGAACATCACAGAACGTTCTGCCACAGAATTCTAACACCAGGACTAGCTCCAATTCTGGGACCACCACCAATACAAATACCGGGAAGAAAATCAAACCCGGCAAACCGCGAAAACTTACACTTGCGATTGGAGCACCCGATGGAATAGAAGTCGTAGGACTCCCGGAAGGCTATTCACCAGTGGAAACTTTCCAACCAAACCGACTAAGTAATCTTATCGGTCAGAATATTCCACAGCCAGGTATCTTCCCAGGGCTCCCCCCAGAGCCGTTGCAACAACCGAACGCGGCAGGACTTAACATACAACCCGGATCGAATCAAAATAATCCCAACGTACGACCGCAGCAAGCAAACGTCCCACAACAAGGTACAGGAGCTAGCGGTAACGGACAAAGAACCACTCAAAAATTACAATATAGGGTACCGGAACCGGAAAGGATCACCCAGCAACGAACCGTACAAGACGTTGCGGGAATGAAATCACGAACGGATATAATGCAACAAATCCCCGGCGAAAGGAATACTCTAACCATCGAAAAACAAGGACCCGGTGCTGGTATCCCGTTATCACAAGACCTCAGGAATTTTAATATGGCGTTGATGCAGAATCCCAGACAAGCTATGGGCGGAGAGTTTTCGATGCTGGAAGAGCCAGTTCAACCGCGTAATCCAACAGAAAGACCTGGCACTCGAGTCCCAGCACGTCCTTCAAATGGTCAACCCCAACAGCGTGGATCAGCTAGTGGAAACACCGCCGGTAGAGGACGCCAAACGCAGCAGCCGCAAAATAACCCCGGTGAATCCAGAAGAGGAACCCGGCAAGTTCTCGAGACCGTAAGAGAAGATATCGAGACGGATGAATCGCTAGAACCTGTTCAAAGTCGTAGGAACAGACAAACGGTCGCCGAACAGGATAGAATTCAAGTCGCAAATCAAAATTTTCCCGGAGGGAATGTAGCGAATCGACCGAATGCGAATACGTTGAATGATGCGAATGGGTTCGCGGATGAGTCGTGGCCGTGGCAGAGTGGGCTTAAACCACCGCCAGAGCAATAATCATTCATGGGGATCTGAGGGTTAGTTAGTTTAATTAGGCGTTAGTGTCATTTATACATTGTTTTATAATAAAGAAGAGTATTTTGAGAAGGGTATAACACAAGTAAATACCTATTTCTTATTGGGTCAAGGAGTCAAACCTTAGCCTGCAGGTTCCTATATCACGAAGTGGTTACACATCCTCAATTCGGAATCGTGTTGTAGACGGAAAATCCAACACTTGCTTCTTGAACCTCAACGAAAACAATTCGAAAAGTTGATATAGAAAATTCACCTAGGGTTACAAAAAGATTTTAGCTTTAGTAATAAGAGATATATGTTACAATCAGGCTATGTACAATCAATTATATTTTACAAATCTACTCTTACAAAAGTCTTTATCCATACCAAACACTAACTTGGTGACACATATCTGTATACCTTCTCACAACTTGTATCGAAGTATCAATAGGTAAACACCTATCTACGTTGTATCAAGCGATGTGTATATATATGGGAACAGGTGCCACTTTCATGGCATCTAACCGTTAATTGAGCTCATCCAACGCTCCATGCCGTTGCAAAAGGTCAAGCGCAGCCTTCTTCAAATCAAACACCTCACTTCTTGAGATATACTGATACGCCGTCTCTCCGGTCTTCGGGTTCTTGAACTTCGGATCAGCTCCAGCCTGCAACAGATAATAAGCAGAAGTCAGGGATTCAGAATGCGCCCCTTCCGCGAACGTCAACCCGCTACCTCTTCTATTCGCATGGAACAGTGGGGTTCTCCCCTTCGCATCTACAGCGTTCACATCCGCCCCAGCGTCGATGAGCATCCTGACGGTTCCCAAGTCGAAATTTTTGATGAAGAAATGTAGCGCGGATTCCTCTTTGCCATCGAGGGATTTCCCGTGTATCATCTTCTCTCTCTGTTCCGGGGTCGCGAGTCGAAATATTAGACGTGCCATGAGTGGTGAATATTTACACCCGTGAGGGAACGGTTGTCGGAAATCATTGGGATTGGGCGGGTTACCGGGCGACTCCGCGAGTGGAATCGTGGGATCGAGTTTATATTCCACTATCAGCTTTCGAACTAACGATTCTGATTGTGCCCGTATAGCGCGAAAAAACAAGTTTTGGCCCCACGAATCGAATCCGTTAATATCAGCCCCCATCGCGATCAATTCGTCGATGATCGGATTTTTCGTCTCGCTCGATATCTTTACCCTAGGTAATAGCTCAACCCCGCGATCATCTTTGATCCTTAACTTCGCTCCGCCTTCGTGTATGAGAATCCTGGTAGCCGCGTAAGCGTTATTCACGCACGCATAATCCAAAGGTTTCATCCCAGAAGAATCGGACAAATCGATTATACTGCCTACCTCTTCCCGACTCCCAGCCCTGAAAAGCATATTGACAGCAACAGCCATATCCACTGCGGACTCCCATTCACGGCTCGAGGTAGCGAATGACAAGGCTGTCCGCTGCTGGTTATCTTGGATTGTTATGTCCGGGTTTCTCTTCAGTAGATATGTTAATTGACCGCTCGCGAGGTTTTGGCTCGGAAGTTCCTCGAAGCACATCATCAACGGTGTAACGCCCTCCGAATTTTGAACGTCCACGGTTCTGGCGCATTCATGCAAATATTTTTTGTTGAATAAGTTGCGGGTGAAAGACTTGAACCCGTTCTTGAATGCGAGATGAAGTATAGTATTCCCAGTCCCTGCTTCTCTGATATCCGAGATAGGTGGGGCGTCCGGTAATTTCATCAAGTGGCTTAGATACATCCATGGATTACGTTTTGAATCCTCTCCCCGGAGAGATTCCAGAACAAATTCGGTAAAGTGCTCCGGAGTATCGAACTCTGGTCGGTAAGCCAGGAAATTCTCGAAGCTCGCTTTTTCATTGTTGTACGATTGTAAACTTTTCAAAATCTTCTCCCACGGGAGCTTTTCTCGCTCGGAGCTGTTGCTTTTGGCAAAGTTGATTATAACATCAATCAAACCCCACCTGACAGCCGCCTCTAACGTGGACCCTTCATATATCTCAAAATCTTTGAAAATTGATTGTAACTCCGATCCTCCCTGCTTTGACAGCAGGTACTCGATGGTTCTGTGTTTCGGTTGAGAGACCGTGCTCGATTGAAGAACCGTTGATATCATCGATTCACCACCGGAAAGGAATTCAGCAACAGCAGACGGGAAATTTTCGCAAAAGTAAATCGTGACATCAGGATTCGTGGTTGCCGGGTTCTCGAGGGCTTCGCGAAGGGGTATCTCAGGAGTTCCAGGCGGCCCAGTTGCTCCCTTACTAATCAATCTTTGCACGGTTTTCAACGAAGCACCATAGATGACCGCGGCAGTGAGCGCGGTAGCAGGGTCTCCGGTGCCCCATCTTCCGACAGCGTTGATTTCCTCAAGGGTGTATTTTTCGTCGAGAAAATATTCGACCACGCCTTTACAATCATGCATCGCGGCTAGTGTCAACGGAGTAAATCCATCTGCGTCCGGGGTAGCGTGTGGTGAATGGCCGCCCAAGTAGTCCTTCACTACGGAAAGCACAGACGCGCGGGGGCGGAGCTCAAGATGTCTACCTATGGTCTTTGAGGGTGCGGGTACTTCTCCCGGTGACCTTAAGGCAGCGTGCAGGGGACTGGCTAGGTAAGGTAGGCCGATAGGATCTGCCCCGGAATCCAACAGGTGTCGGATGCACACCTCCAGTCTTGCACTTGCCGCGAAGTGTAAAGGAGTATAGCCCATTCTACTATAAACATTAAGCAGAGGCTTATATTTAAGTATATGGGTGAGCATGGGTTCCCCGAAAGTAGTGTCAACCGCGCAATCAGAAATTGGGGTTTTTCCGCGAATGTCGGGTTCGTTGAGAAGCTTTGTCATAAGAAATCTTGAAATCGTGGTGTCGAGGTTCGAGAAAGGCTTGTCAAATGAATCAAGGATGATATGAGATAGGGCATTCGTTCCATTAATGGATAGATTCTCGATGGTTGCACCATTTTGTAGAAGTACTTCAGCTGAGTCCCTCCTCCAATTTTTGATAGCGGCAAGCAGGGCCTCATCCTTAAAAGAAGAATTCCGGGGATCCTGAAGCGCATGCCGTACAAACTCTGGCACGTCGTACTGGCAGAGTATTTGAAGCTGATTTACGTCATACTCCATGAGTTTATAAAGTTTCAGCAATTCAATCTTGTCCTGTGGATCAGTGTTACTATGATGAAAGTTAGGATCCCTCTCAACCATGAGTGAAGCCTGATACCAAGCCCCGAAGGTAGAGTCGAGTCCGGTGCTCCAGAGTGGCGCTGCTAGGTGGACAAGAGATGCTCCTTTTTCAGGCGCCCATGCACAGTGGTGATAACACTGGGACGCTGCATATCGTAGCAAAGGATAATTCAATAACCTTGCTTCCCAGGAGTTCAGAGTTTTACACGGCCCCTCAACTGCGAGTTGGTCATCAAGCAGTGAGCTGATCAAAACGCGCGCGATATTCTCATGCCCGATTTCATCTTTCAGCGCATAGTTGGCAAGGTGGTCTGGAAGATCGGGCGTCGTAGCCAGAATATTGAGCCAAGCTTTCGTGTTCTTACGGGCTAGCGTGAAATGGGAACGACCTAGCAATCCTCTGCCCCGTTGTTGTTTAATGCAGTTCCTGATATCCTCTTCTGTTACGCCCTTTGGTCCAAGAATTGCTGACAAGGTTGCGATTACTGTATTTCCTGAGAGACGATATGGAGCGAGACACAACAGATGCAGGAGTTCTCGAGTGATCAGTCGCTCATCTTCGAATTTAATATCTTCGAGGCAGCGAGTGGTGGCGAGCACATCCGGGTGGTACTCTTGCGGAAAGGGCAGTAAACGTTTGGCAGGACGAGGGTCCGGTGGTCGCGCATCTTTTTTATCTCGAGGGTACGCCAGATTAGTGGGACCGAAAGAGTGAAACCTGACCCCGATCAATTAACGAAAGTGAATCAATCACGAGATTGTGCGTATATTATATAAGTATATATGTACCCTCGATCCGCTTGACCATGCACGTTGCATTCTGAGATCAATTCGTGTTGGCTCCATGTCGTCCGGCCCAATCGCGAGTTCGAGCGCGGATGCAGACACGCGGACGAAAAGCGACTCGCTCGACGACGGTTGAAAACAGGCCATCGGACCGCTGCAGCTCGCCATTGCGCATTCGGGAGTCGACTGCCGCCGGGCTCCAGCAGCACTCTCATCGTCGGCAGGGCCGGACAGGAAATGATAGAATAGAGGTCGTTAGAAGGAGCGAAATTTCAGCCTCGGCTGACCGCATTCGGGCAGGGATCAAGTGACGCGGGGAAGGTAACCAAACTACAACAGCACTCTGCTCTGCACATGCTAAAACTGTAAGCTCGGTTGCCCCGGTTCGAGACTCCAAACCCTCAGTTAAAGCGTGTCCCCGGCCTCTTTCCTGCGCCATGTCTCCGGCCTCACATTTCCTCCTCTCAGATACACCCATTCACACCAGCCGTCGACCCTCGATCGATCCCAGTTAGAAGCGTATCACGCAAACAAGCCAGTCTTCCAAAATGCCGTTCCAAACCGCTCTCACAAAGGCCCTTGGAATCGCCGTCCCCGTCGTCCAGGGAGGAATGCAATGGGTCGGGTACGCTGAACTCGCCTCCGCCGTCTCGAACGCCGGCGGTCTCGGTATCGTGAGTGTCTCTGGTATATTGTAGACAAGAAGTCGTATGCTAACGAGAATCCAGTTGACGGCGCTCACACAACCGACACCCGAAGATTTACGCAAAGAAATCCGAAGATGCAAAACCATGACCTCTAAGCCGGTGCGTATTTCCATCCCCGTCGTCTTATAATCTTATATATATATCAGTATGCTAAATTGAATATCGATATAGTTCGCCGTCAACCTCACGCTCCTCCCCGCCCTCGTCCCCCCAGACTACAACGCCTACGCCAACGTCATAATCGAAGAAGGCATCAAAATCGTCGAAACAGCAGGCAACAATCCCGCCCCGATAATCAAAAAACTCAAATCCGCAAACATCATCGTCCTCCACAAGTGCACCACCATCCGCCACGCCCTCTCCGCCCAGAAACTCGGCGTCGACTTCCTCTCCATCGACGGCTTCGAATGCGCCGGCCACGTCGGCGAACACGACATCACAAACTTCGTCCTCCTCCGCCGCGCCGCTCAGGAACTAAAAGTCCCCTTCATCGCCTCCGGTGGGTTCGCTGACGGACAAGGCCTCGCCGGCGCGTTGGCTCTGGGAGCCTGCGGTATCAACATGGGTACCCGATTCATGGCTACCAAAGAAGCACCGATCCACCAAAAGGTCAAGGAAGCGATCGTTAAAGCTTCGGAAGACGATACCGAGCTCTTGTTGAGAAGATGGAGGAACACCAGCCGTTTATTCAAGAATAAAGTCGCCGTTGAAGCCAAGCAGATCGAAACTACCAGCTCAACCGGCAAGTTCGAAGAGGTCGCGCATTTGGTCAGCGGTAAGAGAGGCAGGAACGTTTTCATCGATGGTGACGTCGACGCTGGTGTTTGGACCGCCGGTCCTTGCATGGGTTTGATCCATGATATCCCATCCTGCGACGAGCTTTTGAAGAGAATCGAGAAGGAAGGCGAGGAGGCTATCCGGAAACAAAACTCCTTCCTCGTTCCATCCTCCAAACTATGAGCTTTTTAGCTATATAGAAGATTATATAACGCATTTAATTACTTTATAGTTAGCTTTCTTTTACGTGCGGACATGTATTATATCATATGATCAGAATCTAGATCGAATATCAAGTTCTCATTATCGTTGAGATCAAACTTCACCCGGCCCGCACGATTGAATATTGGTGATGTTTTGATTGATTTTGGATTAATAAGGGCAATATACCCAAGCTAGTAGGAATCGATCCAGGTCTCGATATCGTCTATAATACTACCCATCAGCGCCATGGAGAGAAAAAAAACATACCACGGATATCGCTGGGAAGAACAAGAAAGGAAGAAGAAAGAAATCCCGAGAACACCATGTCTATGATACATAATATACTACAAGGGAAGGAACGTAAAATATTGAAAACGGAAAGGAAAGTAGTGACCAATTAAGTAGATGCCAATCCGTATGAATAATGAAAGCTGAACCAAAAAAGAAAACATCCAGGTTTCCTAACCGTGATGATCCGTCGTAACGCCGAAAAATGGTGCAATCAAAGCGTTAGTAATGTGAAAGGAAAACAAGAAAAAAGCGAAAATAGAAGAGGAAAATAGAAGGGTCTTCTGGCAGTAGGTCCAATCATCTCACTAGGGTAAACACCCTGACAGCTATACCCCGAAGGGCTGAACTTCCCGTCCGCAAGGGATGTATAGGTTCAAGACAGCAAATCCATGATGCTCATCCCTCTCCTCGGATCGAGAAGTGATGGTGAGGACTGCGTGCTACTGATATCCGTCAAGCTGCTAAAACTCGTATCTGACCCGTGAAAGACCAACTTAGGTGTCTCGCTCGGGGGAGAAGAGTTTGCAGCTTGTAACTCCAGCTTCCGCTTGAGAGTTTCCATATTGACCCTCATCAATTTCATTTCTTTCTTTTTTGGCGGGGGTGTTGATATACTCGCACCCTCCTGTTTTACTGCATTTACTAGAGGCGCTGCGGCTTTTGAGGCTGGCCCAGCCTTGGAGGTGATGTCAATCTTTTTCGGCTTCGAAACCTGCGGCCCTTTCTTCGCCGCCTTGAACACTTTTGTGAGCTTAGTTTTCTGGGGACCGGGACCGGCTTCCGGCTTTTGGTTCTTCGGTTTCGGACCAGGCTTCTTCCTAGGTTTTCCGCTCTTAGTCTTGGTAGGCGTAGACGGAGTCTTGGATTTGGCAGATTTGAGAGCAGCTTTCACCATAATGCTCTTCTTCGGATGCGGCGATGCAGACGGACTGAGAGGTGCCACAGCCGGTATAACAACCTTTGGCGGCGGCCATGGAATATCCACGGGTCGATTGTTCTTCATGTTCTCCCATATTTCCTCCGAGCTCGCGTAAGAAACCGGAGAACTCAAAGGACTATCGGATTCGCTATCCATCGATACAGGCGTCGAAACACCCAATTCCATTCCTGTCCCGGTGATCTTCTTTAGGTCGGTGTCCGGTGTGAATTGATCGTGATGTCTGACATTTGATACTTTCGCCAGCATCTCGCAGTCGCCCCTTAGAACCAGATCGAACAGCCCCTTCATTTGTCCCGTAGCAGGAGGGTCATCACGGTTAATCCAAACCGTTTTACCACCCCGGAAATCTCGAATACTAGCACACAACTCCCTGACCAATCTCTGCACTCCCGGGATCTTCAAACTCGTTCCGACGACAATCAAGCAGTCCGGTCGCGCCCTCAGGTCTGCCGTGGATACGGCACCAATAGCGTCTTGATCCGGATTATGTTCATTATACAGGACCATCCGCGGCCTGAGCTTCCCGATCCCCTGCGACCTCTTTCCGGATGCACCCCTCGCCGCCTCCCAGTCAACGCAATCCGGGCAGTCCGGCGGTGTAGGGCCATTGAATATTTCGGGTGTGAATTTCTTGATAACCCGACATTTCGAGCAATTCATGTAATCGAGCCCGCCGTGAAGTTGGATCGTCTTCGGCCACGGTCCCTTGTTGTTCAGTGGGGTTTTCGATGCGAGAGGCGGTATGCTGGTCTCAATGCAGTCAACGTTCTGCGTGTACAGCCGTAATAACCGTCCGGAGGCTGCTAGGGAGGCGAGAAGGTGGTGGAAGGAGGTGGGTTGAGCTTCGTTTGACATGGCGTGAAGATTCCGCACCATGTCGTGGAAGTCGGAGGTGGACTTGTCATCTTTGTAGACAGAGGCATCGAACAGCTGCTTGCCGGACGCTTTGAGCTTGTAGTCACTCTTGACGGATGCGAAGAGGCCGTTGGAACTTCGAAAGTCGGGGACTGCGCGACGAATGAGATGTCAGCGGGAGTGCGTTGCGGGGTGTGGTGTTGGAGGTGATCCAGGATGCGTTGTTGTGTGGCGTCGATCCAAAACAATAACAACACACCAGCCAAAACACCATTTGCAAAAGAAGAGAGAGAAAGGGGAGGGAGACGACTTACTGCCCGCGCAGACGGAGATGCCGGCCCCGGCGATGACAATAATCTTCTTCTTGCGGTTGAGGATGTCCATCCACGTCGACAATTGCTTCTCCACCAGCCGCGACGGGATGCGGTTGAGGTCGATTCGTTCGCTTGTGCGTTCCTTCGGTGTTGACGCCTGTTGTTTTTGTTTGGCTATGCCGCCTACTTCGATCTCGACGGCAAACGTCTCCAACGGCTTCGAGGTCGGGGGCTCCACGGGAGCTTCGTCGGCAGCTGCGGACGGTGCTGGTGCTTCGGTGTCAGACGGGGAGTCGACTTTTCTCCGCTTCGACGGAGGTTCCTGGTCGTCCATGGTGAGGTGGTCGAGAGGACGACAGTAGCGGGGACGATGGTGATGGTGATGGTGATGGCGAGGATGGTTAAGAAGGATAGTTAGTAGTGGAGTGTAAAAGAAAAAAAAAAGGAACGGCGGCGGAGGAGGGAGGAAGGAAAGAAGGAAACTGATGGAGTATTATCCCCAGCCCACAATAACAATCACAAGAATAGTCCCAGGTGTTGCGTTCAGACAGGCACCGGACCCCTCAGAACTGCAAAATTAACATCTGGCAGCCGGAGAAATATCATTTCCTCTAATTCATTTGGGCTCTGGTTCGGTTCAATCGCTGGCTGATAATACCGATTGCAAACCGAATGGCTGGGAGCAAGCATCGCTGGATGTCCTGCCGCTGACCACGGGCCGACTCCACCACTGTTGCGAATGAGAGAGTGACATCTTCAATCGACCGCATTCCCATTCACGATATCTACATCTGCTCATATAATCGATTTCCCCGTGTGGGTGAGAAGAGAGGAGTGTGATCTTAAGAGGAGAGAGCGTTGAAGTGTGTTGCCGATGCCAAGCCCGTCGCCAATCAGCAGCCTGCCGCACGCTCAAAGCAGCTAGCCTCCCTCGCCCATCAAACGTCACTCTGCCGCTTACATCTCTCTAGAGATCTCTCACATCCGTCTATTAATACTTATGATGTATATTAAGTGAAATGCTCGATATGATCGCCTGTCTGTGCCTGTCTGTGTCAAATCATGTTCGCTCCTAAAACGCCGGTATGCACCACCACCATCTCGTGTACAACATAAAACCACTTTATCCCTCCAGTTCTTCGTCCCGCACTCCCTCGTCGTCGTCCCGCATCCTCGGCTCCTGGTGCTCGCTCCACTGCAGGCAATCATCAATATAACTCAGGATAGCAGCTACGCTATCCTCATCCCTCGCCTCCAGCTTCAAATAACTGACCATGCTAAAATCCTCGATCAAATCCACCACTTTCTCATTCAGCCTCCAAAACTTTTGATTCGTGTCCTTCCTCGCATCCTCCAACAGCAGATTAGGATCCGGATCCACATATCTCTTCATTTCCCTCTTCGTAATCTGCGTCTTCACCAGGTCCATCTTTGATAGAATGTTGATATGTGGTATTTCCAGCATGATCATCGCCGACATGGCCGACAGCGTTCCCGCGAAGAACTTGGCCCGGTCGACCACAAACGTCGATTCGATCAAATACGACGCGCACAACGAGAACGAATGATGCTGTTGCAGGTGTTTTGCTAACGTCGGGAGAACCGGGATGTGTGAATATAGCTCTATCTGGCCCGGACAGTCGAAAACCACCAGTGACTCTTCATCTCCTTCGCCTAGTTCTTCGTCCAGCCAGTCGAGGTTGTCGAGCAGGAATCTAATCCCCCCCATATCAGCATATCTCCTAGTCTTTGGATAGAAAAGGTTTGCAAACGCACTCGAAACATGCCACTAGTCCTCCGTTCGGACCCAAACTCATCTCATCCATCACGTCATCCAGACTGATCAGATCTTTGATATCGACGTCTGGCTCATACTCAAAATCCTCGGCCGCTGGATCGAGATTCACATATTTGCACGCCCGTTTCGAATCTCTTAGATACGTTATTAAAGCGGAACAGAACGTTGTCTACAAATAAATCCATCATATTAGCTTATGTTTAAAACCAGCAACGGATCCTTCCAAAGACAGCTTCGACGAATACAGGGAAGAGGGGAGACCGACTCGCGGCAAACTAGGGTAACGCAATCCGTACTTTACCACAGCCTGCAGGTCCGAGGACCAGGAGCCCGAAGCGATTCGACATCCTTCACAAAAATCTCCGTTTCAGCTGCTGCAGGAGTTTAGGGCAAGGTTATAGCGTGGCCGCGTAGGAAGCTGGACCAGCAAATGATGGGTGGCAGATGTTCACGGTGCGACGAAGTCCGAACGGCTACGATGTCCGAAATGTGGGGCACGGAAACCGGCTGAACAGGCAGTATCGGAGTTTGCAAAGCGCCAAGGGGAGAAGGCTCGATTATTTCTGGCGAAGTGAGGTTTTCGATGTAATGATTGCAGGTTGGACGGTTGAAGGTTGAAGGTTTCTTCATTTGTAAGACAAACTGGAAGGATAGCTGCACCGCGCAACACAAACACTCCAACAAGGTTGAAGTGCTCGAAGTCTCACTCTCAAAACAGATATCGCATTTGAACGACTGATATCGATATTCTGGTATTGCTATCTGAGCATACTTCGGATCGAGCAACCGTGCACCTTAGACTCTACAGATATAGCCCCATCTCGCCAAACATTATAGAGTCTGAGAGTTCTGCTATCAATTCACGTCCCACCGTCTAACGACACCGTATTCCTGCAACCTTTACTCCAGCCGAGATCTAGCGAAATATATTGGAATCGGTGGAACACTCGCGATCCATGGGACCGCCAATTCAGCCAAGACGGTTTATTTCGACGGTCTGCACACTTTCTGCGAATTACCGATCACCGGATAACAATCTGGGCAACTAGAAATGTGAAGACCATACGAGGTACGGTGGACGACATCAGCTTGTCGAGCAATCCGGGCCGGACCTTGCTTTCATCCAAACATTCTAGCACAGGAACTCAGGGCCGTGATGCCAAAGATCCCTGCGCTGGAATGTCGCTTCCACTCCCGACGCCTGGCTGATAATACGTCCCCCCTGTCAAATACCACTAACCGCAACACCTTTTATCTGATATACCCTTTTTCCAATATACCTGAGGGCTGCTTCCTGAAACAGGATCGAACCAAAATATTACGAAGACTCGCCCTTTGGTTATCCGCTGGACCGCGCCACGGATTGATTCTTTGAGAAAACCGGGTAGCACGCGAGTCAACACTCTAGTACAACAGATGTGGGGAATTCTGATAGCACGGCTGATTTCAACTTGTCTTTTCGATATGCATCTTTCAGACAACCTTGCTAGCCATGCGTCAACCTCTCCAGGTAGAGTTTCTCCAGCTGGCTCGAAATTTTTAAAAAGTGCTAGGCGGGAAGAAAATTCGGCAGACGGGTGGAATATAAATACTACCGGTCATCCCTCCGAGACCCTCGCTCTAGTTTCTCACACGGTTCAAAAGTCGCGAGCAGGAATACCTTTCCTTTAATACTTAATATAATATACTACCAATCTCGATTGACTTGAGGGTTTTATACTGTGAATTTGATATTCACGTTTAACGAGTTACAAGATGTTGTCCAAAATCGCTATTCCGTCTCTTATGATGATTGCGCAGGTTCTCGCGCATCAGAACTTGCATCAATTTTGGGTTAACGGTGTCACTCCTGGATATCAAGTCGGTATCCGCATGGTACGTCTTCTCGTCACTTAGCATCAGATATTACTGTACTAATATCGTTTCTTTAGCCGCCGTCTAACAACCCGGTCACCGATGTCACCAGCAATGACATCGTATGCAATGTCAACGGCTTGAGCGGTGCTGGTATCGCCGTCGTTGCCGCCACCGCTGGAGAGTAAGTCCCACTCGAAGCTCTCAAACCTATCTCGATAAATATAAATCCTAACATGAATCGTTGTATAGCGCAATCACAGTCCAATGGGACGTCTCCAGCCATCCCGGTCCAATAGTCCACTCCCTCTTCGGCCCCGTCTCCAGCGCCCAATCCGCCACCGGAGTCGGCGACTGGTTCAAAGTCCAAGAACTCGACTACGCCGACGGCAAATGGGCCAACGAAGTCGTCGGCGCCAACGCCGGCAAATTCACGTTCAACCTGCCCACCAACCTCGCCAGCGGCGAATACCTCCTCCGTTCCGAAATGTTAGCCCTCCACGGCTCGCAGACCGTCGGCGGCGCGCAATTCTACATTGGCTGCATGCAACTGAAAATCACCGGACCAGGAGGTTCCTGCGCTCCGAAATATAAACTCCCAGGCGCGTACACCGCCACCCAAAATAACATCTACATTCCGGACTTCTACTACGGCTTCGTCCCATCCACGTACTCCGCTCCGGGACCAGCGGTGGCGACCTGCAGCGGCGGCGGCGGCTCAAACCCCACAACCACACTCCGAACAACCACCACGTCGACTCGTCCCACAACCACTCCTGTAACCACCACCCGAACAACCACTCCAGCTACCACCACTCGAACGACTACCCCTGGAACAACCACTCGAACAACAACCACAACCACCCGAACAACCACGACGACCAGAGCCACCGGCACATCCGTAGCCCCAGGCGGCGCACCACTGTACGGACAGTGCGGCGGTCAAGGATGGACCGGTCCCACCACCTGCGCTCAGGGTACCTGCACCGTCTCCAACTCTTATTACAGCCAATGTCTTCCCTAAATCTCCCATCCCTACCGAATGATCAATATTCACATACATATATATATTATCTATTGAGGGATTTTGTCTGTGATGAGGTGAAGCTTCGAGCTTCTGTTTTTTCTTGTATATATTACTATACCCACGAAATCCTATTTCATATATTCTTCTGTCATGTCACATACCCCTTTTTTTCTCCTTGTATATACAGCGATAATCCAAATTTGTGAATACTCTTACGATACGACCCGTCCTTACTATATGATTGGAAGAGTAAAACATGGCCGAATCAGCCCTTCTTGTTTTTCTTTTTTTTCAAAATCAGTATATTGCCATTATATCGCTCTTCTTTCTATATCCACGAATATTCTCACACAAGCCCTTAGAAAGGTACTACTAGAATAAAATATATTAAATTTAAAATATAAAGAAAAAGAGAAAAAGTCGGAGGAACAGGAGTGGTTACACCAACCCACATCTTCAACATATATGCATATCCGCATAACCCAAAAAAAGAGAAGGGAAAATAAAAAACTAATATACACGAATACAATGCAAAAAATCAATCGAATAGATTATAAAAAAGCATATATTTCCCCCGTCGTCCGTGATGTGGGTCAACCCTTCTCCTTCTCTCGCGATATAATTCCGTTTCGAGTAATACATATTCAAACCAAAACAAAAGTAGTTTTTTCAGTGTTTTCAAACCGTGGGATATCGATAAAAGACAAAGTAAGAGAACCAGAAAAAAATCTATATGCCAAATATAAAAAAAGAAGTGAAGTGATATCCCCGGTGAAACAGTGGTTTATGATAAAAAGTAACAAATATGCGGAAATAGAAACAGAAGAAATAGATACTTCGTGGACACGTGAGAATACGTTATTATTAATACCAGAATAATGCGGTCATATAAAAATGGAGAAAATGCAGTCATCGATAGGGAGTGGGCTAAGGGCGCCAGAGGTCGAGTAAATAGAGTGTAGGAGGATTGAACCAAATCGCCGCTCCCACTCTTATAGACGCCGGGAAACATGACCAACCGGTACGATGAAGGGTAAAAGTAGAAGGAAAATAGAAGAAAACAAGAAAGAAAGAAAACTCCCGTGTATATTAAGGCCATGGATATGCGATAAAAACCAAAAACATCACTGGCGGAATAACAGCCAAGGAAAGCAGAAAGGGGGAAAAAGTATAAGAAAAACGCCGTTCTCCTAAATGCACCCATTAAAGAAAACCGCTTCGAAACAATCTTCCGTGTATAGTCGCAGTAAACCCACTTTTGTGCGGAGTAAAATATAGATATAATAGTTGGAGTGAAACGTTGTAGAGTTTTGTTCAGAGGAATCCACGACACTTTTTTACTTTGAAGCGGGGGCCGGACCATCAGCTTCACCCGTACCTTGACTGTCCTTCGCTTTGATAGCTTCGAATCGCAACTTGTACTTCTTGTACATATCTCTGTATTTTTCGCCGGGTAGCCGCTTCTCCTTATGTGGCCAGTTACGCGCGAAAACTTCCCAGAGTTCGAGCTCGAGCTTGTCGCGAGCAACAGTAGAATGTGCATTGACTTCGAGGACGTCGCTGATATGATGGCCAGCGCTCATAAGCTTTTCCCTAACTGAGACCGCGTAATTCTTCTGATCAGCGCCCTCTTCATCCTTTTCAAGGCGGTAAAGCCTCTTGAGGGTATGGTTGATCGGGCTCATGAATTCCTATCGATAAAATTAGCCTAGCTCAGGAGTCCAATAAGATAAAGGAACTTACTTCAGCTCTCTCGGTAGTGCCTCCAGGTCTCCGGAGCGGCGAACCATTTCCTGTAAAAGATCCCCTCGCTCCAGACCCATTAGATCCTTCGCGGTGGTGCTTATGCTTAACACCATTCTTCTCAGTGCCATTGACTTTGTGTTCCTTCTTCTCTGATCGCGACGGCGTGTGATTCTCATCATCCCGCCGTTTCTTACTCGAAGGCGTTGATTCTTCCCGTGACACGTCCGACTCGCGCCTATGCTTGAGCGAGGTACTGCTGGGTTCTCGCTTCATGTAATTGAGAATGCCATTCTTTTGGACTTCCTTCTTATCCGCCTTGCCGTTCTTCGGACGCTTCGATGGACTCTCGTCACCACCTTCGCGGTCCGTCATCGGTCGCTTCTTCGAGATGGCGCCGACAGCCTTTGCACCCTTACGTGCCTTACCAGGGATCGGGGAAGCCGAATTACTATTTCGATTCCCACGCTGGTATCTGGCAGCAGCGGCAGCAGCTTGTTGTGCAGCCTTCTCCTGTTGATCCTTCAGCATACCGAGCAGATAATTGGCCCGACGACTTAGATGTTCGGCACCAGGTGACAACTTCGCCGCACCGCCTTTGACACGTTCAGCCTTCTTGTCAACTCTGTGCTCCTCTAAGAACATCTTATCCTTTAGCCCGAGATTCGGATCATCTCGAATCGGAACCCAATTCTTGTACCCGTGTCTGTCGATACCCAGACAAAGCATCCCGTCTTCCCTTGCGCCCCATTCGCAGCTCCATTTCTCCGTCTTGACTTTCGCAGTCGCAATCTTAAACTCGAGAGGGTTGGGACAAGCTGATATGGCGGTCCTTAGAACGCGCAAGAATTCAGGAATCTGTGTGACCTTCTCCGCGTTGATATCTTTGACACCCTTGTACTCAAATAAAATCGCCTTCTTGTCCTTACGGGTGACACCTTCCTCTCGCTGAGCAGTCTCATGACTTTTGATAGCCTCATCACTAAGGCGGACAATATCATTAATCGTGGTGACAATAATCTCGCGATCCCGGTCCTGTAATTTGGCATCCCGGACAATCTCGGTATACCGATCCTCCAAGAGACCATATCTGACAAAAGAATTGTACAGATTCCTAACTTCGCGCTCTAGAAGAGGACGCGAAGGATCTGGAATCTCTCCTTCCTCATCAGAGCTATCATCTCGTCTCCTTTCGGGTCGTCTCTTTTTCGGAGGTCCACGCCTTCCCCGTGCGGGCGTCTTTTCCGACCCACTGCTATCAGAGTCATTGACCCCGTTCATCGGACGACGAACTCTCTTAGCATTGGCATTTATCTGCTCTTGCAAGAAGTCTTCATCCTGCTTGCTCTTTTCAGCTGCTCGGAGAGCTTCTAGTTGATCAGGTGGAAGAACACGATCCCAATCGACGTCAATATCCGTGACCTCAAACTGCTTGAGTAGCTCCTGGAAGGCTTCTCCACCCTCATTCCTTATAAGAGAGGCGCCCTGAGCGTCAGTGTCATGATCCTCAGCATGCATGAGGTAGTCGTCGATATTGAGATCTTCGAGTTTCTTTTGATTGGCCTTCTCTTTATCCCCCTCAAAGATCTTGTGAGCTCTCGCGGCAAGCACACTAGCGAGCTCTGCCTGTGAAAGATTCTTGGTGTTCTTTTTCACCTTATCGGTGATTGTGGAATCGGTGATACCCATGTATACAGCGTACTCCATAAGTAGCTTGACGCGAGCTCTCTCCAAGACCTCTTCTTCAATCGTATCCTTAGACACGAACCTGTAGATCATAACGTGGTTTTTCTGTCCGATACGATGGGCACGGGCCATGGCCTGTAAATCTGCCTGGGGATTCCAATCGGAATCGAAAATAATGACTGTATCAGCGGTCGTAAGATTAATACCGAGACCACCGGCACGAGTACTGAGCAAAAAGCAGAAGTCTTCACTACCCGGCGCGTTGTAGCGGTCAATAGCAATCTTACGATTACTTGCTGTAACAGTACCATCAATCCGCTGGTAAGAAAAGCCGCGGAGGGTCAAGTACTCCTGAAGAAGATCGAGCATGTTGACCATCTGACTGAAAATCAAGACACGATGACCGTCGGCCTTCATCTTGGTCAAGAAACGATCCATCAAAACCTAGAACATGTTAGATTTAGCAAGCAAATGTGAACATAATAGAACGTACCATTTTCCCGCTACACATAATCATAGCGTTGAGTCTGTCAGCTTTAGTCTCCAGACCCTTCATGATATCCTCCTCAGCCGATGGAAACAAGAACGGATGGTTGCTAATCTTCTTCAACTCCATGACGATGTTCAAGAGCGATACTTTTTGCTTGCTCCTGGCGTTCAAAACACTATAATTACGTGTATATATGTTCTTATACCATTCAGTCTGAATATCTGATAGTTCAACACGGATGATCTTCTCCGTTTTCTGAGGTAACGAGGTCTCCACGTCCTTCTTGACACGACGGAGAATGTACGGTTGCAAGGTTTCCTGAAGCGTTTTAATCTCCTGTTCCGCTTTATCCGATTGGAGATCGATGTTCCTGTCTATATTGATATTTCCGGGATCAAGGAACTCGAGAAGAGCGACTAATTCGGAGAGATTGTTCTGAAGTGGGGTACCAGTGATGAGAAGCCGATCCTCAGCCTTGAACTGCTTGAGCGATTCGTAGAGACGTGATTCGACATTCTTGAGACGATGGGCCTCGTCAACGGCAAGGTAATTCCACCTTATCGATTGGAGCAGCTGAGCATCATGATTGACGTATTCGTAGGTGGTAATCATGACATGAAACTTTGTCTTTCGCCGCGTCGCGTCTTGGAACATTTCATGCTCCTGGATGACGTTGCGGGCCTTCGCAGGTCCATTGTAGACAATGAAATTAAGGTCCGGCGCCCACTTGACGAACGTATCACACCAAGCAGGAACGGTCGAGAGAGGTACCACGACCAAAAAAGGGCCATCAATCTCCATTTCGTTTTTCAGCCAACTGAGGAACGCGACGGTTTGAACAGTCTTTCCGAGACCCATCTCATCTGCCAAAATGCTGTTTCGGTGCATAGTCCAATTATACCGAAGCCAATTAACACCTCTCAGTTGGAAATCGCGAAGGTCGCCGAATTGAATATAATCCGGTTGCTTAGACCAGAGTTTGCATTTTTCTCTCTTCCTCAAGGGAGTGACAGCGTAATTCTTCGAGGATTTTGCGCGTTTCCGAAATTGGGAGATCTCTGTAGGCGCGACACCTTGTAAGAAAGATTCGGGTTCCCAGGTACAGTTATCGTATGTCAAGCTTCGCCCTATTGGAGATGTTAGCTATATGATAGAGTGGAACCGGGTTTGGAGAAGATACTAACACTTGACCAGGTATTCCAGACCCTCTCCCTCATCTCTAGAAGCGACGACACGTTCCACTTCCTTTGCCTCCATTATAGACTCGACCAAACGCTCCCGTTCGAGCGTCCACCGCTCAAGATCTTCCCTCGTTGTTTCGGGGTCATTGCGCCTCTCAATGTCTTGCCGGACCTTATTCATATAGTTATTCAGTTTCCTGAAGCCTTTTCTTTGGGCAAGGTCGACCGACGACTCCCATGTCGCGTGGATGTGCGCTTGCTCGGTCCATTTTATCTATAGAAGGATTGATTAGAAAGAGGGATGGAGAAGTGGTGTGGAAAGGTAGAATACCAAAAACTCCAAGTGATCACGACTATCCGCGTATTCTTCCGAGTCGAAACCTTCCTTGACGCGGTGGTCCAGGATCATATCGATCCCCGGTGATGTATCCTCAACCCACTCCACGAGGGGGGCATTCTCGTAATCAGACTCCAGGAATTCATCGCTATCATCGTCGATGTTGTAGTTTGTAACTTTAGTGGCGGCACGGGTGGGCACACGGACTTCATGTTCGACGGTAGGGTTGAGCCGACGCTTTTTCCGCCTGGCCTTCTTATTGCTGTAGAAGTCGGAGTCGTCCGAATCCCCGCTCGATTCGGTGGATATGCGTGGCGTGTTAACTTTGGAAGCAAGTGCTGCGGAGATGGTCAGTGGAGATAAGGATAGTGGGGTGTGTATAGAGCTAACATTTGACGGGCCGAGGTGCTCTGGCCTTGGAAGAACGCTTCCTCGGCTTAACATCGGAATCGTCACTGATATCCTCTTCCCCTTCGTCTTCTTCATCAGACGACTCAATCTATAACAATTGTCAGTCCGGATGAGGCATTATATGAGCTGGTGGAGGGGTTTGGAAGCGTACTATTCTCTTATTTCGAGCGGAAGGTCGATTCTACGGACAAGTTAGCACGACAACAAAAAACGAAAGACACGCCGGAGGTGAGCGTACACTCCGCCGCAGACCCCAAAGCTCTGGGTTTTGTGAAAAGTCTTCGGCGACATCCTTTGACTTTTTAGGCTTGGAGAGCTGCCGCCTGCCAGCCGGCTCGGGACTGCTTATGATCTCGAGGACATCGTCATCCTCATCGACATTATCGGTGGCATTATCAGCCTCGAAATCATCATCGTTGTTATCACTCGCTTCGTCAGAGCTAGAATCAGTCATCTGAGGCTCCTCGTGTTCCATCGGAGAGTTGTCAATGCTGACTATGCTGGCGGAAGGAGAGGGAGCTGCGGCGGCTCCGAGGTCGGTGAGGTCGCTTGCCGCGGGCGATGCAAGCTTTTCAGGGGAGTTGCCCTCGACCGAGATATCGGGTGTGTACGTGTTATGAATAGGAGGGAGACGCGATACGTCCGAGGACGCCGCGGAAGACATCGTGATCTATGGGAAGAAAGGTAGGGAAGAGGTTAGTGCGGGTATACGGAGGCATTGAGAGGCAAAACAGCAGCAAGAAGCCAATCCCCCGAAGGAGGCGGGAGAGGCGACCCGGATAGAAGATGAGCGACCGGTAGAATCGCACATTCGAGACCGGTGACAGGCATCAGACGGTCCCGAGGGAGCGGATGATGAAATTCGATGGATTGGAGGTGACGACGACGACGACGTGGGTTCTAGGGACAATTTTTCACAGCAGGGAGCCGGCGGTTGGACGGGCGGATGCAGGGAGAATCGGAGGACGGAAACGACGAGAACGGACAGCTGAAGAGCGTATGATCACGATTCGGGACGAATTTCGATGGGTCGGGGTGTTTGGTGGACGACCTGATCCGAGATACTCGATATCTGTGGGTATATATTATATAGGGAATCCTCCGAACGTGTTCCTCGCGGGCGGGCGACCAGAGCACAAGCACCACGGCACGACGCAGAAAACGGACAGCGGACGATAAAATAAGACAGGTAGACCTACCAAAATATGGTTAGGGATCCAGTTTCGATGGATTCGGGGAGATGATGCTGTGAGAGGATGGAGATGCGGGTGCTGTGTTGAGGAGTGGTGTGTTATGGGGCGTGGGTGGGTGTGTGTGGTGTGTGTGAGTGTGTGTGTGTGTGTCTGGTTAACGAAGGATGGAGAGGAAGAAAGAATTCGTTCAAGAAGGAAAGATGGGCCCCCCCGTTTGCTCCGCTCGCTGGGACGGACAGACGTCCAGCACGCGGTATATTGTCTACAGCCGTATACTGTCTAAAATATATTCTACTATTCGGCCTGAAAATAACATGCTCGAGCGACACAGATGCTATTCCTCCCCTTTCGATTACCGTTCGGTCCGTGTGAATGCGAGTGTCGTGTGCGCGATATCGCAGCGAACGATGAGGCTCGAATGTGAAGAGGAGATCTGCTGCTACCATCCCATCGTAGGCTGAGCGAGAATCTCTGGCCGCATGCAAGGATCCGATGAAGCCATAGATTCTCTCCCTCCGCATCGTGTTCTTTTTAATATCCTAGTTCATTCATACCATACACGGGTACACGTTCTTCTACGCATTTTGGCTGTTCAATTCGACGAATATTCGTATCGATACAAGAGCCTTCGTGGATAATTGAATTTCATGAAACTGAGTGACTTGTATCTGCACATATTCAGACGGCCCGAAGCCATTGATCCTCTGGCCTAGCAAATAGAAGGACCGTAGATACATGTCCAGCATAATACCTATATCGGTTCATAGTTATGCATCTGTCACTGGTGGCGAGATAAATTCATGGGTATGAATCGCCTCTGTATATCGACGAGATTAAATCTGCCTGTTCAGGGCAGACAAAACCGCATCCCACGATACGTCCAGAGAGAGTCCGAGATACTCATGGGAGAGACAAGCAGAATCGGCCCATCCGACCCTGCCCCAGTCAGCTGTTGCATTTCGTACTGTAAATGGCCGTCGAGTCCGCCAATTCGGGTGTCGACAGAGTATCCCTGCCAACAGTCATCGACGGCCGCCCATTCCAAATGCTGACTCTGTCCACCAACCAACCCATTGGCCCAAGAATGAAAAGAAGAAAAGTACGATGAACAGGCAGGTCACCCAGCCCGTGACCTCGTGTCAAGACCCTCGAACGTGTGCCCTGAAATGAATCAGAGAAAATGCGTCTGCCCGCATCGACCTGTCGCATTTCACCTGCCATTTTGCCGAGTCTTAACGGGTATGCTGCCCATTTAACAATCATCTCTTTGCGTCAATATTGCGCCTGCAATGCGCCCATCCCTCCAATCTTATGGAAAAGAAAAATCCGGGGCCAAAATACGACCTGAACCAGCGGCCTAGTTACACCGCTTGGAGTAGCGTCCGAGTAGACTGAATGAAATATAAAGCCAGACCCCGCCCGTTGTTCCTCCTCGAGCAGAAACTCGGGATCCGATAATGGGCGACAAGACCGCATTTTTCGATTCGCTGTATAATCTCGACTCGTCGTCACTTCACTCGAACACCGACGAGGACAAAGAAGAGGAAGCGGACGAGGACGAGAGACTCGCCCGGCTCTTCGCAGCCAATCGAAAGAGCAGGGAACCGCCGTCGCAGCAGCCAATCCAACCACGCCCGCAACACATCCCGCACCGACACACCATCCCAACATCCAGTCTCTCTCAAGAAGAATCCAAATACAAGCCGGAATTACAACGGGCGCGGACTACACCTACAGCAATGAAGAAGAGAGCACGAGATGAATCGGCGAAACCTCTAGCAGGTAAACAGAAACGAGCAAAAACATCGAAACAACCACCGCTCCAGCCACCTGAGAGACAAATATTCAAAACCCTCGTCTTCTATTTCGTCAAACCCGATGAAAAACGAGCAGAGCGAAAGATGAGGATGGAGAAAGCCCGAGAATACGGTGCGCATGTAGTACTCGAGTTCTCAAGCCAAGTCACGCATATAATCGCAGACAACGACTTGAAATACCCCGATATCCTCCACTTCCTCAAATCAGAGACAGTCCCAGATGGAATCGCCGTAACAAATGCGAAGTGGCCCGGCGATTGCATCAAATACAGTAAATTAGTCACCTCCACAGACTTCTGGTACCAGGTACCCGGATGTCCGGAAGAGAATCAATTCAAAGCTACCCCTCGTATTATCAACGCTCCAACTTCCTCACCCCCTCCAACTTCATCCGCATCCTCATCTCTTCAAGTACAACCCCGTCCAACCTCCAAAAATATCGATACCCCAACATCATCTCCACCAGAGCCAATAAAAGCCCCCGCACGATCCACCTCCATCGACGAACCAAAAGTACAAGACACGGATACTTCCCAAAGAGACGCTCTCGACGACGCAATCGAAGAATGCCTCGGTGAAGAAGTAATCAACCTCGAAGACTTCCTCGACGAAGACCCCGACAAAGACTCCAACACGGACTCCACACACTCCTCGGATTCCGAACCCGTTCTCGCAAAACGTACCCGTAAACCCACTCCGCAAAAGAATAACTGGCAATCCCACTTCCAATGCATGCACAAACACGACGGAAAAGAAGGTTCCCAAAACCCAAACAGCCGCACGATACGTGTTCTCGAAGAGATGATGCGTGTATACGACGACATGCGGGATCAATGGCGTACCCGATCCTACCGTATCGCGATCAGTAGCTTAAAAAAGGTGCAGGATAGATATATCGCTAGCTACGAAGAAGCCGCGGCGCTGCAAGGTGTCGGGGATAGGATTGCTAAAAAGATCGTGGAGATCGTGACTACGGATAGATTACAAAGACTCGAGTACGCGAAACTTGATCCGCAGGATCAGATACTTAAGGTTTTCCATGGCATATACGGGATTGGGTTGGTGCAAGCGAGGAAGTTTGTGGCGGCGGGGTATAAGAGTTTGGAAGATGTGAGGAAACAGGCGACTTTGACGGAAGCGCAGAGGATTGGGGTTGAGCATTACGAAGATTTCAAGTCGAGGATTCCTCGGGAGGAAGTTGCGAAACACGGCGAAATTGTGGAGGAGGCGTTGAATGGGATTGATAAGTCTGTAGAGAGTCATATTATGGGGAGTTTCAGGAGAGGTGCGAAAGATTGTGGTGATATCGATATCATCATAACCAAAGATGGCGCGGGTGTGGAAGAATTACACGATGTTCTGGAAAAGTTAGTGGAGAAATTATTCGAAGAAAAATTCTTGATGTGTGGGTTGGCGATTGCTCGACATGACGACGGTACGAAGTGGCACGGCGCCTCGAGAGTCGGGGGCCCGGATTCGAAGAACCCGTGGAGGCGTATCGATTTCTTAGTCGTACCAGGAGATGAAATCGGAGCCGCGTTTTTGTATTTCACCGGTAACGACGTTTTCAATCGGAGTATGAGGCTGTTGGCTTCGAAGAAGGGGATGAGATTAAATCAACGGGGGTTATACAGTGATGTTATGAGAGGGAAGAACAGGGAGAAGGTTAACGAGGGAACGTTGCTTGAGAGTAAATCCGAAAAGGTGTGTATATCCTATACTTTTTATTGGTTGTCCGTAAGCTAACCGTGATTAGAAAATCTTCGAGATACTGGGTGTTCCCTATCGACCGCCGGAGCATCGTATCTGCTAAAGAATTGGGATCGGGTTTTTATTATATATAAGCATTGCTACGGTGTTCGGTCTTCAATAACGGTTAGCATCACGCGGAATGGCATAGACGGGTTTCTGAGTAGTTAAATATCACACCAAATGACGATAATGATGAGTGAGCACCTGCTCAGAAACACACGCATCCTAAGTAAATCGAGAAGTCAATTAAATTAACCTAAAAAGAATGAAGGTAGGTTTTAAGGGGGCTTACGTTCTTGAAACAAAATCATTTGACCATTGGCTTTAATTTTTGAATTTATTATTTTTTATACATACTATGTATGTCCTATGGAGTAAAAGTTGCAGTTGTATGGTGCAAAGATTCCAGATCATTCTGAAAGTAGAGCGGTTGTGCAAATAGTCTTCATTGAGGCTGGAAAACAATAGAACCAGCGTCGAACAGTGCATGCGCCCCTCAATTTGAACATATCTGATCCTTCACAAGCCCCATCAGCCGCAGGACTCCAACCCGAAATCCTACAGATTTGTGAAACGACAGACGTGAGGCTGCTGAGGATCAAGCTTAAAAATTGTCAACAACAACCGGCAGTTCATGGCCTTCCTGATCCAATAAAGCTCTCAACTCACAACAGCGCAAGTTCCACATCAATACAATTCGCCGGGGAAGCACTATAACGAGCCCATGATTTCATAACCGCACTGGTACTTGCTCAGGCAAATTCGGATGTCTCGCTGCCGTTAGGTATGGTAGAAAATAACTGATTTGCCTTCGTGGAAACAGCCAGGTGCCGAACGTTTCCGAAGCATCAGAAGAGCCATTCACAAGATGACCTCAAATACCGAATCTGGCGATAGCACGATCGCGGCCTTGATTCGCCGTCAGAGCTCGACAACATCTGCCTTCGCACAGACCGGAACCGTTGATTGGGTAGACTTTGTCAAGTCGACCGTTTCCTTCTCAGTTGAGATTTTGAGTCGTTTCTCAAACGGTCGCTTGGATGCATACACAGTCTTAGTCGGGCAGGCTGTGAGTTCCAAATTCAGAGTTGAACAGGAGGCTCGCGGAAGACTTGTGTCTGCCGTTAAGGAGCTTGAAGTTTACAAAGGATATGGAGAGATGCTCTGGTACGGGTTTGGGATCGACAACCCCATAAGGAAGCTGGCCGTTTCTGACGAAGGAATGCTGCTTTGTGGTCTCTGCGGGGCTCTCTCAGAGTGCTACGGGAAGGAATATAGTGCAGAAGTTTTCAACGAAATGACGAGACTTATGAAAGCTCCTGAAGATCTTACGCCCTCATTGCTTCAATGGGAGGACCTTGTTGGAATCTGTTCTGGGTTTCTCGCAAGAACCACTTTCCCAAATCTTGTTGATGGCTTTATTCGACTCAGTAATACCGATATTCGCAAACCGTCCAGGCTTCCACTTGCTTCTGATCTAGCAGATGCACTCTTGGCTCTTGCTTCAATTACCCAAGGAGAAACCCAATCAATCATCATCAAGGGAAACCACCATGCCGGATTTATCGCGGCTATTGCTGAGTGGCTATTCTCTTTGAGTGTTTCCATCAGCATGGAAACTGGACAGCTGTTGTACTTGAAAGACACTTCAGAGCGTAACGCCCAAGTAAATATCGTCTATACGATACCGCCGGATACGGACTCCGCCACAATAAACTTAGGATCGATTGAGCGTGTAGCAAATACATATATTCTATCCGAGGCAACTGCCTTGTTCCGACCTTTGGATACACCCATCACAGGCCGCGTTCCTTGGGCTAAAGCTCTTGCTATGACATTCGGTCCCGACTTTGAAAGTCTCCTCGCCGATGACCTTGCGGAATATGTTTCAGCAGTGCTAGGATATGTTGCAGCAGCATCAGATCCCTCGTGCTACAACTTAGATTCGAAAATTTTTGAAGAGAGCTACAGACCAAATCAGAAATCAACTGCATCGAGCCGAGAGATCACAAAGTTCATGTACACTCGCTTCACAGAACTCGAACCATTGCGAGAGAAGATCGATGCAGTGTCGACGGCGACTGATTTCGATATCATAAGGCCTGCGTACATTGTGAGTATGGCAAAAATACGAAGGAAATGTGCCTGTAATATTTGTAGTGAGAGAAATATCCATCAGGCAAACCCACGAATCTTTTGTCTAGAGCAGCTCATCAACACCATACTCAGATTAGTAATTTCTTTGTTTAACATTGACCATCCATGGGACCTCCTCCCGCAGCGATCGGGTTTGCTTTTAATTTACCAGAAGCGTTGTGATGGGTATGCCTCGAGTAGTCGCCGCAGCCCAAGGGATATCACCGCTTGCATCCAAGGTCTTTACAGTCATATCGACAACGGTTCAAAAGACGGTGACCCGTTAATTCAGGATGCCCTGATCATATTTGGAACAGGGCTTCCAACTTCCAACAGCCGCTTAGAAATTCCTTACAGTGCAGCCAGCGTTAATGGTATATGCGCATGGAGCTCAATCTTGCACGGTGTCTCAGATTCGGAGGGTATACTTGGAAGAGTCCGAGTAACTCCTGGCCGGATCGAATACAATAAACGGCCTTATTCCCTCGTTCGAGACCAAATAGTGGAAGGCCCAATATATATACCTGATCAAGGTATACAATTGTCCGAATACAACCACGCAAGTATTCTAGTACAGGAAACCGTCGGAGCCTTGTACGCCACATTTTCCTTATACACGAAGAATCTGCGTCAATCTACCATTATGACCCAAAAACAAAGATTAGATTTCCGTATAGGCCCAGCTCAACTCTTAAGGTTCGTCGAGATGGGAAGAGGCCTGACAAGATGCAACAAAGTTAATTGCAAAAAAATCAAATATCGAATACCAGCAAAGGACCGAGGGTCATCTGGCTGGGGTGAGATCAAAAAATTGGAGATTCTCCCTTCTCGCAAAGAAGTGGATTTTATAGTGGGAACACTCACAGCTAGGATAGCAATTGCCTCGAGTTTTATCAACCAAAAAGGTTCCTGGATATGGAGGGGAGACGAGTGCTTGGATTGTTGCGTTAAAGCTCTCAGTTTGAGACCAGCGCCATTGAGGATCTTTTCAGCAACGGCAACATGATTGACGAAAGTATTCGTGGTACCCGCCACAAGTCCATAATTTTCAATTACATAGTGGAATGCGTCTGGTTCACGAGACAAAGTGGAATACATGTTAAGGGGTTGCTTTCGATTTGAACCTAAGGCATTGTTAAATATCCCCTTTTTCTTGCCTGTTAAAGGCTTGAAAGTTCCGCATTCGCCCTCATGATGTAAGCCCTTGTTGATATCAGCCAGTAAAGTGTCCCAGCTGTTTCCAAGGCTAGAGATTTTCAGCTTTCATGAGTTGCATGCATGTGCATGATGTAGCCTCGTTTGCTATCTGCGAGAGGACAGAACACATGTTATCACTCTAACTTGACATGCACTTTCAACATTTATCGGCCTTGTTGGTTGTTAAGAAGAAGAAAAAATTACATAATAAGGAATAAGGGGTGTATGGTGATTGCGCCAGGTTTCTCAGAAACGATTCTTCAAATTTACAATAAACAGCAGACACCAATCTACCGGGTGGGCTTTCAACATCTCATTGCTTCCACCAACCCAAAAATCTTCAAAGGCGCCGATTGTATTTACTAGCCAATTTTTAATCAAACCCGATAACACGGCCAGCATTTCCTCCGGTATGCCAAAACGTAAGGAACGTAGTCCTCAAGACGATGATGCCGATGATCATGCTATCTCAATCTACAGAGGCTCTAGGGCAAGGAATAGTTCCGACGGCAAGCGTGGCGGAGAAGGAAGGCACTGGTCAGATCTTGGCAGCTATACAATGCAGCTTACCGTTGACCTCCTCTCCAGAATATCAGGAGTAGGCGTCGATGGTTTAACACTAGCTGTTGGGCTTAGTGTCTTAGGCAACTTCAAGTTGAGCAAATCTGGGGAGCGACGGGTTCAAACTGCAGTAGAGGGGTTAACGGCAAAACTATCATTTCACGGAGGCCTCATATTCGGATTTGGGAATCGACATCTCATCCGCTCCTTGACTGGCACGGGAGAAGGGTTATCTTGTATAGCTCTATGCGCCTCTTTAGGCGATTTTTATGGAAGGGACACATCCGCGTCAATTCTAAGACAGCTCTTCTATGACCTCCATCCTCCCCTCCACCTTTCACCATCGCTGAAGCAATGGACTATGATGGTCGATGCATTCCAAGGCCTCTTCGCACGATCGGATTTCGGATTGTTATGTGAACGACTATCCAGTAAATACAAAACAGACGCGGAAGGAGAAATCGGTAGCCTACCACTGCACGGGGACCCGAAACAAATCGCGCGAGCTCTAGAAGGGCTTTTAGAGCTTTCAGACCCTGAAAGTAGTACAAAGTCGATGACGCTTAGCGGAGGGCGCGATTGTGCGTGGTTTGCGGCCGTCGCGGAGTGGCTGTTTGGGATATCAGTTGTCGTCAAAGACCGTAAAACGGAACAAGAGATTTATAAGTTTCATCCAGAAAGCTCCGAAACCGAATTCGTTCTACACCGCTCAATCACCATCATATATGACAGCGAAGCTAATGAGCAGGACCCATCTCAAAGCTTACAGCTACGCTCTGTTCACTACACGATCACTTGCGGCTACAAATTGATTGATCGAGACCAAATTAACAGCCATACTAAACAGCTTTTATCGACAGGAAGAGTATCTTGGGACCAAATATGGGCCGATACTTATGGAAATCGAGCTTCCAATTTTCTGTTCGGGGCCGACTACTCACTTTTAGCGGGCGAGGCTTTCGCCTATGGCGCTAGATTTTTTCGAATTCTTAAGGAGATGGGAGCTCTACCTTCCGAGTCCAAAGAAAGCGATGACTTGCGACAGAGACTCAAACTCCCAATGACGATGAATAGCAAGAGCTATGGTAGAGGGCTTCTAAATACCCTACGGCAATGGTTCCCCGAAATCAACAATAGCGTTTCGTTTGTGGAAGCCGCGGAAAGGGTTCTCGGCTACAATCTTTCAGAAGAGGACTTACTCCAAAAATATGATAACTTAAATGCAACCATCGCCGAACTTTGTGGATGCCTGGCTTGCAGTGGTGAGTGGGAGTCCGATGACGGCACCCAGGATACTGTGGACCAGGCAACACGAGTGGGAGATGACATTGTCTGTTACATTCGTCTACTTAGAAAAATGTGGACAATTGGGATCGTGTTATCATGCATTGTTGTAGAAGGTCAAGACATCAACCCATCCCGATTGGGTTTCGAAACTTTCTATCTTCGAGGGTACGAAGTGGAACCCGATCTTGCATATAATGATGACTCCCGGGAAATGTTCCAAGATATCTGGTATAACAAAGAACCCGTGATGAAATACGTTTCCTGGTTGTACTCAGGACGAAGTATTCACAGGGGCTCACAGGTCTGGGAGGAGAAGTCTGTCGGCTCCGGTGTCAATAGCGTTGTCGCCGCAAGCCTTGAGGGTTTCGTGTATATACACGAGCTTCTGCTGGGGCCGTCAGATAACTTGGATACGATTACGCGGATACATGTTATTCCTGGAGGTATTCAGTTTAATGGTTACAAATATATTAAGATTCTGAGCGGGGTGGAATCAATAGACAACCGAGAGAATTTTCTGAGAGTTCCGGAGAAGGCACAGAAGGAGTTCAAGATAGCCGATGGAGAATACAGAGATACCTCTCAGTCACCTAAGGAGATGTCGCAGAGCGTACTTGGCAAATCATCTCACCCGGCTACGTGCGCACTTCACGTCAGTGAGCGACTAGAACAACAAGAATGCTTGGAGGTACAATATGAGTTAGGTATCGGAACCTTCAGGGAAACAATCTCCATATTTCTTTTGGTTCTAAAAATGGTTATGGCATCATGCGGGACGGATTGCCGAAGATCATGCAAGAAAGAGAGTAGCATCAAGCAGTACTGGTACAGCGAGGGGAACGGATTTATCCAAGACCCGGGGCTCCTCTCAGGAGAACTAGGCTGCGTCATCGTCAGAAAGAATACCGATGTAGTTGGGCGGTGGTTGGCCTTATCGCAAGAAACTTTCCAGCTGTCTAACCCTATTGTTTCGTCAATTGATGGAAAAAAGATCAAACTGCTTGGTATTCAGCATATTCTCCAAAACTCGAAATGCTTCAACTGTTGTCTAAAAGAAGCAGAAGGATACGTTGAGATCTTCCGAGACCTGCGGGAGAAACCATGGAACAAGAACTTTATATGGGCGAGCATGTCGAAAATGGTATCGGCATCTAGAATCGGTAAATTACGAAAAGTGGAACGAAATTCTACTTTCAGTGTGATTCGATCGGTTTATAGCGAACCTGGCGACCTTTCCGAGGGAGCTTTCTCAGATAGATCCGACGACGATGATGAATCTGACGACAACAGCGATTATCTTCATCTCGTGAACCAGAAGCTCAACGCACAGGACTATCGTCATCTGATGGATGTTACAGACGACGGGGAAATAAGTGATGTAAGTATTAGTGAACTCCGTGAGTATACCAAGCCAGATCCAAAAGCAGATGTCAGTTTCGAAGATGGTCGATGGGAATGGGGAAGTGATTGGCGACACTCTAATTATTGGCGATATGTCTACTATCCTGTGATTATCCTCAATGGCTCCCAATAATATCGTTGAGTAATGTAAGCGCATATTATTCTCTATTCTATTTCCCTCGAGATCGTGTCTAGTAGTTCTTAGATTGTTCAAACTGGGCTTGCCTATACTATCAATAGCTATAGGTCCATTCTTTACTATATGATTCTGATTATGCGTTCTCCAAATTAAGGCAGACTAGTGTTTATGGCTTTCATCATAACTATTTTTCAGTGCTGCTCTGTACACACGATCTTCCACATAACCCGACAACCGCGATTCTTTTCGTCGAATTCGGGAGTAGATAATAGCAGAAGAAGCTACGAAAGAAGCGAGGAGGGAAAAGAAAAAACTTGCTGATAAGGATAAAACGAAGATTCGAAAGCCGATATTATCCCTTGTTAAAAGTTTACAATAAATAATCATTTCATATTACTATCTGTATAATCCTTAACTGCCTTATTTACCTAAATAAGGCTTAATAGGTATTAAGCGTCAGGAAAAAAATATAACTCCTTAGAACCATCCGATAAGTACTTTTCTATCATATTCCATTACATCATAACTCCCACGTTACGCAAAAGCATCCATAAGTCGTAATCACATAAGCAAAATATACTTTTAAGCCTCATTCTTAACTTCCTCTTCCGTCCCGTCGTCAGCAAGCGCCTTGGCCGCAGCCCTCAACTCCCTCCTCTTAACCTTCTTCTCCGGCTTTCCGACCGCATGCAACCCATCTTCGAAAACCGGAATATCAGGGGCATTCTGACTGACATGAACCCATCTAACCGTCCCGTCATTCCCATCAACCGCGAAACTCCCCGCCGTCTGCCACCGATACCCACTTTTCGTGGGACGGTTATATATCAATTCTTCTTGACCTAGTTTTAACGCTTTCCAGAACGTCACGGGACCCATGTTTGCCCAGTAGGACGAGAAGCCGAGGCCCCATTTTGCGTAGAGGGTTCGGTCCGGGTCGATGATTATGGTTACGTCGCCGGTGCCGCCGACGGAGACGAGCCATTCTTCGGTGTCGGATTTGTTGCTGTGGGAGACTGCGATGAAGCGGACGTCGGGGTGTTTGTCGGAGAGGGTGCGGAAGGATTGGAATGTTTTTTCTGCGACTGTATTTTATTATAACAATAATATACCACGTTTAGAGGTTTATTCCCTATGTTTTGTATTTTAATATTTACGTACAGGGACAGCCGCAGTGGCGGAGAAACGTGAGCAGTATCGGTCTGGTGTCTGGGTCGTGGAGCTGGGGTAGTTGGTCGGAGTCTGGAAAGTGGTCGCCTACTTTTACAGCTGGGGATAGCTCTGGTTTCTCGGCGGGGGTGGAGAAGGAGGCCATCTCCGACTTGAGGGTGGTGGCATTGAGGAAGTCGCGAGTGGCGGCCATGATTGCTGAAGCTATCTACCTAGATATCTATCTTTGAATGCGGTGCAGGGAATCGGGAGGGATGGGTGTGTTTTATACGAAGAAGGTTAAACATCGGGTGGAAGTGCCACACAGGTGAATTCACCAGCCACTCGTCCCTGTGGCGTGATGTTGTTAGGACGTGGTGGGGGTATTCTCATATGCTCAACAATT
Organism: Dactylellina leptospora; assembly: GCA_036971365.1. NCBI lineage: Eukaryota > Fungi > Ascomycota > Orbiliomycetes > Orbiliales > Orbiliaceae > Dactylellina > Dactylellina leptospora. The sequence continues at coordinate 577,201 of JAJTUC010000004.1, forward strand.
ACGCAACGAATAAATCCTGCCCCTCCTCCTCGGAAGACTTTCTGCCCCGAAAAAAATATCACGCAGACCCCGTTCTCGTTCGCCGAAGACAAGTTCCCGACCTTTTCGTTCAGTCTCTTGCCAGGGTATAAATACTCCCCTATCTCTTTGCTCAATTGATCTTTGGTACCAATTGAAACTACCCCTCCATCAACACCCCTCTCTCTAACAATTGCATCGCTAGATATAACTACCTTTTTATATCATACAGCCATGTCGCTTAGCAACAAGCTCTCCATTACCGATCTCGACCTCAAGGGCAAGCGTGTCCTCATCCGCGTCCGTAACAATCACATCTAACCAATTACACCTTGTTCACTCTAACTTTATATGATTGAACAGGTCGACTTCAACGTCCCCCTTGACGGAACCAAAATCACAAACAACCAACGTATTGTCGGTGCTCTCCCAACGATCAAATATGCGCTTGAAAAGGAGGCCAAGGCTGTCATTCTCATGTCCCACCTTGGACGTCCCGACGGTCTTCCAAAGTCGAAATACTCCCTCGCTCCCGTCGCCGAGGAACTGAGCAAGTTGCTTGATAAGAAGGTTACATTTTTGCCCGATTGCGTTGGCAAGGAGATCGAAGAGGCCGTCAATGAGGGATCTGATGGTATATAATCATTCTTCCGGTGTTCTTAGTGGCTAGGATGGCTAATTACTCTTTTTAGGTGCCATCTTCCTTCTCGAAAACTTGCGATTCCATATCGAGGAGGAAGGAAAGGGTGTGAATGAGGCTGGAGAGAAGGTCAAGGCCGACAAGGAAAAGGTCGCAGAATTCAGAAAGGGTCTCACTGCCCTCGGAGACGTCTACATCAGTAAGTCACGCTTATTCTTAAATATTTTAATTGCGCTGCTAAATTGATGGTACACAGATGACGCTTTCGGTACCGCACATCGTGCACACAGCTCTATGGTTGGTGTAGAGCTACCCCAAAAGGCCTCCGGTTTCCTCGTCAAGAAGGAACTCGAATACTTCGCCAAAGCTCTCGAAAGCCCCGAACGCCCGTTCCTCGCTATCCTCGGTGGCGCCAAAGTCTCCGACAAGATCCAACTCATCGATAACCTCATCCCCAAAGTCAACAAACTCATCATCGGCGGCGGTATGGCCTTCACCTTCAAGAAAGTCCTCAACGATATGAAGATCGGAACTTCGTTGTACGATGAAGCTGGAGCCAAGGTTGTCAAGGATTTAATGGCGAAAGCGAAGGAGAATAACGTCGAAGTCGTTCTTCCTATCGATTTCGTTACCGCTGATAAGTTTGCGAAGGATGCGGAGGTTGGCGCTGCTACTGAGGAGGAAGGCATTCCGGATGGTTGGATGGGATTGGATTGCGGTCCGAAATCCGCTGCACTCTTCAAGAAGGCTATTGATGAGTCGAAGACGATTCTGTGGAACGGGTGCGTATTATTCTCACTGAATTGAAGTCTTTTACTAACAGTGGTATAGCCCCGCTGGTGTCTTTGAATTCGATGCCTTCGCAAAAGGAACCAAAGCTGTGTAAGTTTTTATTTACATCGGTTTGACTTTTCGATAGACTAACATGGATACACTAGCTTGGACGCTGTCGTTGAGGGTGTCGAGAACGGCAAGATTGTCATCATTGGTGGTGGTGATACCGCTACTGTTGCTGTCAAATACGGCGTCGACGATAAGATTAGCCACGTTTCAACCGGTGGTGGCGCGTGAGTAGCACTACGACTTGTCCAGGTCACAAAGGATACTGATATAATTTGATAAATAGTTCCTTAGAATTACTTGAAGGAAAGGCACTTCCTGGTGTCACTGCTCTCTCGGTAAGCGTTCACGATACATCCCCTCCCCATGGACAATTATAACTAATATCATATTTTTGACGTATTTCCAGGAGAAGGCGTAAGTTTCTTATCACTATTGCTTACCCAGAGGGTGAGGAGAAGGAAAGAAAGAATCTTTTCTTTGGCCTTTTTTTAATTCGGCGGCTTATGACCCTTCTCTTTGGATCCATCCTTCCTTTTCGTGGTTTTGTAGATACAAGAGCTCGCTTTAGCTTGTTCTCTCATTCTCTTTGGATTGGTTTAGGGCGGCAGGATATGGGTTTGATCGGTCGTTTTCACTGGGACTGGGGCAAAAAGCTATAAATTGACATTATTGACCGGCAATTTCCTGGCACCTAGATTGTTCGCGTAGCTTTTCGTGGGGTTCTCGTGTAGTATCATGAAATGGTGATGCAGGATTGCATAAATCAGGGCTTCGTTATATACATCCCAACCGTCGTGTCTATCCAATTTGATTTCCCCATTATAGCTTTAACACCAACAATTTCCGAGCCGTGTTTGAAGTAAAAGTGTTCTATTCGTCGGTAATGGGGTTGGCGGTGGGTGTGAAGGGTGGTGATATTAACGGTTCTACCGTTGCATTTCGCCACTGGCTTTCTGCGCGTCGACTCTTTTCAGCTCTTCCCTAGATGTTTCGCAGTCGTGTTAGCTCCACATTCCCGCATTTGTAATATATTTGATTGGATCGTGTGGATCGTGGGAGAAACGAACCTCAACTGTTTCGAGAAATCTTCACTTAGGTCGTCATCGTCCCAGCTTTCCTCCCATAGATTCGGTTTGCCGCCGCCGGGGACTTCGGTTTCATCTTCTTCCCATTCTACGGATCACACGAAAGTGAGAATTCATGTCAGCCTTATATCACTTTATGGATAATTATGGGCGAAGGAGATGGTTGGGATGGTGAGCGTTACCTTCGGCGGGGAAGTCTTCGAACTCGTCGTCTTCTTCCAGCATCTTTTTGACGGCTTTCGGCTCCTTTGTCTCTTCGGGTTTGGGCGCTTTGGAGTCCTTTGACGACATGGTTGATGGTTGGAACAGGGGGTTGGGAAGTATGGAAGCTGTCGGGGTGGCTGTGGATGTGAGGATGTTGAATGGGGAGAGGAGGACGCGTGAGGTTTGATGGCGTAGTTGGAAGCTATCTCGGGAGCTGGTCGGCCAACACCTCTTCGCCGCCGTCCCCGTCGGTGTTAACCAGCGTAAACCCCACCGACCACCCCCTTCAACCGTCAATTGCTGACTGCCCGCAACTGTCAGCTACGGGAGCCATTCCTCCCGATCGTTTACTATTCATTTTTAAAAAATTTTGGTTTTTTATTTTTTTTGCACTGCCCGTCGAGTTATGTAAGCCTTCGCATATTCGGACCCATCCATACGACCATCGATTTAATTAATCTCCACGATACGCCTTCTTCGTTCGCTCGCTGGATCTAGGATCTGGCTAGCTGGGTCCGGCCTCCCCGCCCGCAGATTTTAAGCGGATGACGGAGCCTTTCATTTTTTGTTCGAATCCGACTCTTTTTTTCTGCTTGACATGGTAACCTTAAGCTTTAAATTTGCCTCAAATACCGGCGCCTTTTTTTTCAGAAGCAGCTTTCTCTTTTTCGAGTATCAGCGTTGTTAGACACGTTTTTACATTTTATTGTTTCTTTTCTATCGGAAAACGATATCAATTGCATCACGTTTTGGTTACCTATCGAGTCGTTTTGGATCCGGTAACGTTTCTACAAACCGGGGAATCGAAGCCCGTCCGTCGGTGACATCAGATTGGTTCCTCCGCTGCAGCGGATGCAGAATAGGTAAAGTTTACCAGTTTACCTGCAACAATCCAACACCTTCAACGGACCTTAAAAAAAACAAGGCTTCCTATTATTCTTGTTCTTCTACCTCTCGTAATAGTTATGACATTCCACTGACACCTACGAGCGGTCGTTCAGAATCTCACCCTTCCACGCGATAATTCCAATTCCATAAATACCCACAAATACCCCAACAACCCACAACCAAGAGGAGTTAAGCTACAGCGGACAAGATGTTTAAATCCTCGTGGTTCTCGAGTAGTAAATCCGGTGCCGCTACGCCCGCGATACCTACGGCGTCGTTACCGGCGCACGATACCCGTTCTTCGATTTCGCTTTCCGGGTTGGATGAGCAGGCTGATAGTGTGTATTATCCCCGCTATACGATCGAACAAAACTTGTCAGTGAGGTTTAAAGGCTAATTGGTGGGATTTTTTTGGCGGGGTTTAGTTATTTTGGTTATGAGGGGTATGTTACACTGGTTTTACTTATGATGCGGTTTATTGGTTTAGAAGTATGGCTGATTGTGGATTTTTGCAGCGATGGATCATGTTATGGACGATAATCTTGAAGCGGCGGAGACTGAGTTGGAGACTGGGGCGTCGGTATGGCATAAAGTTAGTAAAAATCGAGGATCCATGTGAAGAGAAAACCGAGGTAACTAATAATCGATATTATGTTATAGATGGGAAATGGCGCGATAGGGTTTATAAGATCCGCCGCCGGTTTCGAACAGGCGGTCATGAAAGAAGGTAAACTCGCAGGCCGAATCGATGATATCACAAAAAGATTGAGTTATACTGAACTGTTCTCAAAAACTAGCTTCGGAAACCCTCGCCGCCGCCGAAGCAGCCGCCCATAATTCCCAGCGAGCCGCTGTACGATCCCCTCGAAGCACATCATCCTACCCGGCCGGCACAGAATACGCTCTCGCAAACGCGGAAACGCAATTAATGTCCGCCGTCATCGGCGTCCTCTCCGAATCGATCGTTGAAGCGATGAAATCATTCTACAAGCTTCGAACCGCGTTTAAAACACTCGAAGTGGTGAGCAAGAGTATCCAAGATGTCAAGGAGAAGAGATTAAAAGCCGGAGGGTCGAGTACTTCCAGTTTAAACGGGTACGGTTTGGGAGCAGGAGGGTCAGAGGAGAATAATAAAACGTCGCTTGCTGTTCCTGTCGGGAGCGCGCGGATACCTGGCGCTGAGCCCGGCTTTAAGAATGCGGTGGACGAGTATATCGAGAGTGGAGGAAATCTGTGTTACGGGACATTATTATTGTTCATCGGGATGATCCCCCCAGCGATGTCAAGACTATTATCGATTTTGGGTTTCCACGGAGGTAAATATATCTGCAAATTCTTCTGGAAAGTGGAGGCATAATTTACTAACACCGTGTGGGAATTTAACAGACCGAAGGAAAGGTATCGAACATCTCTGGGAATCGGCGCGCATGATGAACTCGCACGGCGCCCTAGCAGCGATTATCTTACTGGTATACTACAATATGCTGCAGTTCAGCGATATTGTTGAAACAGACGAGGCGAAAGGCGGGGTACCCCAGCAGAAATGCGAAGAGTTACTGTTCGCTTACCGAGACAAGTATAAGAATAGTCCGATGTGGATCTTGGAGGAGGCTAGGTTATACGCGCAGAGGAAGGATTTGGATACCGCGGTAAAGCTGTTGGAATTCGAGAGGAAGCCGCAGATGAAGTACGATCTTATTGATTCTTAGAGGAATGTTGTTATTTCGTTCGTGCTAACGGCTGTGAGGATAGGCAAATCGAAGCGATTTGTGTGTTTGAAAAGGCAATGTGGGTTTCCCTGGTGCTTTGCAGTTTAGAATTGGGATCAGATTGCTTATATGGATCTATTTTAGTGACCATATGTGTCTTCACGACTACCAGAAAGCTGCGGATATATATCTTCACGTATGGCTTACTCAATTTCTACAACCAGAACTCACAGCTAACAGTTTTCATAGTTGGTGACATTGAACAGTTGGTCGGATTGCATGTACTACTAGTAAGTTTCAATAGCTGCGTGCCATTTTGACGAAATAGTTGACTTATTTCTTGTTTTTTACGTTTTAGTATCGCCGGAAGCTGCTACGTCGAATTATACCGAGAAACGATCCTGAACGATAAAGAAAAGGCGGAAGAGTACTCGAAAAAAGCCGAAGAGTTATTCCTGAAGGTTCCGAATTTCCTAGGGAAGAAGAAGTTCATGGCGAAAGCGTTGCCGCTTGAAGTTTTGTCGGATAGGAAAGTGAAGAAATGGCAGAAGTTTGCGAAGGAGAGGAAGTGTGCTCTCGTGGAGGCTGTCGGTGTTAGTCCATTGGAAGAGATGATTTATATGTGGAGTGAGTTTCATCCTCTTTTGATTTGGTGTTCAAAAAAACCACGATTGGCGGATTTTACTAACGGTAAACTAGACGGGTATGCTCGTATGAAGCCGGAATTACTTGCGCAATCTATCAAAGTCTTGGAATGGCAACCGCCCGTAGATGAAACAGGAAAAGTTAGATCATGCCTGACGGAACACGATGAGAAAGTATTGTTGGCGTTCCTGAAGGGGGTGCTCACGAGACATATGGGCGATTACACACGGGCTAAAGAGATTTTCGAGAAGGAGGTCATCGCTGTCGATAAGGCTACCATGAAAGGGGAGGATTGGGTCCGTAAGTAACAACAGTTTCACAATTATTATACGCATCCGACGGAAGATATGTTGGCTGATCGGTAACTTGCCTGCAGCACCATCGGCTCATTATGAAATGGGGGTGGCGATTTGGAAGGAATCAGGGCTCAAGGAAGCCAAAGCGATACACGAATGGCTGACCAAGTGCACAGGATGGGAGAGCTACGAGCTCGACAACAGGTATGTTGTATTTTCTGCTCTAAGCTCGGTTTCAGTTGAAATCCAAACTGTCGGGCCGATGTTGTGGGGTAGCGTATAAACTAACAAGTACTTTTTCTGGGGGGCGGTTAGACTTGGTATGCGGGCGACCACGGCATTGGATGTCTTCAAGCAGGCAGAAGAAGCGGAGAAGACGGCTGTGCCGGTGTAAGGGATGTCTTCATACATCACATATCCTTTTTTGCTGAGAAGTATGCATGCTTCTGTGCAGGATTTTCTTCACGTGTGTTATTAAAGAAGATTGCCGACAGGCAGGTGTTTTGGATTCCTTCTAGAGCGAGTTGGTCATAGATTATATTTCTTCGTTTCTCCTTCGGTGTATTATAGCTAGCAAGTTTTTAAGGTACAAATGTTGTATTTTATGAGAATTGGTTTTGCGGAGATAGTGGGAGCGTGGAGTGCTCCTGTCGTTGTTCCCTTGCAAGGCACCAGCTGTTGGTTAGAACATATATCTCCCCCGGAAAGCGTTGCCATCTACAAAATACAATGAACCTTCATTCATCATCGCTCTATAAATATCCGCTGTACAGTTCACCAGTTGTTCAGATATCTCGAGATTCGAGATATCAAATTATCTTCTCCTGGTGAGTTCTACAACCTTTCAATCATCTTGCCGCTTTGCTCCTACCCCAGTTCGCCGCTTCGTGTTGGCTGGTGTGCGCTTCTGTTCAGACGCAAATGCCTCGGCTTAACCGTTCGGCAACATGATCCAAACGATAAAATGGCCGAGATTTTTACTGACAAAAAATGATACCCTTTTCTCATACGGAGAATAGATGAGCTCGTTAGCATTGAGATTGGTTCTTCCTAGACATCCTGTCGGCTCTTCGATATCAGTATCCGCGAGACTCAATCCTACAACTTCTCCAACAGCCGGTTTTCTGTCTCGTTCGCGCTCGCTCACCTCGTCGCACCGTCACCATCGCTTTTCGACCATCCCTGGCCGTTCCTGTCATCCGCCGTCCAACTCGGCAAAATCCAACGTTCTCCAACGACCAGTCCTGCGTTGTTCGACCATTCAACGGATATATAAATACAATTCGATTTCTGATAAGAGAGAGTCATCGACCATGCTGGCTGATATAGATATGGCGCCGCGGAAGACAGGGAAGGGTTTATTCCATGTTCAGAAACATGTCGTCCCGGCTTTCCCCATTCGGGAGCATCTGAGAGGGAGCTGGAATAACGACGACAAATTATCGCTCGTGGCTAATCATTACAGGCCGGTTAGCAATCCTAACCCGAAACCTGGTGATGTGACCATTCTCTTCGCTCATGCGAATGGGTTTCACAAGGTATGTGTCTATTCAAGTTTTGGATTATATAATGTTCGAATGCGGATGGGGTACTGAATAGGGTTTGTAGGAGCTATATGAGCCGTTCTTTGAGCACCTGCTTGAAGATTATGAGAAGAAAGGCAGCAAGATCAGAGGCATCTGGATCGCGGACTTTCATTCGCAAGGAGATTCTGGAGTCGCCAATGAGACTAAAATCGGCGGTGATAGTATGTATTTCTAAAACCTCGAAGAACACTCAAATAACGGAGGCTAATTTATACATTTCAACGTATAGTCAGCTGGTTCGACCACTGCCGCGATCTCCTCTCTTTAATCATGCACTTCCCCAACGACTTCGTCCGCCCGATAGCTGCAATCGGCCACTCGATGGGCGCGACCCAACTCTTCCGTCTCTCCGTCATGCACCCTACACTCTTCGCCTGCGCCATCGGAGTCGACCCCACGATCTCCCCGGTCTCCGCGTTCCCCGACTACGCAAACCCGGTAACCGCATCCGCCAAACGTCGGGATATCTGGCCGTCTCAAGAAGCCGCTGTCAAGTTCTTCAAATCCCGTCCGTTTTACCAAGCTTGGGATCCCGAAGTTCTAGACCTCCACATGAAATACGGGCTTCGAAAACTCCCCACCGCGATATACCCGGATACCTCGAAAGTCGAAGGCGGCGAAAACGCGGTCACGTTAAGGACTACCAAACATCAAGAAGTTTTCACGTTTTGGAGAACGAGCGTGCAGGATAGACGTGATCCGAAGGATATGTTTAGGTTACTCTCGGAGATGAGGGTGCCTGTTTGTTACATACAAGGTGGAACGAGCGTTATCAATTTCGATAACAGCAATGAGCTGAAGATGGAGTATACTCCGAAGCCGTGCGAAATGCATATTATTCCTGAATGTGGGCATCTAGTACCGCAAGAAAAGCCCAGGGAGTCTGGTAAGTCGTTTTCGCAAGAAAAATGAATTTTTTTAATATGTTACGTATAACGGTTACGCTGACAATATTTTTTTCTTATAGCTGCATTGGCCGCTGATTATCTCCATCGCCGTATCAAAATCTGGGGCAAGCAGACCGAAGAGCACAATGAAAATTGGCCGGCGACGATGACAATCAGCCCCCGATTCTTCGAGAAGAGAACACGCGAATCAAAGATATAGAAAAGACTATAGATAAAGCAACTTATATATATTCTCACGACTAGATATAAACTAGAACTAGAAGAGTGGTTTCGAAATTTTCATATCTCCGGCGCTGCGATTCTTTCCTTTTCGGAGTCACGCATGTTTTATGTTCTCTGGTTCCTTTGATCTCTGTTTTTTGCAGCTTCTTTAACAGACGCTTGAACGACCCCTCTTTCTTTTTGTGTTTTTCTCTCTTTCCAATATACGAATCCGGGGTATTCGCCGGGAAAGGAGAATTGGGGGTGCTTGATATTGATATTAAGAGGCTTGCTTGCCCTTTTAATCGGGTGTAAATTACTGTTCATTTGGCGATAGCCGAAGCGATCGTGAGGGAAATAAAATAAATTAAAAAATTACACCACTCAAACGTCTTTTTTTTAAAATTTCTGGCTGGAAGCCACCAGCGATGAAGATCTAACGTTAGAAGTAATGAGAAATAGAAAATACAGTTTGGTCCAGCATTAAGGCTTCATGGATATGGTGTTTTTGTTTGCACCATTGATGGATACCGTTTCTAGTTTTTGTTTTTTCAATCTGGAGAAACCTCAAGGTTGGAGTTTTGGGTTGATTGACGGCTAATGCGAACCCTGAACAACTTTAAAAGGCGATATTATATATTATATCAATCACGAAACATGAAATAAAAAAATAAAAATTAAAAAAAAAATACGGGAAACATGTTTAACACAGCCTCGCGGCTTCAACCGAGTTTAAGCATAAGATCTTTCGGACGAACGCTTTGACAGGTTCGTTTCGGTTGCGAAAATGCCGCGATACGAACCTCACACGGCTCACAGATAATATTGGTTCGCCAGCCGAAACGCGAATCAGGGGAGGGGGGTCATTGATTTCGCGGGGTCGATCAAGCAGAAGACCCTGAATCGTTTTTTTCTTTCCTTTTCTTTTTTCTCTTTTCAATGAATTATTATGGTCAATCAAATTTAACTGATAGCGGACGCATTCGCATCAAATCCCGATCAAACCCACCCCTTTTTTTTGGCATGCGCGCGACGGGTGGGGTGGACAGAATCTCCAGGAAGGTCGAAATGAGATGAGATGAGATGGTGTGCTATCCGTTTACGGACCCTATCGATCCCGAAAGAGTTTGGAGGAACATGTCCGCTTTTCTCATGCGAAAATGCGAACACGCTCATGGCATTTCCTTAACCCTGAATACTTGCCATTCATTTCACTACTCTCCCCCTCCTTCCGTTTTCCGCATGTCTTTTCAGTGAAGTTATATATCTTGATTCAATCGAAAGGAAATTAACCATCGTGACAATTTCAACTTTTTTTTTTTTTTTTTTTTTTTTCACAGGAAGGAAAATCCCCTCCTTTTACGGAATAAATGTTGCGAATTCGCAAGATTTCTGTGCAGTAATAATTCTATGCCTTCTATGAATGTATAATATGGGGGTATGTATGATTAGTATCAGTGTCTTTTTATTGGTTATATCGGTCTTATCACTATGAATGAAGGCGTTATTTTTGTACATTATTGTTGTAATTATTTGGGTTTGCTATTGTAGTATCACTGCACTAGCTGAATTCTATCGCTCTATCGCCTATGGAGTAGTTAGCACGGATAAAGAAACAATCGTTTGCGAGGATAATGGGGCTAATACATCTCAAAGCTCGTGCATGGAGCTACCTAGCTCCATGCACGAGCTTTGAGATGCCTGGATGTCTATTATACTATACTCTAAAGCAATTATATACCTATATAATTGCTTCAGAGTATAGTACAATAGACATTCAGGTAAGGGAATATGCTTAGCTATCTAAGTCAATGATTATATGCGGTGATGAGGGCCCCATTGATCAAATATTGAAAGAATATAAGTCCAAAGTGCGTAAAATAACAACATAAGAACGATTCAGAATTGAGAAAGTTGAGTGTCATGCAAGGTTTGCCGCGTTCCCAAAAGTGGTTGGTCTATGAGCTTAAGGAATACTATGCCTCGCGGCAGGATCCAAAAATCGGCTCGAATCAGGCATCGAAGAACATCACGGGCACCTGCCTCAGTGTATGCCTCGCGCTCAATAGCTGTCAGCATTCATTAAAACGAAGTAAACTAAGGCCGTTCTTCGTAGACCTGCTATTGAAATCCATAAATATCTTCGGTGGTTCCTCTACGCCGATTTGTATATACAACGTTTGTATAGACGATATCAATTACGGCAAGCCATCCACCACACTATCCAAATGGATCCCTTCAATATCGACGAAGAGATCGCTTCTTTGCTCGATGACTTGAACAAGGAAGAACTTGAGAATTTCGCGGCATCGCAACAAGATTCGCAAGGACAAGCTCCCATAAACGATGAACAAATTGAATTATCTATCTATGCTTATTACCTTATCCTTTTAAAGATGCGATCGACGACTCATCTCGAACAAGCTATCCAACAGACGGAAGGATGGATTGCCGGGCTGCCTGCTATCGCGCCGGACCGTGAACGAAGATTTAAGATCCTCAACTTTTTGTTGGCCTGGAAGCACCAAGTCGGTTTTATATCAGATCACTTTCATTCCTTTTTAGCGGAAAGTGAAAGGAGGTTAGTATATATTTCCTTATAAAATCTAAGAAAAAAGCCTTTTGTACGAACCCCCAACAAGGTCCAGAGAGGCAATCTTCTGTGATTCGGCCGACGATAATTTCAGCTAGATAGCTATCGATATGGGAAGTACTAAAAAATGGCTAGTGGACCTGAATACATAGCACAGGATCTAATGAACAAATACGAAGAAACTGGCGATCTGGAAGCCCTGAATAAAGCCATCAATATCATGTTACAAATCGTAGCGAAGGCGGGAGCCTCCATCGAGCAGGACACGTTAATCAACGTAGGGCTAATGCTCGGGAGACGGGGCCAGCGGACTGGCTCGACAGAAGATCTTGACCTCGCCGTCGAAATCTCAGATAGTGTGATAGACGCTACGCCTCAGGATCACCCTGATCGAGTTCAACGTTTACAGAATCTTGGGGCTGCGCTCGGAAGGCGATTCGAGCGAACAGGCTCAATAGGCGACCTCAATCGAGCTATCGAAATCACAGGTATGGCAGTAGATGCTGCGCCTCACTTTGATAGAGGCAGTCATCTGAACAACCTTGGGACTTTGCTCGGAATGCGATTTGAGCGAACAGGTTTGATGGATGACCTCAACCGCTCAGTGGAAGTCTTAGAAATGGCAGTAAGCGCCACACCTGACGCCTTCCATGCTATTTATTTATACAACCTTGGTAATAGGCTCGGAAGACGTTTCGAGCGGATCGGCTCAATAGACGACCTCAATCGCGCGATCGAAGTCTCGAATAAGGCGATAAGTATCATGCCTCAAGGTCACCCTGATCGAGTTGCTTGTTTGAACAGCCTTGGAATCAGGCTGGGACGACGATTTGAACAAATCGGGTCGATGCACGATCTCAACCGCTCTGTGGAATTCACAGAGATGGCGGTGGCTGCCACGCCTCAAGATCACCCCCGTCGAATTGGTTATTTGAGCAACCTTGGAAACAGACTGGGAAGGCGATATGAGCGAACCGGTTCTATGGACGATATTAATCGCGCTGTCGAAGTGACGAATATGGCGGCAAGCGCGACATCCCAAGACCATCCTAAATTTGCTAACCGTTTGAACGGCTTTGCAACATGGCTTGAAAGGCGATCTGAACGAACAGGTTCGATGGAAGATCTCGATCGTGCCATCGAAGTCGCAAATACGGCGGTGGTTGCCACTCCTCAAGACCACCCTTCTCAAGCTGTGTATTTAAACAACCTTGGGGCATGGCTTGGGAAACGATTCGAGCGGACCGGGCTGATGGACGACCTTAATCGTGGTATCAACGTCATAGAGATAGCAGTCGGCGCCTTGCTCCAAGACCACCTTGAAAAAGCCCATTTCTTGAGGAACCTTGGAAACCTGTTCATGATGCGATACGAGTCAGCCAAATCGACGGATGATCTCCGCCGTGCGCTCTCCGCATACGAACAGGGTTGGCATTGCAACATCGCTCCTCCATCCATGCGCATTTGGCTAGCATGGGAGGCCGCTCATATTCATGCCTCATATTTCAACAATTGGGATGCATCAAGCTCCTTGCTAGAGGAGGCCACAAAACTCCTCCCCTTCGTCAGTCCGCGATCTTTAAACCATACAGACAAGCAGTCGATGCTGGCGAGATTTTCTCCTTTAGCTTCTACAGCAGCTGCTGCTTCGCTGAATGCTGGAAAGGATATTCCTTGTATTTTACAGACTCTCGAACTCGGCCGTGGTGTCATTGCGAGCCTATTGATGGAGATGCGCGGAGATATCTCCAGTCTTCAACAGAAGCACCCTGATTTAGCTGAACAGTTTATATCTCTTCGAGACATGCTAGACTCGCCAGAAGATATGGCCGATTCCTCAATATCATTAGGCAATACTCTGTCAGGAGAGTCACGCTATGAATTGGATCGGAGATTCAACGAGCTCATGGCAACCATCCGCACCAAGCCCGGATTCGAAAATTTTCTTCTACCGCCAACGGAGACTGAGATGAAGGATGCTGCACGCTCTGGCCCCATCGCTATCATTAACTTGAGTTCTTTTCGCTGTGACGCGTTCCTTGTTACGCCTGACCAGATTAGCGTATTGAAGTTACCAAACCTGACACATGAAGACGTTCAATCAAAAGCCCGGACCATACGATCTCTATCAAGGGTTTCTTCCTCCATGGATGAAACTCTAGAGTGGCTCTGGGATGTCATTTGCTGCCCAATTCTAGATGCTTTAGGCTTTAGGCAAGATATTGCCGATGATAACTGGCCTCGTATCTGGTGGGTTCCAACCGGTCTGCTCACTCACTTGCCGCTCCACGCTGCAGGATACCATGAGCAAGGATCCGTCGAAACGGTACTCGACAGAGTAATGTCGTCGTACGCCTCGTCAATTAAGGCACTAATACATGGACGTCGGCAGCATGTTCGAAGCCCCACCGAAGCAGACGCTGGCCACGCTCTCCTGATTTCCATGGAGCAGACGCCGGATTTGGTTGATAACCAGTTTCTTCCGTTTGTCGCGGACGAAGTGAATATGTTGGAAGCATTTTGTCCGTCTCTGCGACTAAAACCCATCAAGCCAGCTCTATTGAAGCAGGATGTTTTGAAAGAGATGGGGGAGTGTAGAATATTCCATTTCGCAGGGCACGGCTCGTCGCATCCAACGGACCCTTCACAGAGTCACCTGCTCCTGAGGGATTGGAAGACCGACCCGTTGACCGTGGGAGACATCCGCGACTGCAAATTCCAGGAGAAGCCACCCTTCCTTGGTTATCTGTCGGCTTGCTTAACTGGTGCCAATGAGGCCGAAAGACTAGCTGATGAGGGGATCCACCTCGTCAGCTCTTTCCAACTCGCGGGCTTCAGACATGTTATCGGAACGCTCTGGGAGGTATCGGATAAGCACTGCGTCGATATAGCCAGGGTATTCTATAAAACGATGCGGGACGAAGGGATGAGGGATGAGGTAGTATGCAAAGCACTCCATCGAGCTTTAAGGGTGTTACGCGATGGACAGGCGGAAGAGACTGTCTCGAGAAACGCCAAGTTGATGGCTTTGGGGGCCTTGCCAGACCCTTATCCAAGGCATTGGGTTCCCTATATCCATTTTGGCGTTTGAATGTTCTTCTCCTGTACGCGGCGCGATTGTCCTGAGGTTGTGATTAGAGCGTGTTGCAAACAATCGTGAAGCTTCGCCTTAAGGCGGTTCAGTATTCGGTGCTGCCTGGAAGCGCTGGGGTTAAGTGCTTGCGCGCGACTCAATGCGAGGGACAAACAAACCCCCGTCTGCAAGGCCTGCACACAGGCGACAGCAGGGGTTTTTTTTTCACACTGAACAAAAAAGTTACTAGTTGGGCTATCTTTCCTTCGAGGGGGCGACTAAGACAGCTGATTTTTACCTCCTTCAGATCGCGCACCATTCTACAAGGAAAATTCCATGGGGAAATCCATGATAGTTTGTATCGTAGTTTCTTACTTGGTTTGATTTGCATTTGGTAGATTAATTTGAGTTCCCCACCCCTTCTCCCCTGGATGGGAAAATTCACCAAAAAAGGTTAAATTGTAGACGAAAGAAGCTTTCCTCTACAATGGTAAATATCTAATATTACTGTACAGTCGAGAGAAGGAGAAGGTGCAAAGAGATAGAAATGGGTTAGAAGGTGCGAACATTAGGGAACGGTAGCACCTAATTTGACAAAGGGATTAAACTCTAATGCATCCAAGAGAAATGCACGAGATCGCCAAAAAGCTGAGAAAGGGCTAAACTAAGAAAGTGTGAACTAAGCGCATGCCTCACCATTATCGTACAGTCTGGATGTTTTTTCTTCGGGCAATATAGGGAAGAGAAGCAAAAAAGGGAAAAAAAAAGAGAATGCACCAAGCCAGATCCAATAATAGGAAAGAATTCTATCAGGTATCGAACAAGGGAAGGAAATTTGGAAAAACGTGGAACACCACAATGCAGAAGGTAATAGAAAGGTAGACATATAGAATTATAATAGTAAAGTAAAGATCTCGGTCTTTGAAGGTATGAAAAAGGGTAATTAGAGAGCGCTGAGAAACGGAGGCAGCTATCGAAGTGCTGATAGGTAATAACGATAAAAACCATTGCGGACGTGTTGCTGGAAGCCCGGAGGTACTTGTAAATAGGAAGCCGAATTGCGATGGGGTAAAAAACGTTCCGGGGAAAGTAGGAAGGCATGCGATTGAAACAAAGGAGATTCGTAGTTCTTGTGGGCTCAGAGCGCTGCGGCAGAAAATGAAATTATATGGTGAAGAGAGAAAAAACGTAACTCGCTAATAGGACGGATGATAAGAAGCGACAAAGGCAATTATCTGGTTTGTAGTTCTGTGAGTTTGGATCGAAGGATGTCAACTTGTTCGGACGACTGTTCCGCTTCAGACTGGAGCTCAGAGGCTTCGAGTAACGTCATATTAAGACGAGATTCGAGGTCTTCCATCTCAATGTCGGTATTGGTGATAGACTTCTCGAGCTGTTCAACGCGATGTTGTAAGACGTAGATGCTTGTGTCCTTGCCGTTCCCATCTCGTGTAATTCTTGGTTGCCTGGAAGCGACAATGGAAGAATCGGGTCGAACATTGATGGTGGCGTTCTCGTCAATGCGTCGCAGATGGCTAACACCTCGGCCATCTTTCAAATCTTTGCTTTCCTGTTCGCGACCCTGGGCGGCTTCTTCTAGCTCGTGTTGAGCATCCGTGATCTTCTCTTCCATTGATTTGAGCATGTCGCAGAAAGCGTTGATCTTGGTGTTCGCCATAAGACGATCCTGTTCACCCTTTTCAAGAGCATCGACGAGGCGTTTCCGGAGCATGGTATTGGCGACTAAACGCGTCCTCACTTCAGATGCGAACTGCTCAGTTTCAGCGTCACCTTCAGATTGAGCAGTGAGTGTTTTGCATGACTCCTGTAGCTCCTCAATGTCGCGGGCCAATTGGTCCTGAACGTGAAGAAGGCTTCGGAGTTCTTCTAACTCCTGTTCCGAGCGGTCCAAGTCTAACTTGAGAGATGAAAGATTTCGTTCGCAAACATATTTCGAATCAATGGCATTTTCGGCCCGGTGTCGGAGTCGATCAACTTGGTTCTTGAAACTGGCATTCTCCTTGTTCTTGCGCATCTTGCGATAACTTGGTCGAAGGGCGCGGTCTCTTTCCCATTCAAGAGTGCGTATCCGATGAGAGGCCTTCTTATTGTCCAATTCGTTTCTCAAACGTAGATTTCGAAGACCTTTTTGCAGAGTATCCCGCTGGAGTTCGATTTCCTTAATCCTCTCCATTAAAGACTCTTTGTCTTTGAACGTGGCAGACAGGGGAGTAGATGGCTGAGAGTTTGATGGCTGGGCGTGTAGCTTCTGGGTGCTGACAAGAGAGGCGTTTTTCTCTCGTAGGTCATCGATTTCCTGCTGCATCTTGGTAACTTCGTAGGGATTCTTTTGAGACTCCGCTAGTTCGTTCTCCAGACCTTCGACTCTAGCTCTAAGTTGAGGTACAATTTCATCGCGAAGGTTATCGCGTTCGTTTCTGTAGCCTTGTAATTCATCTTTGATAGCCTTCACAAGTTCTTCGAAGTTAGCCTTAAGTTTACGCTCCTCTGACAACTTTCGTCGAGCGTCGTCAAGGGCAATCTCGAGATCTCTGATTCTTCCAGGCGACGGGGATCGTAACGCGTTTACGTCAATCTGTGAAATCCTCTCTTCCAATTCGCGGACTTGTAGTTCTACTCCTTTTCGTCTTTGGCGTTCGTCTTGGATCTTTTGGGTCATCTCCAGGCGGATTTGAGCCTGGGCTTGCTGGCCTTTTCGAACGACACGATCGTAGTCGAGTTGCTCCTTAGATGGGATGTCGGATTCATAGCTGGATCCGGCGCCAGAATCTGAAAAGTAGTCGCTCGTGCGCTTGCCAGCTGCGGGACTTAACCTTCCGTGCAAGTCAGCGGCGCCTTGCAATGTTTCTATCAGATCTTCCAATTCCAATTCTCTTCGTATCGAACCAGCCAGATCCGCTGAGATCACTCGCAACTCCTCCTCTAGCGTTTCTTCCATCGATATTGGTGTCCTTGGCGGTAACGATATGCCAGAGTCTGTCCTCTTAGGGTGTGACGGCTGGGAGTTAGCCAGGCTCACGTCAATATTACTGGGCAGCCTCGACATTCTCTGCTCCGGAAATGGAGCTTGCTTCTCGTCAACCGGCGAGGCATCTTGGTTAGATGAACCCCACCCGAAGAAACTTCCGAATCCTGTCTTCGTTCTGGCGGGTGTTCGTGGCACGAACGACGACTCCGAATTTGTCGAATTGCTCCTGTTGAGTGATGTTGTGTTGATGGCGGGTGCCTGCTGGGTGATAACAGCCGGCATGGTGAGAGTTCTTGATAACCGGTTGAGAAAAGGAGATTGCTCGACGAGTCGGCTAGAGATAGAGGGATAACCTCGAGTATGTTTGGCTGGGGTGGGGCGGATGGTATTATTATTTATCGCATCAGGTAGCGAAACCGAAGCCTTTCGCGTTTCAGACTTATTCTTGGAGGTGCCGACGTCAATGTCAGAACTCTTAAGGTTCTGTTCGAGTGGGTGGTGCCGGCGCGGCGAGGAAGGCCTGGATGCATGCAAAGGCGCAGTGAACAGGTCAAGACTCCAGCGCGGGTTGGCTGATCTATTTCAGTTGGTTAGCTGTTGGATGTTCGATTAATGTTCCGACGGAGGCGTCAAGAAAAGATGCGGTGGAGTGTTTGAGTGCCATGCAACCAACGTCGCACCGGAAACACAGAATGTCTTGCTGTTTCACACAAAATCCACCGCGTGCGTACAGGCACTTTTATAACAAGATATTAAATGACAGCGGATAGATAGATAGTGAACATCACAATCTTGAATTCCAATTCCAGGCGCATGTATGCATTTTAAAGCGAACCGAGCCATGCTCGATCCGGTGGCCAGCAATGTTGGAGCGAATTTTCGCGGAGAATTTGGGAAGACATCGAAAAACGAACTCACCTGTCGGTTCTGAAAAAATCGAGGATCGGGGATTTAGGCGGCGCTGAATGATGATGATAATTCCTAAATGGCGAAGAGTCGATGGGGCTTTCGGGAGAAGAATTCGTATAACTCGTGGTCGTGATTGGCGATCTGAGCTTGGAATCAATAGAATCGAAGTCGTTGTCGTCAACGGAATAAACAGATGAACGGGAAGAAGGAGACGTCAAATGTGAACGAGAGTCTGACGAAAGGTTCTTGGAATGCGTCGAAGCGGAGAGCGAACGCTGTCTGGAATGATGGGGTGGACTGTATGAGGAAGAGATGGAGGATGCGGATTGACGAAAATAAGACTGAGTCGGAGTACGATACCCAGAAGCACTCGCGGTAGGAGCGGCAGTAGCAGCAGCAGCAGCGGGCGTGGAGGTAGAATTATGAGAAGTCGCTGGGCGGTTTCGGGGTGGAGGTTGGGGGAACAGAGAGGGATCAATAATTGATCTCCGCACAGAGGCATCCATGATAGGCGAAGCGGAATATCGTTTTTGATATTGATAACCTGAGGTAGGGGAAAGAGGTGTTCCGGGACCTGCTCCTGAATTCAAACCTGCTACTGAAATTGGGAGACTCAATCGATTTGTCCTCTTCCTCGAAACGACCGAAAGGGCGCAAAGCGCTAGAGGCTGCAATTCGAATAATGTTTAGGCGCCCACCACGCCTTTACAACGACAATACCATTGAAAAACGAGGGTGGGATTCGTGGGAGAGAGCAGATGAGAATCTGTGCTTGCTTGCTTCCAAAGCAAGGCAAATGCAAGATGGGAGAGGCGGCGACTCGGTTGGATGGGGTTCGAAAAGGAGTCGTCTCAATTTGCCGTATCGCACTCGCCCTCTCTGTCCCAATCCTCTGGGAAATTAGACACACCGAAAATAAAACAAGCGGTGATGTTGAAGATGAAATGGTGGACCCTCCAAATCCCAAATGTGACAGCGGCGTGAGCGTGATCAGGGGTGGGTGTCCGAGCCAACCAATAATTGATAAGAGGCCCAATATCAAAAGAAAGAGACAGAGGCTTAATGAAAATGGGGGTTTGAAGATAGGGAACAAGACCTCGAAAAGTCCGTTGAAGTGAAGAGAGTTTCGTTCGGTAGAGAGATAGCCCTTGTTTTGGAAGCCCGGATATTGCCAATTGGCGTGGATGCCTGCCACCCAATCATACATAAACAGGCAATAAAAGAGCCTAAACAAGGACTTAAATAGACAACATGCACAGTATGCTGGAGCTCATTCGGACCTGCTGAGTTTAGTTGAAGGAGTGTCGACAGAGAACAAATGGGAGTAACATTTAAATTTTTAGTTTAAAAAGAGAGCGACGGGTCAGTAGACGGTGATTCTGGGCTTTTTGGTAAACAATTGCGAAAGCTAAAGAGAGACAGACGACTTTGAAAATATGTTGAGGGAATGGACACCTTTTGGGGCGACTCTTTACTCAGAAAAAAAAAACTGCGAAACAAAACGCGGAATGGGATGGCGACCAGTTAGTTGCTACTGCTCTCCATCTGGCCATACTTGCTTGATCCACATTAACTGGACAGGGAATGTCGAACAGGTATTGAAATGAGCAAAAGAAGGTGGCTAGCACCCGATGGGGCCCTTGAACTCTGTGGGGGAATGTCAAGGTCTTCCCTAAGAAAAGGGGGATTATTTGATTGGCGGTTAGCGAGACTAATTAGAACATCCACCAAATTTTGGCAAGGGCCGCACCCTGCGCTTTCTGGTCTTACCTCAAACTGACGAATCATCACGCATACTGACTAGTATTAGAGAGGCAGGGTCAGCGCTGGCCAGCTCGAGTAGCTCTTGCTTCTTCAACAGCTTGGAGAAAATACCGATGAGGGTGAGATCTTCGATGTCATGAATCTGGAAGAGACCGCTTTTTTAGATCGTCCAAGTCGCAATCCCCGCGAATAGTTTCTTCTTCTTCTTTTTTTTTCTGTCCATGCTGCCTGCATAGACAAGTCTGACCAGCGAGGGAAAAAATGTCATCGCTGGATATGCAGATGGCCAATTCATCATGTTCGCTGGCAATGCTCCCTAAAGGAAACTATGCATCATGCGAGCAATTTGGTGTGGATAGTGGGAAATGGAAACGCGCAGTTCCGTGGGCGACAAAATCATGAGACTTCCCTGACGCTGTATGTATCTGCTGTTTCCGGGCGCGGACGCCAGCTCCAGCTGAGAAGCTTGTCGGAGCAGTTTGTCGCCGTATTCATCTGCATGTGCGGAGCTTGGAGCTGTCACGCTGTCAAGGCTCTGAAACCGAACCCACAGTGATAGAGGTCATGGTGAAGCTTGGATGCGTGGCAGCAGCAGAGGCGGGGCTGGGAAACGTCTCAGATGGGTGAACGGTTCTGGATATCTGGAAGCGAGCGAAAGCCCAAGCTCCGAGCTTCCCATGGCTCTAGATCAGGGTAGAAGTGCGATAGGTAAGGCGAAAAGAAAGGGTTTTCACCGGATCTCAACGGCGAGCTCGAGGCCATCAATCGGATGAGACAGCGAGAGGGAGCACGAGGGAGCACGAGAGAGCACGAGAGCTCCCGAGCTGCGACAAGCCCAAGCGGATGGCTGGAACGTCAATGTGTTGAGTGATGGGTGTTTGTCGTGTTGGAGCTGCCTGTTCTGTGTTGCGATGTCCATCTGATTTCCCAAAGCGGCGTGTTGACCAGGGGTGATCAAAACACGCTGTGTTGTGCGACATCAGCCACGCGTTGTTGTGATTATTCTCAACCCCAGCAGCACTTTGACATCACCAACCTCATCCATCGACCTCATCCATCAACCTCATCCATCTCATCAGCTGTCGCCCATCGCATCTCAATTGCCGAGCAACTGACTAGCCATCCATCACCCCCCTTCACGAATAATACGCTATCGACACCAGCCTCCTCTCTCTTTGGCAAGGGCACTCCGGTTGTCCACTCCGTTGCCAACAATGCCTCCTCAACCCACCAAGCTCACCATGTCTCAGAAGAGACGCCGCGAAGACGAAGACTCCTCCACACTCTCCAAACTCTCTAGGCTCGCTGATGCCCTGCCACCACCGTTCTCGATCAATGTAGGATACGACCAACCTCCAATTTATCATTTTGCGAAGCTAACAAAGCTATTCCTAAACCTAGTCACATGACGAATTCGCGGATGAGATTATCGTTACACCTCGCCTCCTCATCCCTCGTGAACGAATTCCTTTGAAACTCATTTCGGTGAAGCATAGTATCGAGCTTCTCCGTTCCGACATCCCTGCCGTTCGATCGGGAGCCAACGTTCTCATCGCAACCCTTTCAGGCACTAAGCAATTGGCAATGGTCCAGAGCGCAGGGGGTGGACTTTTTGCTCTACTTCGTTTCAGCCCCGATGCCACCCTAAAGACATTTATTCCTCTGTTGAAAGAACTTGATCCAGACCCCTTCCAGCCTATCGGGTTTGTCGAGTATGATGAAGAGGATGACGAATGGTGGGGGGGGTCTGATCTCGGCCTTGAGATTCTGACCAATGCGCTGAAGGAAGCTCATGTAACCCCTTCACCTACTCAATTGAAGCTCACACAGATCCTGAAACGCACAAAGTCGTTAAAGTATGCTCATATCTCTAACTCCGCTTCCCTCGAGCTTTACTAATATATCTTCTCTAGCATTTCCAAGAATATTCCGGCGTCGAAGGTCAATGTCATAAATGGCCTCTCAGCTCCTACGGATGCCAATTGCGATGATCTTACACCAGAATTCTCACTGTCACTGCTAAAGCAGCAATACTACAGTCTCCTGTATACGTCCAAGGTACTATCGCTAGAGACTCGTACACATAAGATGATGCTAATGGATCCCTAGTCCTCGTTACAATACTTTCCAAAGACAACTCTGTCTCGCGCTCGTGTCAAATTCCCCACAAATGGGGAACCTTCATCATCGAGGCTTGATCTTCTCCTTTGCTTAGAGAATATGGTCATTGCAATTGACGAGTGTGACGAGAAATACCGCACCGGTATCCGCGATGTCGCAGATGTTAAAAGAGGGCAGACTCGTGTCAACAACGAAATTACTAATGATAAACTCGAAGATGCAATCATCCCTCCAAGATGCTTAAGAGAGAATGAGGTGAAATACGTTTTGAGGTGGCTCAGGTCGCTATCTGACGACGATGGTCCCGTCCGATCGATCGAACAGGAGAAAGCACATTTGCAAAAGTGCATTGCCGAACTCAGATCTCGAGAGTAAGTCAACCTATCTTTGTGAAGACTGTCTCAAAATTGATACTAATTCGAATCTAGAACCGAGTTGCAGATCATCCTCCTCCTAGAAATTCTCGCCATCAAGGACAACTTATCTGATGAGAAAAAGGCTCAGTACGAGAAGATGAAGAAAGCCGCCGATCGCAAGAAGAAAAGACAGGAAAGGCTCAATCCAAGCATGGATTGTAGGACGAAGAAGCGCAAGCACAAGATAGACCACATGGTCCTCCTTGATCTTCTTATTGACCGCCTGTGTATTTGGCATTCTATCGGAGCGGGCGAGGAACAGAAAGCGACACTCCCGCATAATCAAAAGGAGGCCAAGGACCGATTGAGACACTTTTGCATTGAGATAGTGCTCGCTTAGTAAGTAGCACAGGTCGTCACCTTGCCCTCAGTATGCCGTTGCTAACTAGAAGTCCATAGTTATTCATCCCGCCTCCCCACAATTGCTGAAGACATTCGTTGCAAATGCACCGGCAAGATCAAGCAGATGAAGAGAGAGAGGGGATCAAACCCAATTGACCGCGACCATGCCCAAGCCCAAGCCCATGCCCAGAACTCGAGAAGCAAGACCCAAGAGACCATGCCAGATACCGCTGATGAAATCTCAACCTTCTCAAAGACTGTTTTTGGACGCCCACCAGCTCTCTCTCGATCGCTAACTGCCCCTGCTGGGAGACCTCATTTTGAGAGATCCGACTCATCGTTCTCTTTCTCCGTCAATGCCAATAGCCAGGCCCCTGATTTTGACCTTGCAGCCCAAATCTCGCAATCTAAAACAGTTATGAAGACTTCCTTTAGAGGCGGCATCACAAATACAAAGAGGACAGCAGATAGACGTGTCGTGGAAGTCGCCAATCCCCGCGCAAAGAGACGCAAGATTGATACCGGTGATGACCAACTTCAGGATGCGATCAAGAATATCTCCAAGCCCAACAGATTGGCTGTCGCTGAGGAGATGGTATCTGCTAGCGCACAGAGGATGAAGATAACGGGGCGAAAGCCCAAAAAGACATTCCACAATCCACTTGGGACAACAGTTCAAGTTACCGCAACTCCCAGAAAGAATGCAAGGACCACCAAACTCTTGGAAAGGAAGCCTGATGTCCCTGGCTCTATCGCCGAAGAGGAAGCTGTCCCATCCTCTAGCCAAATCGTCCCCCAATCGACCGTTAAGCGGGGCGCTAAACGGTCCCGGGAAGACCTTGACGAGATTGAAGCGACGCCATCGAAAGTTTCACGTGTCATTAGCAATGACCGTCCTCGCATGGCCCTTCAGCAACAGGACCAGAAACTACTTAACTTCCTGCCATCTTCACCTTCGGTGATCTCTGCCACTCCGCTCCGCCCAAATAGGAGCTTCATGGAAGCCATGAACACGCAAATGTCTGGGAAGTCCAATATTTTCATGTCTGCTACCCCATCGAACCCATTCAAATCTTCTAGCGACAATCGCCTCGCTCGAGGCTTCATGAATTCCATCTCCGAGACTCCCACAAAGCCAACAATTGCGAGCAAACTTCGGTCGCTAATTCCAGCCGAAGAAGAAGATGCCATTGCTTCTTCGCCCCTCCAGAGGCCGAAACCTGGAACTCCGGTGAACAGGCAACTTGTCACCCGCAATATCCAAGAGGATATTGACGGGGACATCTACGCGGCCCTCGGTTGGGACTATTAGTCGTACTCCGACTATGGTTTTTTTCTGTTTTTTTCTTTCTTTTCTTTCCTTTTCTTCTCTTTCTTTTCTTTTCTTTTCTTTTCTTTTTTCTTTTTTTTCTTGTTTGTTTATTTAATATCTCCCTACTTGTTCGTTGCATTCGCATTCCCCGTTAATGTTTTTCGATTTTTCCTCACGATATCGCAACGAAACCAGCACGACTCTACGATTAGCGATTCGACGTCTATCTCTTTCAGCCACTTTTCCCCTCCCCTCCCCTCCCGTTTTAAGCCCCACTACAAAAGCATGATACCCGACTGTTTTCTCTGTTTTTATTTTCCCTTTCACCTTGCATATGGGCTGGCGTTTATGGGACGGATGATTTTTTACGAGGATACCCATGAGACGCTTTTCCAACTACTACAGCATATATTTAGATGATACATTTTTTAACATTTAATAATAATATTTAATATTTATAAAAACGAGTATGTTCAATTTTTAGTTTTCCGATAGATGATACTATATAAACGACTAGAGTTCTAACAACGGCAACAATGGTATTACAAGCGGTTAGATGACAAAAGTACACATACATGTAAAAGTATTATTCTTTTCTTTCTCTTCTTGAAAAAACAGTTCCTGCCCTGACGCCAGTGTATTATGAGTGATTTCCCAAGGCAGCAGCAGAATGTTAAGCGTGCACATAACCATCCAAAATTATTACCAATCCCCCAGAGAGACAAAAAAGAATTCGAAAACAAGGAGGAACCGATGAAGAGCGTTTCCAAGGCCGGTAAGACAGAAAATGCTGCAGATGAATCATCAAACAACTAGCTAACAGAAATATACCCTAGCCCCTACCTTAACGCTCAACTAATCCTTATCATTTACAAGATCTCATTCTAAGAAAAATACGCCGTATTCCGAATCCGCCAACTATAACTACGAAATCCGGTTATTTCCCACTCACCGGATCCAAAGCAACATTAAGAAGCAAAACGAGATCAACACCGCGAGAATAATACTATCTCGCTTTTTTCTTGTGTTTATTTTGCCGATTAAAGTATTGATGCCGGGAATCTGCATGGCGGCACCTTTGATCCTACGGTTTATACTGGCGAGCTGTAGATGCTGTTCCCCGAATTCCTGGTTGACAGCATAAGCGGTAGCGAGAACTCTATCGGCCATACCGTGGGATCTCTCGATGGCATCTCTTTCTTCGAGACGATAGTCTGCTTCGCGAGTCGGGTCGACGTTTGTGGAGGTTCGGTAGGCGTTGATGTCGTTGCGGACTGAGGAGAGGAGGTTGGAGTGATTTCGGGCTTGGGAGATGGAGGATTTTAGGCGGTGGAATTCTTTGATATGGTCGGTTAGGATTTCTTTGTGGCGTTGGACGTTTTGGAGTTTCGTCGCGGAGGAGGAGGCGGCGGAGTCTGAGTCGAGGGTTCGGAAGAGGTGTTGGACTACGGATTCGCGCTGGAGGTTATGGGTAGGTTAGGTTCTGATGTTTTACGTAGAGGGTGTAATTTTGTGTGGTCTAACCTTTGAGAGGATTTCTTGGAGCTGGGTCTCTATCCGTTCTTCGTCCTCCGAGGGTCTTTTGGAAGGGTTTGTGGTGAAGGCCGAGTATCTCTGGAAGAGGTCGCCGGTCTAGCGGTATATCGCGAGTAAGTATGCGAAAGAAGTTAAGCGTAGTAAGAGAGCCATACCTGAGTCTCGAGAGATCTCGCCTGCTGCCTGAGCTGCGGCCATCCGGTGGTCGACATGGCGAAGGAAGTGAGGATGGGATAGAAGGTTGATTGATGGTGATGATGCGATGACGGATGGTGCTCCGGGTGAAGATCCAGCACTCGGGGCGGTTTGCAGCGGGGATTCGTAAGTCTGGAAGGGCGACAGGGGCGGATGTACGGTAATCCGGGGCCGCGGAGGGAGGGGGGAGTGGTCGTCGTCGGCGTCGTAAGTATGAGAGAGACAGATTGATAGCGGCGATGTACGTCGATGAAACAGGGGCAGGGGCATGTGTTGATGTGTTGCGCATGACGTTGAATAATCACGTGGTGCTGATACTGTTTGCCGGACATTAGGTCAAGCCCTAACAGCGTCGTTCCCAACACGGCAGTTTGCACCGTGACAAACGCGCGGGCCCGGCTCTGGAGAAAATCTCAAAAAGTTTCCCACATTTTTCGCTTCGTTTATCGATCCCGTCGACGACACACACGACCATCACGACATCCGGCACCACCTTCGACCTCTCCGACACTCCTCCTCCTATACTTTCAATCTCGTTACATCCGACACAATGGTACGATAACTCCCGTCATCTCAGCAGCATTGGCGATCTGGTTGGATATTGGAGAGGAGAACTCGACTGACGGATCGTTTGATTGATATATAGCCTGGTGTCAAGACCGCCACCCTTTGGAACAAGTCCAAGGCCGACTTGGAGAAGCAGCTCGAGGAGTTGAAGACTGAGCTATCTGCCCTCAGAGTTCAGAAGATTTCCGGCAGTGCCAGCTCGAAACTCACCAAGATGTATGTGTAACAATCCGATCTCAAATACACGGTTTCCACGGTAGTTTGGGGGTGCTTGGATGGATATGTGAAGGACACGCCCAATACAGTCAGAGATTTGAGCGAGATTTCGATTTTTCGAGCTTCACAGACCCTCTTTTGGGCTCATGTGTACCTCAAACTATGCCCAGAAGAAGGAATACATCACAGTGGGATTAAACATCAAGTGGGACGGAAACGCTGACTCTTTTCGTCCCGCCAACAGCCACGATGTCCGCAAGTCGATCGCCCGTCTTATGACCGTCATCAACGCCAACCAGAGACATCAACTCCGCGTTTTCTACCAGAAGAAGAAGTACATCCCATTGGACCTCCGACCAAAGCAGACCAGGGCCATCCGAAGACGTCTCACCCAGCACGAAGCCTCGTTAAAGACCGAGAAGCAAAAGAAGAAGGAGAAGCACTTCCCACAGAGAATATACGCCATTAAGGTACGCCATACACCACCTCGAAGTACCAAGCACATGTTGTCTCAGACTTACTAATACGGATTCTTACAAACAGGCGTAAACCTCTCTTTTGCATTTTTCTCCGGAGTCCGTTTTTTCTGTATTAAACTTTGAAAAGTTTTGATACGGGGGGTGTTTACATCTTTCTATATACTCCTTTGTCCTTTATTCTCGCCGACGTCATAATCTTTTTATTTTCGGGGCCTTGTGTATAATTTTTTTCCCTATCGGATCATCTTTTTTTTCATCGTTTCTCCCTCCTGCATCATCCATTTTTCAATTCCTCGTTTACGAATTCATACGACCTATTCTACCGAACCTCTTCATCTGACGACGGAAGCTTTCTCTCTCCTACCCGTGTTCGCTCATATATACATATCGCACCATACTCTTCCGACCAAAGCATTCCGTGCAACTGCCATCTAAATCAGTTGCATGGCTCCCGTCGACAAAACCCAAACATCGACCCCGCCGAACCCAACGCTTGCTTTCGCAATCGCGCGTGCAGCTTGTATTTAGATTTTTTTAGACAGTAACGGAATCCAATACAGCGTGGAAGTTCGCAGACCTCACTCGTTTGTTTCGAATATAGTCTGGCGTGAGATGATATGAAATATCCAGCGTAGAATCATTCATATTAATGAAGCTGGATCCGGGATCGTTTTGTAGCTTTGTGGGGTTCTATACTAGAAGTTGTGCATGTTGAGAAAAGTGAAAAGCGGATGGATGTAATTAATTGCAGCACGATACCCAAAGAGAAAGAAAGAAAGAAAGCAGAGAATTATGATACAATGATATGATCCTTTATAACCGATAACCTTCAAGACTACCGTGAACTAATGCAAGCCCATCCCAGTGAATTCACAAAATCCCAAGTGAAAACAGAATGGACGAAAAGGGCGTTCACCCAACCAATCCATCTAGTCTAAAAAAACAGAAACCGCTTTCGTTTTTTCTGGTTATGGGGGTCTGACGATGAAGAAGTCTGCTCTCCGATACCACTATTTCTTTGGTGATAACTGTCAAACGACGAGACCAATCCCTAGTCGCTCTCGTCGCCGTCAAGCGCTTCATCATCGTCAAACCCTTCTCCCATATCATCGTCCCTGTCCAAATCCTCAACTCTGTCCTCCAGCAAATCCTCGGGCTGTCCGTCACTGCTTCCGCCTTGTTCACTCGTCTCGTCAGATTCCTCGCTTTCCTCTCCTTCCCCTTCTTCGGCCGCTTCAGCCCCTTCTTCATCATCTCCACTCGCATCTTCCAGGATATTACTCTCCCCTGCAGCCTCATCATCTTCCTTCCCTTCGTTTGCGAGTGATTTTCTCTGTCGTTTTGATGGTCTCGCTGATTCATCTTCCGACATGGGTTCGATCGTGGTATCAGCGGTCGTGTTACCGGCCTTAGAACCTACTTTAGTCTTCGCACGTTTTGCTGCTTGTTTCTCATTGAATGCTATGGTTTTTCCGAAAAGCATTAGTCAATGTGTACCGATATCAATACATCCTTGTGTATAGAAAGATAAAATTTAGCAGCATACCTTCGAGTTCAGCTTCTAATCGCTCTCTCAGCCCCGGAAACTCGATAACCTCCAAGGCCTCTAGCACATCCTTTGGCATAATAGTCTTCTTCCCGTTCCTCATCGTGATATCATTCGCCCTAGCCAAAATCTAGTTAACTTTCCACGAATATCATTTCAACTCACAACCCAGCAAAGCTGACGAGAACGAACGGACTCACGCGCTGGCAAGATAGTTTATAAACATTGTAGAACTCCTCGAAAACGCGGTCACCGCATCCTTTTGAATCTGCGTACCCGCAGGCACATTCCCCTTCGCCAGCCTCGTGACAATAGCTCTGGGAAGTGTGTTGTCCTAAAATGCGTAAAATAAAGTTAGTAAACAGTGAAGGTTTTTTTTCAAAGAACAGTATTTCCGCGAGATGGGGAAGTTTTCGAATTTATGATGAGAAATTATAGCTGCTTACATCTACATTAACGCCTCTCTTTCGACGAGCTGGTTTCTCTTCTTCGCTCTGTTGGCCTGGACTCGCCGGGTCTGATGCTGATGTGGTGGCAACAGCAGCAGCTGCTGCGGCAGCTTTGTTTGCGTCGGATTTTCGAGGTGGCATGATGGTAAACGTATGGTAATAGATATGCTTGTTTATATGATATATTCCCCCGAACCCACGCACTTCCCGCCAGCCTTCCGCTGGAGCCCTCGAAGGAAGGAAGGTCTTCGCGCCTGATGTGGTCCTGGGATGGAGTAAACCTCGGTGGTTCCGAAAGATAGGTGAAGCTACTGATCGTTCGCGGGTGGTCGTTGGGGGTAACGTTAGCTTTGGTGGGATTCTTTTTTCCCTCTCTCGGGTATCCAAAAGCTACGATGGCCAGTTTTCTTGTGAACACCAGATCCTCAAGCTCTCGTGCCTGAGAATGGAGTCTGTGCACTTAGTAAAGTCGCGTACTTTGAGAGATCGGTAAGGTATCTAGCTTGATTTATTGCTAGATAAGTAGAGAGGTCCCGGTGGAATGATGGGGAGAAGGTGTAGAAGGTTGTACTTGTGAGTAAACATTCTCAGAAATAAAAATCGGTTGGCCTGTTGTCGAGGGCGATCCGAGGTGACCGACTTCAGCTCCTCAGAAAGACACCAATTCAATCAACCTCGGGTTCGTTTATTGATTAAGTGCTAAATTCGAATCGCTGAATTCCAAAACTACATTCTGCGAAGCAAAAATGGCCATTTTCGTCCAGAAGGACAGAGACCGAAGCATCTGTGGTTTGGCAATACCTTCGTTCTTCTGTTGGTTCGCCGCGACGCAGAACATTGCGGTTTTAAGCGAACCGCAAACTTGGGATGGCCGAAGAGCAGCCAATGATCTCACTGCCGCATCTAATGCCGCATCTCTCGCGTAGACCCTTGCAGGACTCGAATCGCAGGATAAGACCATATTAAAATTAAGAATATGATAAAGAGAATAATCTACAGATGTACATTGATTGTTGTATATGTACTAGATAAACGAAAATAAAAACACACTGCGGCCCAAATCCACCGCGTATTTTCGTGTAAAGGTCGTCCTTCTGCTTGCTACCGAGGATGTTTAAACGCCGTGGAAAAAATGCTAAAGGATAAAAGAAGCTGGAGAATAGTCGGTGTTACAAGACCATTAGACTCATCGACTACTACCCGAAGAGTTCGAGGTCTCGCTAGAAGGTGTATTTGGAATAACTTGGTTTCGAATAACGGATATCTACCCAGACAGTCAGATTAGTATAAGGCCAGACGCTCACTGAGGCTAAGAGGCATGCATACCCATGGATTTTGGAGTAGCTCCGCAGCTGTCGGTCTCTTCCGGGGATCTCTCTCGAAGCAAAGTTTGAGAAAGTCCATTCCCTGCTCACTCAACTGATCACTTGATGGGAATTGTGGCGGATTACCAGCGGCAATATTCCACATCACAGCCCACTCGTTGTCGAGGTTGGCCCACGGCCGTCTACCAGTTGCCATCTCAAGGACTACACATCCCAGCGACCAGATGTCTACGCTGCCATGTCTACCCTTATTTTCGCCTTTGATGACTATTCTTGTGTATTAGCAGGCGGCTTAAGGATGCATAGGAGTCGGAGTTCCGTACCTTCTGGAGACATGTACATTGGCGTTCCGGTCATGCTGTTAAGACCAGGCTTGGTGGCCGCCACCTTTGTTTTACCTTGCTTTGCGATAACCTTCGCGGCGCCAAAATCAACGAATTTAATAACTCCGTTCTGGTCCAAAAGGATGTCTGAAGTTCAGGATGTCAGTAAAAGTATAAGGACTTGGGCTATCGTTGGGGACGAACTCTCCGGCTTGATATCTCGGTGTACGATGTTGTTGGCGTGTAGATATGCTAAGCCTTCTAACATCTGCAACCCGTAAATCATGATGACCGTCTCGTCTTCAATTCGACCGTGCTCGAGCAAAGCCGCGAGAGAACCGCCTTGGCAGTATTCCATAAAGAAGTAAACCTTATCACGATGCACCTGGATCCCGTAATATTGGACAACGTTGGGATGGTCCAACATCTCGAGCACCGACATTTCATCCTTAATCGCGCTAACGATCGACGGTATCAGCTGCGGGTCTTGGAGCCGAATCTCCTTCACCGCCATTAGATAGCCGCCATCCAGATTCAGCGCCGCGTATACCGAACCGAAACTTCCACCTCCTATGTAATTACCCTGCTGCCATCGTAAGGTAACGTTGGAATGTGAGCTGGATAGATACGTCAAAGAACGGTCGGTCTGACTGCTATCATCCAATACGCGACCAGAAGTCTGTCGATCTATTTCTTTGGTAGCACGATTTTGCTCAATGATCTCAAGTTGTTTGCACCATTCGACCCGTATTTGCCGCGCGTACTCTTCATCATCACCTTCCGACCTCTTATCGTTAAGTTTGCGTGTCTTTTGATTCGCGATTTCGTTTTGGCGCTCAGCGACAGCGGATCGAGCGCCCATGATGTCGAAATGTGAGATCAATAGCGACATGCAACCTGCTACCTTGATTCGTAATCTCGTATAATCCGGGTCATTCAGGGCAAGGATATTCTGACCACGGGTCATCGTCATGGCGAATTCTAGAGCTGATACAGCCCATCTAAACGTTCGTCTATCATATGATATGCAGTCGTCACAAA
This sequence comes from Dactylellina leptospora, assembly GCA_036971365.1. Lineage (NCBI taxonomy): Eukaryota > Fungi > Ascomycota > Orbiliomycetes > Orbiliales > Orbiliaceae > Dactylellina > Dactylellina leptospora. Next base: position 609,420 of record JAJTUC010000004.1, read on the forward strand.
TAAAATCCACCCAATCAATCGCAATCTGGACGGTCTTTTGGTTGGTCATAGCTTTTCGGGTGTGGTCCATGAATGCTAAGGATCTCTTGGAGGCATCAGTCGCAAACGGGAAAAAGGCTTGGACGATATCTTGACAACCCGCATTCGCAAGATGTTTTTTGACAGTGGCGACACTATCAAGAATTGTATTCGATAGCCTGAAAATAGTCTTCTTGATTTTCATCAACTCGTAATGAACTCGAGGCAGATTTGCTCTCTGGTCCAAGATTATATCGAGGTGATGTTTGGTGGACAGGGCGAAAACGTCTCGGGCTTTCCTTAACCTGAGTTCCGATCCGTCAGCTACAAGACGTAGCCTACCTGGTTTGATATCTGCAAATGGTTCTTTTATCTCGACGCTTAGGCATCTTCCTTGCCATAGGAATGGGTGTTGAGGACAGATGACTAGAACGTATGGACATGAATGTTCATCTCGTAGGAGCTCTACCTCGTGGAAGCAAGCTCTTACGATCGACTGGATATCCTTTGGTTTGTCATATAGAGATGGATCCGCAATCAAGTACACACCATCGTGTTCCATTGCCGTCTCGATCAGGAAGTGCCCGCTATCCGTTAGCGCGCTGAGGAGTTCTGGGAGTGCCTCATCAGTGACTTGGTATTCTGTAGCGTTTTCGAATCGCTGGCTGAGAACACGAGTGAAACGTAACAGCTGTCTGTGTCTGAGCTGAATGGACTCGAGAAGTGTTTTATATCGTTTGCTGATATCCGCTCCATTCTCTTCAGACTTTTGCTGGATTTCCTTTTCATATGACGCCGTTAACCTCGCCAGCAGTTTACTTGTTAAAGAGCTGAATTGCTCCGCGGCTTCGACATCTCCTCCTTCAACGCATTGGCCAACTTGGTTGCAGAAACTCCATTCCGACTCAAGGATTTCAGCTTCCTTAAATATATTCTTGTTACTCCCAAGCTTCCAATTCAAGAATCTAAAATAAACTCGCAGACCTTCCAAAACTGCCACGTTGAAGCTTTCATCCATGCAGTTTGGTAAGTCCCATCCAGGTTCTTGGTGTGATATTTCTTCGTATTCTCGCTTCGTTTCTACGGCAAGTTTCAGGGCGATATGGACTTGCTTCAGCAATTGATCGACCATGACTGCAGTCGGTTCCTTGACTTTCCTCGCATATTTGACTCGAGCGCGGATAATCTCTTGAATGAGACGACTGGGGAAGTTGATGATCAAGAGTAATTCTTCGATGTAGATAGTCAAATGTCGCTTCTGAAAGGCTTCGGCGTTTTCGATCAAGGTCTTCTTTGCCTTGTTTATGACTTCACCAATGCCAGCTAGCATATTGTGTTTCTGAGTAAGCGATTTCAGGCCGTCTTCCCGTAACAATCGATCTAGAAATGTTGATTCATCCGCTAAACCACTGCTGTTCGGTGTCTCGTTGGCTTGGTTGAAATCGAGCTCATCATTGCCAACCCATTTTTGGAGAATCGTAAGCTCGGTGTCGATCAGCTCCGTGATGTTGTTCCATGCGCATAGTGCATCGTAACTCGCAACAAACATCGGCGAGGCGGCGTTGGGTTTTGCAGCAATCATGGCAGCCCTTGTAGGAAACAGCATCTCGCACTTTTCAACCTTTTTGATAATGTCTTGTACTTGTTCTCGAGGCGACTTTTCGGTAACATCTCTACCGTGGACTTGAAACTCGATAACTTGGTCGATGACGGCACTGACTTGCTCTCGACCCTGGTTGATGACTTGTCTCTGCGATACCAAGTCTCTCCCGGTAGTCTTTGCTCTTAACCCAAGCCACAATTCCTGTTTGAGAGTCTCTTCTTCCTTTTCTACCGAGCCACCAATCAATCGCTTCTTTTCCTGCCGCACGACATCGCCAGTCAGGACGGATGCTAACATCGCATGCCATTCTAGCCGCTCGCGATTGGCAGGGTTCTTGAGGTCTTCCTCCGTGAACTCGAGTTCATCTTCCCTGAGAAACACTGATCCATCATCGTAGAGGTCGCTATCATACGGCACTTCTGACGGCGAAGGTTCATCGTCTGCTTCAGATTGTATTTCGTAGAATAACGAGTTCGAAGCGGCGTCAAAGTATTCTGGTTGCTGGTCCTGCCGTAATCTCTGGACATAGGCACGTTCTTGAGCTCTGTATTGAGAAACAGGGTCTCTTCGAGATCGTGTGGCGGAGCCGGAGCGGCCATGGTGACCCGACGATCGTGAATCCAGCAGGTTTATAGGGTGTCTGACAGGAGCGTAGGTATTCGAAGGTGTCCTAGTAGGCGCGGAAGGGCGTGACCGGTTGATACTGCTAGTCAAGGATGATAACGCGGAACCAGATTGTGTGGGGTCCGGAGACATTCTGCCATTCTCGTAAGTAACATACGCCGTATCGCTTCCAGCACGAGGGCGTCCGGCACCCGACGACCACGTCGAGTAGGGGCTGTGTGTCGAAGGGGTCAGGTCGCTGGTGGCGGGGGTCCTGATGATTTCGCCGATGGCATCTTCATCCTCGTCCTCCATGATGACAGGGCTGCCGTGCTCGGACGGGTGAGAGCTGGAGCTCGATTTAGAGGTACTGTACGAGCTGGAGCGACTTTGAGAATCTAGCGGGGCAACTTTGGGCGCGGAGAACGAAGCGCCGCTGTTTGCGGGCGTAGGAGTAGCCGAGGAAGAGTCGCTGGAATGCTCGTCGCCGTTCGCCTTTGTCGCGAAGTGGATCTTCTGCGCCATCGAGGCAACGTCCATCTTGACGGTCGAATGGCCTGATGTCTGTCAGTCGGTTAGTTACATTCACGAGCCACCAGTGGCTCTCCAGCGCGTCTCGGTTTCTGATTAGTTTAACTAGGACGGGCACATTTAGGCGAGTCGCGCACGTTAATTACTAAGACTCGCACGCAGCCACGATCCGGCGCAGATGCCTCAACGGCGGACGTCAACATTCTATGGATGGTATGGATGGCTATCCAAAAGGTGGTCAATGCAATGCACGATTCTCGTCCCTGACCTTGGGCGCATGCCGTTCTTCCGCTTCCACGTATGCCTCAATATATTGTATCCAGGGACCCGACCAATCCGGAGGAAGCATCAAAATTCTAGCGATTTGCGATAGCACCAGCCCGTCAAATGGCGGACCAGCTACCACAACAAGACGGACGCTTCTCCCCCTTACCCAACGGCCTATCTCGCCCCGCGAATAGACAGACAATGATGCGCCTGACCGGTCGAACGGTGGAAACTCTCACGTTCGCGCTCTCTGCTTTCGTCCGGTTCAGATAGAGTTGAGCGCTTTAGACTTCTGGTCAAGGACTCAACAGTCGACGTAAGCCTCGAACACTCGATCACGCAGAATCGCCGTAGAACAGCCCAAAACTCTTACCGAACGCAATATGCATGCTAAATGAGGGCGACGTAATGTCCACCAGCGCTAGCCAAGGCTTTAATTTTCCCACCTACGTACATGCCCCTCAGTAGCCTGTTGATGGGTTTAGAACGAGTTTCAGATCCCTCGAGGGTTTGCTTTTCTCAGTCTCCCACCGGAATGTCGTTCTCAGGAACGCTGCTCAATGGGATCTTCACAGAAATACCATCGCTGGTACTCATGCTTCTCACATTGCTCGATTGCAAATTCGGGCTCGAGGGTATTCTCAAACCAAGGGGGCCGAACTTGAAGTGGGATCGGCCATAGATATGCATATCTCACATTGGAATTAAATTAGAAGCCCAGGAAGCTTGAAGAAGCAGACTTTCTCTCCATTCTTTTAAATCCGGCGAAGTTCCTCAACGGGACTCAAGCTTTAAACGCTAAGTCGCAGCTTACCTGCGGGAGCCCTTTCTGTCTCGTTTACCACCCTAATACAAAGCCAGATTTTCTCATACTATATAATACTCCACGGCTTAGCTACCCGATTATTATAGAATCGCTCCGCGGGCCCTTCTCAAAAAACTATCCGCAATTCGTCTAGTTATTATCTAAAAGCCAAAAAACCGTTTACTTTCTTTTCTAATCCTGCTAACCCATTTATATAAACACCTGGCCGGCCTGGGTAAACTCGAGTGCCTCATTTTCTGCTTCTTCAAATACTCTCGCGCGCCATATTTGCATCCACAGTTGATGTCGTTGCGGTAGCACAAGCCAAAGACGCTCAAAGCAACATCCAACGCAAAAATCGTTCAATAAGTAACCTTCGAATATCCACAATAATGCTCGTTTCCGCCGGCAGAAGAAATTGCGGCCCGATATTTTCGTTTATATTTTTCGGCGGGCTGTTTTTCCTATTATTCATCGAACCAAAGGATGTGCTTCCTGGTACGATATCGGTAGAAATTCATAAACCATGGGATAAAGTGCACACGCCGAAACCCTACAACGAGAGTAAACTCGCCCTCTTGATCGAAACGCAAATACAACCTCAATTAACGCCTTTACTACTGCATTTTATGGCTGTCGTACCTCCGGAATGGCCATTCATGTTCATGGGATCCAACGCCTCCATCGCCCACCTCAATAGATCAGCGCCAATCAGAGAATACGAAAAGAACGGAAAACTTATCATGAAAGAGCTCCCCCAGAATATATCAGTCGGCAACCAGGAGGAACTTAGTAGAACAATGACCAATGCTTGGTTTTATTCTCAATTTCTTCCTGCAGAGTGGCTATTCCTCTTTCAGACGGATAGTATTATATGCGCCAATTCAAAGGTGTCGTTGAACGATTGGGTTGAGAGAAATTACACATGGGTCGGAGCTTCGTGGGGTAAAGACACGAAATACGGAGGTAAACAAGCCATCCTTGAATCCAACTCATGAATAGATATACTAACTCGTCACCTCATATAGGCAATGGCGGTTTCTCTCTGCGACGAATTTCCCACCTTCTCCGAGTCTTAGACAACCAGAACCGACACAACGGCGAATCCCTCGAAGATTGGTGGCTGACAGACCGCCTGGGCCACATGCCCGACGCCAAAATGGCCAACGGAACAGAAGAGATGTCATTCTCAGTAGAAAAAGTACCTTTCGAGACCCCATTGGGCTACCACACCGGTTGGCGCGGTAAAGTCATAATGGGACAAGTCTGGAATAAACAATCCCAGAGAGATCAGATATTCGATTACTGCCCCGAAATCAAGATACTCCTGCCTCTGATTCTCGAAAGAGAAGCGCAAGGCTGCGGTGTGAAAGATCTCACCAAGTCCTTCGCATGGTAGGGCTGAATAATGATAAATTGGTTTAATGTATAATAGAAGCGTATCGCACGATTTTTCGCCTCCGATACCTGGAGTTTCATTTTAGCGTTTGGGTTTCTCCTTTTTTTTGACATCATTGGTCTTTCTATCTTTTTTAAGGTTACATTTCTAGTATATAATTCTGCTCAATTATCATTTTTATATCGCTAGCCACTAGATATTAAACACCGGGTTTCGCAAATATAATCGTTGATATTAACCCAACCTTTCAGACAAACAATCATTCGATTCCTGTTCCATTATCGTTTGTATGCTCCGCACTACGTAGCGTGCAGTTGGCGGCTTACGACGAGACTAGTTTGGGTAAACTTCTTAATATATACTTAATGCGATGTTTCATATTCTACAAAACCCGGGGTGGCTGGACACGCATTTCCTCGACAGGTTAGAAGGGAAATTTCGGCGCCATGGGAAAAACGTCCCGTTTCCATAGCCTGTCGCCCGTAATGTCGAGGGCGTTAGATTGCGTATTAATCCTCCGCCGCGCTTCCAACTCCCTAGATTGGATCTAGTTCTCATAATGTGACATGACAATTTGATTAACAAGAACGAGTCATTCTGATGTTTAATAAAGGGTTTGAATTCGAATCCATACCCTCTCGTCGAATGTTAGGCTGGACTTTACTAGCACAGTATGAATTCACACCGTGTTCCTTTATTAAGGCTTCAACGATTTTCCTCTCCAACAAGGTTTCTCGGACGTATTCTCTCCGGGTAGGAGATCTAGGTCTAGATAAAAAGTCCTTAGATGCAGAGTCTTTCCGAACTTCGTTGAAATAAGCCTTTTCTGGCGCTTGTGGTTGTGGCAGGCCGCGTAAGACTTATCGACATCCATGTATCAACGGTCACAAGGATCGGCTATGCTTAGGAGAATCTAGCCCCGAAGCTATTCCAGTTATCAAAAGGTATTCAAAAAATAGCCCCATGGGATTATCCCGGGATTTCATCCGAATTCACAAATATCCGTTGCATTTTCTGGCGAATTATCTGCCTCTACTTAAGTAGAGGCAGACGAAAGTATACTTTCGCGATAATATAGTCTCGCTCTCATTGTCTCGTGATTTAGACGCGCCACGTAAATGATACTCTTTTATAATTTAGCAGCGAAGAAATTCGATGTGACTTAGTTGTTTAAATAGTCTTGTGGACCAAATCAAACATAGGGAACTATTACCGGCAGCATTGCTTTACTACGAGGTCACGGCTCAAGTCGTCTTATGAAGCACAAGATATCCTACCCCCATTTTTAAAGATCGCAGATGCGCCGCAAATCTATAGGTTGGGGTTCTACGCAACCTCCCTTTTTTTCTTTGAATCACAGGTATCTTTAAGAAACAGTTCTCGGAGCCATATTTAATCGAGGGATTCATAGTGGACTCATAAAGGATCTGATACAAAGAGAATTATGGGAGTCTTGAAGAGGACTTGATCACCCGCAAATAAAGTCAAATATTCCAGCCTACAGTTGTCAGCGTTGGGTTTATGAGACAAGTAGAATCCGTACAATGATATAGACAACTAAACCAGAAGGCTAGTAGGCTATATTCCCCAAATGCCCCAGCGCCCAAGTGCATACATCTCATGATCTAGCCACCAAGTTGCCCTTTTGGCTCAAGCTCGTAAAGTTTCTCTACTCATGGTACCTCTGACTATTTTAATGTATTACCATGGTTCTTCCAAGCTATGGAGGCTCCGCAGATCTATTTTCCCCGCTTAAATCATGACAGGAAGCTTCATGGAGTTCTAGGAGTATTGCATACAATAATGTCGTTATTTGATCTACCATTCGAAACTTACAGGACTTCTGTGATGGCGAGTGTACCAATGAATTTCATAAGGTATGCTCAAGCTGGCAATTAAATCGAAGACTGATGCCTGCATTCCCTGGATCACAAACCCTTATCGTGCCGTGGGATCACATTAGATGGTCACCTATAGAGGTCACAAGATTTATGATGGCTGGGGTGACCATGTCAGACTCGATGTCCCTATGTTCTAGGCTCGTCACAGATATCTGTGTGCCTTGTTGAATATGTTCTATACAATAAACATATTTAACTAGATAATTCGGCAGTTATGTTCACATTTTGCGCCGGTAGCGCCGCGAAGTGATAAGATTCCTCAGAATTTCAAACGTGAAAATCGAAAATATAGTAAACATACAAACCTCGGGATGTATTTCGAATCCTCATATTGACGATTGTGGCTTACATGTCTTATGCATGCTCGCGCTCCTAGCTAGCCACTCCTAGAAGTATCATTCCGTATGGAAAATGGTAGGATGAAGAACTCGGTTGAAACGGTTCTTCATATAAGTGTGTTTTTGTTATATGGATATATCTTGTTTCGAAGAGTATACTCTAGTATTCCCGGTAGAAACACTGACAGCCGAGGATATACTGTGAGAAGTCCGCGGAAATCGCTGTAGGATCAGTGAAAATATTATCTCGAGACTATATTAATAATTTGAATATACTCAATCCCCTGCAGTGTGCGATCTACTTGGTAAAATAGGCTTTGCATGTAAGGATGGCCTGTCAAAGGTATCTAAATTCTCTTGATTGCTACCGAAAGAGAACTTAAATCTCCGTCGCTTCGTTTCAGGCTTAAATCATAAGGGATTCGGTCTCAAGATGCTATCATCCGCGGGTTTGTAACGCTGGTTGTGTTTCGATGATATCAATTGTGACCAACGACATTATGTCACTGCAGCGCAGCTCAGAAAATATTTCTTGAAGGACAATCATTGTACAATAGTACAACTGTGTCGGGACGATTGGCTCGGGTCTCCGGGATATTTATGAAACCCAGCGAGAGACGCCACCTCCATGAATTGAAGATATTATTCTAGCTACTTCCCTACCAATATATTGGTAGGGAAGTAGCTAGTTTGAAATATCTATATATGCTGGGTTCTAATTCTTGATCTCGAGCGATTGGAAGGCCAAATCCGATTTACCAGTGGCGGTGTTGCTCTAGGCCTCTTGAGACCTCATTGTACGGAATCATGAAACTGGGAACGGTTATAACAGTTTGTCTGTTATACCTTCAGCAGCCCCATGGCCCATGGTTCTCCTTCCAAGCGTCAGGCCCAGCGAAGGGTGACTAGGGTACTTGGGTGTTGCATGTTGGATTTCTCCTCATCGGCTGCAGCTTCTCCTTGGAGCTGCATAGCCACTGCTACCTAAGATTTAAGACCCTGCTCTCAATCAAAAGATGGTGCCCCTGGAAGTCCCTATCACTGGTCCGGCTCAGATCTATTTGCGCCTTTCGCTCGCTTTGAACTGACCACTTATGGTCAAAGTGACAGGATGTATTGATGACCTAACACCATCAGCCAACATATTGTTTTTTTCAAAACAATCAAAGTCCTATAATCCCTGTGAGCGAAGGGATGACCTTACCGAAGCCTAGCGAAACCTTGTCCGATGCAGCGATGGTGTGTCTTCTAGTACCTGTACCTGCATGCCAATGTTCAATAGACCTACTTCATAGGAGAAAAGCTCCTAGCGTTAAGCAGTTGCTGGAATGCTGCTGCTGCAAGGCACGGATTTAATTCAGAAGTTGAAATATTCTTGGGAAAAACAAAATTCCCTCTCCTTGAAGGGGGGATTAGATTCATCTGAGAATACCACATGATATCCTCGATGGCAAATCAAGTGTTGATATCGGATTAAACGAGGGCACGAAATGCAAACTCAGGGATGCTCTGTCAAGATAAGAAGTTGAACATGCCAATCGTGCAGATGAAAATTCTCCATTTGAAAGCCCGTTTTGGTTCAAAACGAAGATCCTGCTCAAGGTAAGCCTCTATCAAGAGAAGCAACTTCGGTAGCTGGGCGTGTCAACTCTAGATCTCGTGCAAGGAAAAGTTTTCTTCCCGCCCTTTCGAAGCGCAGTAAACGTCCTGGCGCTATCCGTTGGTGTTTAGAAACGCCCTTTTAAAACGAAGTCACGGTGTATCATGCTCTTGTGCCAAATAACATCATAAGCAAGGCCCCATCTCATTTCATTTGTTTTCATGGTGAGGCAATTCGCGACCAGAGATCCTTGGGACAAAACCAAGAGGGTCAGCAGTATTACTATATCACCGATTTGCTATTGAAAAAATCTGCTTGATACCCGAGCACCGAGGGTGCGCTGCAAGCAAATCCTTCCCGGCGGCAACCCACGCGAGAGAGCCCCATATCGTCCACTCAGAAGGGAAAAGGTTTTAATAAAAAAGACAGAGCAGGTCATGCATGATCATGCGATTTCAAGGACCGACGGAGTGGAGAAGCTTGCTGTATGCAGACAAGGGAAGGAAGAAATGGCGTTGGTGGTTTGGAATTTAGCCTACACATCCGCAGAACCAAATATTACGCCAATTAAACTGCAACGCTCTTATCTCCCCATTTTAGACAGGAACGGCGAACGGGTGCACAAAAGATAAGGGACTTGGCTAACACGAGCAAGTATCCTCCGCACCAGAGCGTTTTATTTTCGGCGATGTATCGGCTGGTACCCAATAGTCTCACTGCTATATGTCCGTTACCAAGTCTGGTTCTGTGGTGATGATGAGATGCAGGAGCACATTTACACGAGAAGGCTTGCGAAAGACACTAAGAAAATATTTTCACAAAGCCTCTTCGCCTCTCAAAGGGGTTACTCGTGAAGGAAGCCGATCGATTTTCATGGCTATTCTTTCTGGATAGTGCTCTCACGATCACTTTCTTAGAACATGTTCGGTGTCCTTCTTGGACGTGGGAAGATTTGCGCTTCCAAGAACTGGGAATTTCAGAAGAGGGAGAAGTGGGGGAACCACCCAATAGATAACGAATTGAGCCTAGCGCACGGCCGACCATCAAGGAAAGACCCTTACCGTGTGTGGGGCTATCCCAGACCCGCGGTCAAATAAGGATGCGATCCAACGAGAAGGTGCTGGAGTTTTGAGTTCGGAAGCATGTCGTGGCTGCATAGACTTCTCTGCTCTCCTCAGGCCGTTTGTCTTCCGGGTTTGGGGTCCGTAATGCGAAAAAAACCTGGTGGTATCGATACGTGCCGAGAGTGTCTTCTATCAGTCCACCTTCCCTCGATCGTTTTTAAGGTTATAAAATTTTGGAAGAGTGGGAAGCTGTTGGAGAACCTAGTGGATCGGTTCTCGATCAAATCGGAATGATGGCGGCTGAAGACAGAACGAACATCAAATAAAACTCGTCATGTACTCAAAGGAATTGCCGTGATCCAGCCAGATCAGGGCCTTGGGTTGAGAAACACCCATGGCCACAAGGAAGCTCTAATATCTATGGCAGCAGCCTCTCCTGCTCGAATAATACTCAACCCACGGTGAGTTTCCAATCGCATGCGCTTGTACTTTATATTATGGCCCAAAGTACAGGTACTCGGACGGAGACTCGCAACATTGCTGTACGCTTGAACAAGGCAGTACATATTCGTACGGTGTAAAGACGAATGTCACACGGTTCCCCTTGGGAACCAAAGAGAGCAAAACCCCGCGAAACTCGAAAGATCTATGCCTCGCCCAAGGATTGCAGCGAGAATGGTGGCTTTTGACCTGGGTGCGCCGTGTCTACCTGAATTGGGACCCCCTGGTGTAAGCAATCGTTCCACTACACAAATATCGAGTTAGCCGGCCCAGTTCGCATCATCGCACCCGCACATCTTGGCCGCGCCCATCACCGTCAAACTGGCGTGTGAGCGACCCTGGTCCTACCCCCAAACAAGAATTAGAGACATGCATGTGAGGGTGGGGACAAGTGCTTCTCGCTATTTTACTTTTTTTTTCTCTTCTCTTTTTTTTTCTCCCACATCAACGAAATAATTGCCCTGCCTGCCTACCTAGCCCCTCTCGCCTATTTTGGGGGGTCGTTCCACGCGGGAGTATAAACTAAATATCAGGGCCGCAATCCTCTCGAGAGATCTTTTATTGTTTCTCTTTCCCTTGTCTGTTGGCAGAGAGCGATAATCGATAGACGAGACGACTTGATACATTGCGCATGGAGGGATAGCCAAAGCCTCAATCGATACCGACGAATAGACGGATTAACGGCGCATGTTTATTGTTGTTTCTTATTTTACTTACCGACGTAGCCAGCAAGTTTCTCGGTCGAACGATCCAGTCATCTTTCTTCCAAATTGAAAGATTCGCCAGAGCAAAAACGCGGCGATAGAGAGCCGAGACAGTTAAACAAGCAAACAGGCACTGGACCAGTTGGACGGGATTGAGACCAATTCGGCGCATTAGGGGTTCGTTGAATCGAACAGCAGCCAAGAGAGCCGGCAGACAATCCGGACATTAGACCTCTCGACGTCAACGAGAGATCGCTACTGAATCGAGTCGCCAGCCCAGTTGGCGATATCGAGTTTATATTAGGTTGAGAGTTTGGATCCGGTGCCCTTGCTTCTGCCTTCGGGATCGCAATTGTGGGAGGTAGCGAGGCAGCAACACAAGCGCCGCAGTCTGGAATTCCTGGTAGGTTATCTTGCAGCGCAGCCAATTTCCCCCTCTTTCTGTGCCCTCGTCGCTGGTAGAGCCCTTTCCCAAGGAGGCCTTGGCTGTTATCACGTCTCTCGACAGTCTCCAGGCAGGCGATGAAGTCGAAGGTTCTGTTTCCCGGCCATTTAAATCGGAAACACTGCCCAGCTGGTCATCGCCGAGAGATTCCTGCGTAACACAAGACGAGGTCGAGGCTACTTTAACCTTCCGTGTTGTCCCTGTCCCCGACACCACCCTTTCTCTTACTTCATCGAAACTCTCCTTCTCTCAACCTACACCATCCTTCCCCCCATCGCATCTTCCTCTTTCTATTACATAATAGGATCGCTGTTACCATAGCTAACTCGTCGAAGCTCATCTCGGATCATTCTCAGGAAATATCTTTTGGTCTATTGGATAAATAGCCCTCGGGCAACGTTCGTTCAATAACAATGGCTGAAGAAGCTGTCTTCACTCCGGTCCCCTTGGGCACCCCATGGAGAACTGACATACCATTGCCCAATGGCGGCGATTCAAATCTCGAGAACATCTCGGCCAGCTATAATGTAAGTTCTTCATCAGGTTCTCGCGATCACGCGTCGTTGCCTCTCAGCCAGTCGTCGGGACGAGGCTAACTGTTGATGCGCAAATCCAAACAGCCCGGTAATGTTGCATGGGTTATTGTTGCGACGGCCTTTGTTCTTCTTATGATTCCTGGCGTCGGTTTTTTCTACTCTGGTCTCGCTCGCAGAAAGTCAGCTCTGTCTCTCATCTGGCTTTCGATGATGTCCGTAGCCGTTGTTTCATTCCAATGGTTTTTCTGGGGATACTCTCTCGCCTTCTCTCAGACATCCGGAACCTTCATTGGTGACTTGAACCACATCGGATTGCGCAACGTTGTCGGCGCTCCTCGAACTTTCATCCCGGACCTGCTGTATGCGGTTTATCAGGGAATGTTCTCGGCAATTACGTAAGTAAAACCAAAATGTTGAGTGATGAACCAAACTTTTGGGAACGAGGCTAAACCAACGACATAGCGTCGCCCTCGCCATCGGAGCCGCTGCTGAACGCGGTCGCATGCTACCATGTATTGTGTTCATGCTTGTCTGGTCTACACTTATCTATGACCCGATCGCTTGCTGGACATGGAACTCAACCGGTTGGTCTTTCAAGATGGGAGGACTCGACTTTGCTGGTGGTACACCAGTGCACATTTCTTCAGGTTCCGCTGCTCTAGCATACTCTTTGATGCTTGGAAAACGACGAGGCCATGGCACTCACGAATTGAACTACCGCCCCCATAATGTTACTCACATTGTTCTTGGAACTGTGTTTCTCTGGGTTGGCTGGGTAAGTGAATATACACGAATCAACTCATATCATAATGGTTTTAACATATGCCTTCTAGTTCGGTTTCAATGGTGGTAGCGCTTTGGGGGCAAATCTCCGTGCCGTCATGGCTTGTGTTGTGACCAATCTATCTGCTTCCGTTGGTGGTATTACCTGGTGCCTTCTTGATTACCGTTTGGAGCGCAAGTGGTCTACTGTTGGTTTCTGCAGTGGTGTCATTGCAGGACTGGTTTGCATTACTCCCGGTTCAGGATACTGCCCAGCGTGGTCAGCTGTTGTGTTCGGTATCGTCGGTAGTGCCGCGTGCAACTACGCAACAAAGCTGAAGTTCGTGATCGGTGTGGATGATGCCCTTGATATCTTTGCCGTCCATGGAGTTGGCGGACTTGTTGGAAACGTTCTGACCGCCTTTTTTGCAACCCATTACGTTGCAAATCTCGACGGCACCAGCAATCCCCCTCTCGGTTGGTTGGATCGCCACTGGGTGCAACTCGGCTTCCAAGTCGCTGATTCGGTTGCTGGCTTTGCTTACTCTTTTGGTGGAACATGCATCATTCTCTTCGTCATGAATTTAGTCCCCGGATTATCGTTACGCGCGAGCGAGGAGGCAGAAGTCCTAGGTATTGATGATGCTGAGTTGGGAGAGTTTGCTGTAAGTTTTGTTCGCTCATATACTTTGAGATAATTTACTAACTAACGAAACTACCGCAGTATGATTACGTTGAACTGGTACGAGAGGTCGTACCTGACACCGAAGGTATTCACAAGATGTCCTCCGAACTCCCTCCACACCACGGTCATCCCGTAGAGAAATGACTATCTAGGTCTTCGGACCACTACGAACTATCGCTGATTCGAAACGCACACAATGTTTCGCGGCTATCCAAATAGTCGATAACTAGACTCATTTCTACCCAGCCTTCCTACTTAGAGGTTAACAGCAACGGAACGATACGACTAGAGAGCCTCGAATCACTCTAAATCTTCTTTTTCTCAACACCATCGTTATCGCCTGCGAGGAATCTTTTCTATTTTTCTTTTTCATCATTAGGGAGCTTCTAAACGGCGTTTTTCCTTTCGACCTTTATTTACACCTAAACCTCCACCTTTATGATAATTCTGCCAGACGAAAGAAAACTCTTGTTGGCGAACGGAAAGATACTTAGGCCATGCCTTTGTTATGACTGCCGTCTGCCACTCCTTCATCACCCATCACCGATCTCTGTACTATCCTTTGTAATCTGGCAAGAACGTGGATTCCGACGCTATTATGGTCTTCTTTAATACCAAAACCTACCTTCTTTGTCAATATTAAACCTCTTGCGTCGCATTACTCCTCCTTTTATCCCTAATTACGCACGCTTCTTTTCCTACTATGATTGCCTGAAAGACGCTTTTCCTATGTCAGATTTTCTCCGCTGTAAAATACTATGTCTACACTTCAGCGCTGGGATGGATGCAAAATGGATTATTTGTTGCTTGAAAGCTCGGTACTGTTTGACAAAATTTGCTACTTTTACTAGCGATGGTAGTGTTTTCTTCTTTCTCTTGTTATTATTCGAAAGATACTAGCACAGCGCTTCGAGAATTTAAGTGATTCGGTATCAAATCCTGCCAAGGCTATGCATGTGATATATCGCTAGGAATATATTATGTGAATTCATCCAGTTGAGATGATGCAGAGAGGACAACGAGAACTCAAATGCACGTTGGCGTCAAGGAGCACCGGCATATTGCCGTTCTGATCCTCTGTCTGGACTTCCTTGAACGTGGAATAGGATTAATTGCGGGGTGGATGCTCCGAAGCACTCGCTTTACCTGACGACACTTGGCTAGCCTCGTGTAACTTCGAGCAATCTCCTTGCGGGGATTTGACAGCCAGGCAGCAAAGGATACTCGTTCCTCCTGTTGTTTTTCGAAGAAACTTCCGAAAATCCCCGGAGGGCTGGGTCCAGTTATTTGGAAGAGTTTTTCTTGGATCCTTCCATACCTTCTTAGAATGATCGTTACACTAGGAAAATTTTTTGACAAGGTAGCGGTACGTGTTCCGTCGACGTAGACAGGCAACCTCTCCCCAGGCGCTATGCAAAACATAAAACAAATAGCACCAGCCTCATGTGTTGATCCCAAGCTGTGCGAATTGAAAGTAAGAGCAACCCCAGCCTTTGAGAAAACGTAGTTTCACTGTCCACAAGGCTTTGTGTCCATGTAATATTTTGCGTCACACGTAAGTGTAATTCCACATCATATCATGGGGTTGGCGGGCCTCGGGAAGGAATCCTAAGAGCTGAGGCGAGCCCTGTTTTCTTCGTCAAAGTGACAAGTTTCCTCAGCAAGGACAAGGCTAGAAATCGCAGGTCGACACTCCGGGGTTGACAGGAGGATGTTTCAATCGTTATATTCAACCCTTACTAGTTTCTTGGGACAGGATTACATATGCAATTCCGTATCAACCTATCTTTAGATTTGATCAAAACGACCGTAGTCATCAGTTTTCGTTTCAACAAGGCATCGAGGCTTGTTAGGGGTGGCTTACAACATTCAATGTGTAATGGAGCGTATGGGGGAAAATTGCCACTCTAACTCGGTTGGTAGATCGTGACCAAGCGCTCGGGTTTTGCAATTCGGACTTCCATTTCGACCTGCGTCTTAGCAAATTTTAGCTCGAGAAAAAATACTCTTGAATGCGAATGCAAGGTGCCCCAAAATCGATTTCCCGTTAGATTTCTCCTCCCTTGCATTTACCTGTGACTTTGAGCCGAAGCGTTCGTGGGGGTGTGGTACTTTCCCTTTCGCTCGCCCTATAATAATGCAGCTCGATATTAAACCTCAACTCTGCAACTTCGGCGAACGCCATGCCGCTAGGGACGTGACAGGCCTTAGCTCTCGGGACGGCGCTGTCGCAACCAGTTTCCCCTATCAGTAATAAAAGCTCATGGAGAGTGGAAACCCGAGGACGCCGAATCTTGCATCGAAACAATACGATATCGATAGGCTAAGCTTCCAAGCGAGTCTAACGCATTTCGCGTCGCCTTCATAAGTGGAATTTGCCCGTAATCTCGCAGTCTTCAACCGGGAAAAGTGGCGAGCCGATTTGTGTTTTTCCGGGCTACGAAAATACAACATTAGACAACACATTAGAAATTTCCCCTCGCCGATGTCTTTAGCGTATTGTTACGAAAGTTACGAAAGAGCCATATCTAACATAGTGAACGGCGCGCTAGTTATGCAGTGTTATATTTATGAGCACGGGTCTTGACCATCCACTCGGCCGAATCAGCTGGGAAATCGAATGATATTTCAAATATTAACCTTGAGGATTCGAATTGAACCTCAACTTCGGGGAGCGATTCGTCGATTGTTCACCAGCCTTAAAGAGTATAGACAATGCATCAACCCTGGACTTGCGGCTGTTGATCATACTGGCACCATTGACATCGAAGCACGCAAGGTTACAGCTTTTGATCCTAGGTAGTTGAGCGTGTGAGCTCAAGCGGTTTTAGGCTAGTGTCAAGCAAAATGTGGTTTTTTCTCCCCAACCCTTACCAACGCCAGCGCTTCAACCTTTTTGAGAAGGTGGCGAACGCGATTGTAAAAAGATCAAAATAACGGGGTAGCAAATGGCTACCCGGTAAAAATGCAAAAGGATAAGTCGTGATGATTTCATTGAGGATCGAACTCAAGACCTCGACCGTACAATGCCTCAAAAGGCGGTTGTTAAGGTCGCGTGATAACCAACTACACCATGAAACCGTCGCGGGTTTGCGCTTTGATGACGATTCGGACTTCGGAATTCATCTAAGACCAGTCTAAGGAAATCTCTGCATGTACATCTATCTCTATGGTGTGGCCAAAACGTGTCCAGAAATAGAAATGCAACAATTACCACAAGCGATGTGTCGTTGATAACACAATCTGAACGCCAGACAGATATAATTCAAAGTACGGAGTCTTCCATATTCTTTGATAGCTTTTCTTCTGGTGAAACTATTTCTTAAGAACATCAAGCCTGCAACGTACAAATACCTTGCTAAATTATTGTCAGCATATCTTGCTAATTACTCTTCGTATATTTCGCAGCCCGCATTTTCCATTCCCCCTGTCCAAATTACATTGAAATATATGCTCAATACGTGATAAATGTGACATAGATGATCATCGGCCATAAGCAGTGATCTTCTCTAGTTTCCCTCGTTGTTCTGATGTCATAATCGTGGGTGTTCGATGATGGTTGAGGGAAACTTCCTGCTCCAACACGAAACCCGGGAACTATATAATACCCTCTCCCCCTCCCGTTCTTTCTTTCTTCTCCATTGCCCCCAAAACTTCGCAGGACATGCCGATGGGACATAAATGTCTCAAGACACATAATTTAATACCCTTCAAGATCATGCCTCACCTAAGAAAGACGTTTTATGAACTAGCATCTCATAGCCTTTGAGAAACTCAAGGGCACAGCCCAATCACTCTTTCTCTAAC
Source organism: Dactylellina leptospora (assembly GCA_036971365.1). NCBI lineage: Eukaryota > Fungi > Ascomycota > Orbiliomycetes > Orbiliales > Orbiliaceae > Dactylellina > Dactylellina leptospora. The sequence goes on from JAJTUC010000004.1 coordinate 626,989, forward strand.
TCCTAGCTGGGCCAAGCCGAAGGAATTTTACTCCTTGAAGAAGTCCAATCTATCCTACCTCCATGTTGAGTGGGAGTCCCGGCCCTCAGCGGGCCCACAAAGCCTGCAACATCGAGCGTGCGTAAGTACTTCATCCCTTCAATGTTCTTCAACATCCCCATAACTAACTAAGGTAAAGGAAGCACATCCAAGATTCGAGCTTCGAGCTTTAGGGGAACCTAGCAAAGGCCAGCTCTTTGTCGTAAGTGGAACTAGACCTCATTACGTCTCTGCATATTACCTGACAATATTGTAGCGTGTGATAGCTGCTCCCTTTCGACGGGCTACGTGCCCAAAATTGCACTCTCTGATGTAATCTGACCTGAGGGTTTGCACCCGAAGTGTCGAGAAGGTGCGGGCAGGCATACCTCAATGTAAGTTACCCTCGAAGCATTCCCTCTTTGTACAATGTAATATACATACACATATATATATATCATCCCAACCTTTCTTTTCTCTTCTTCTTTCTTCACCTGCTCATTCATCTCAGTCCCCCCAGGAAGCGAACAGACTGCCCGCACCTCACAAACCCACACAATGAAGTTGGTAGACTACCTAGAGGGGCACAATCCCCCAAGTCTGATCCCAAGAGAAAAGATAACCAACGAGAAGACACAAAGTATCGCGGATGGCCGACGCTGTCCAGAACTCCAGGAGTGGGTGGGGTTCTGGAGTGATATTAGAAGGGTCCTAGCCCGGGTGAGAACTCAAGAGGTAAGCTATATCAAGTCCCAATTATTCATTTGAAAATATGTTCACACCTAGTTTAGTTCCCCGCGCTGAAGGAGTCCAAGGAGGACTTCCTATGGACCAATAGGCTACATCGTACAGTGTCGTCATGGCGAGATATTCAACTTGCCTTGCATTATATTATTGGACGTCCCGTCGGAGAAATCCTAGGGAGAGTCTTCGGAATCGATGCTGCCTTTAATGATGCTCGAATGACCGTTAAGGTCGGTGACCCGGGTCGAGTTTTATTCGCACTTCGGGAATTAATCCAAGACTCGCAGCAGGGAGGTGGAATCCACTTCAACGAGCCCTTGATTGTTGTCGGGATCAACATGTCATGGGCTCTCAACCTCCAGAACCTACTGGTTACTTACAACAACGAGTTAAGGGCTGCGGGAACTGTCGCAGAACCTGCCGAGCAGCCCGAACTACTAAAAGCAGTAGCACAAGTTTATGCTCATTTGCACATTAACGGGATGAAGTATGGCGCTTTGACGACGTATGACTCCACATATTTCTTCCGTCTGACAAGAAACGAAGGGGTCCCTCGTTTCGAGGTATCACCCGAAATTAGGCAAGGTGACGCCCGCGACTCGAACTTAGTCGCAGCATTTGTGGGCGTGGCCGTCCAATGCTGGCGCGAAATTCACGTATCTAAGTTGCAAGGAAACATGAAAGCTCATACTTCTGGAACTTATCCACAAGCTTTCTCGAACTATGGTCTATTAGACCACAGGAGGTTTAAAACCAATGAACCACTCCGATTGGACCCAGGGTTTGACTTATTTGTCCAGCCGGACGCAGAAAACATCGAGACTAACGATACAAAAGAGGATGTCACAATTCAATTCGAGAGATTCGTCTCTCGCAGTCTCGCCTCAACCTCCTTTGGAATGCTTAATATTGGACAGGAGACGAAACGAGTCGTCCTTAAAGTGTACGACCTTTCGAGTGGCGATCTTGATCGCGTATGCGACCGAGAACTCGAAATGTGAGTAAAAATCATCTGGATAATCGTTGTATTCATGCTAACCCATGCAAATAAACAGACACTCAGCTCTCTTGCCAATACAAGGCATCCACGTTCCAAAGATCTGGGCCATCGGCACACTTTGGGGGTTCCTCAAAGTAATCGCCATGGAACCGTGCGGTACTACGGTACCAGAACCCCCTCCACCAGAGTTTTACGAACAAGCTCCACAGCTTCTGAAGGCGGTACACTCACAAGGCGTCGTTCATGGAGACGCCGCATTGAGAAACTTTACCGTCTCCGATGGTAACAAGTATTGGCTGATTGACTTCAACTCGAGCCGCACGGGAACCGAGAAAGACTTCCAACGGGAAGAAGCAGCTTTCAAGGAACAACTTAATCGAATGAAAGAGGGTTATATACCCAAGCAATCGCAGCTGACCAGCCCACTGAAGGCCTCGAAGAGGATCACAAAACTCTGAGTTCCATATGACTGCGTCTGTTGTTTAGTGTTTTCTCTTCCTTCGTTTCCTTCATTTCTTTCTTTATTTTCTTGTCTCTTTCCTTATCTCTTTTCTTTATTTGCCTTTCTTATTTCAGTTCTTATAATTTTTCGTTTTCTGATCTTATTTCTTATTCTTATTTCTTTAGTTTTTCCTTTAATTTTATTTCTGATGTTTCGTTCCTACTTTTTATTGACTTTATTGACTTCATTTCTTCATTTCTTCATTCTATATTATCCTTTTTCTTATATTTTACATAGTTTGTCTTGTTGATTTGGCCGTTATCTCGCTTTCTGGAACACTGCCTGGACGTTAGATGAATTTTATAGACGTTGGCGAATACTTTGGTCCTAGCTAACACGAAGTTAGATTGTGTTTCTTCTATCTTGAATTAGAAATGGCCTTTTCTCTGGGCTATCTTGTTGATAGACTCTTCTTTAACACGTACCTTTGGCGAATTGCATCTTTGGCAGCCATGCGTCTTAGATTTAACAATAACAATAGACAATAATTTAGTAGCTTACCTAGCACTATGCCTGGGCTCTAAACTCTAAAAATATATATGAGGAATCCAGTGGTACTAAAGATGCTCGCTAGCTAGCACGATCTTATCAACGGATTGCCGCGTTGACACTGGTTTGCTAATTGGTACCCATCGGTCTGTTCATAAAATGGTATGAATATATGGGCATAAAATCTGGATATATCCATTAAACACTCAGTTCCTTAGAGTCTCCGGAGGCGTTCTCGTTTTAAAATCACCGAAAAACGTACCTGTGGACCTATCTAAAGAGACTGGACGTTGTGATACTTTGGGCTGGTGTTGAGGGATGTTGCGAAGAGAGCGACGCCTGGATGTGGCTTTGAGGATCCCCTGTGGCTGTTCCTCGCTAAGTCCTTCGCAGCGCTCATCTCCTATGACGATGAACTGCATTCCAACATCATCAAAGCACAGTCCAGCCACCTTGCATTGTGGAGCCGCAATCCACTTCTTTTCTTCAAACTTATCACGACCATCAACCTCTATCGCTCCCCGATACCCATCTAGTCGATCATGGCGGACGACGCGCCGAACGTCGACGCAGAGTCTTTATACGACCCGCGAGGCTTTCCGATCACAATCGATGGTCTACACGAGGATGAACGTGTATCCTTCTCGAAGCTCTCCGGGAAATACACCCTAGAGCAAGAAGACGGCACCGAATACGAATTCGATGATAAATTGAAGCGATGGTATGAAGTTGTAAGTTCCTTCTTCCCTCCCCTGTCTCCTATCTTACCAAACATAGCCCCCCAAATCCACGAAAATTCTCGTTGATATCATTATCTCTATACCTTAAGACTCTATTCCACCACACTCCATACCTGGGCAAAACATATTCGTTATACATAGACCCCGCGGGGAGTGCAGAATTTTAACCATTTTTAAAACACCGTCCGATCTATCTGGCGGTCTTTTAAAAACTCTCTTATCTAGCTTGATGATTCTTTAGCCGAGCAGCAAGCCAGGGCGTATGGTCCAATTGATGAAACCGAATCAACTCCCCGGAACAAGAAGCGCAAAAATCAACATTCGAACGATGGAGATGTAAGTTCAACCTAGTGCGATGTGTCTGTTCAGCGACTGCGACTCATCAGTCTGACATTAGATGTCTCAGGAAACCAACAATTCGAAACGATCTAAGAAGAATGGCAAACCGGACCAATCCGCCGCTCGTGTTAATAAAGCCGTATACGTTACAAACCTCCCTCTCGACGCCACAGCGCAAGAAGTCGAAGAGCTTTTCTCCAAATATGGGCTGATAGCTGAAGAAATCGACACGGGCAAGAAACGAGTAAAATTATACACCGACGCGGACGGCAAATTCAAAGGCGACGCCTTGATTGTATTCTTCAGACCCGAGAGCGTCAATTTAGCGATTCAAATGCTCGACGACACCGATTTCAGGCTCGGAGTTGGTGATGCTGGTGGGAAGATTAAAGTTCAAGTCGCGGATTACAGCTACAAAGCACAGCAAAGTGCACCCCAGGACAAGGCTATGACTAGGGATAAGAAGAAGATTATTGCGAAGAGCCAGCGTTTGAACAACAAACTTGCGGACTGGGATGACGATGATCCGGCTACCATGCATACGGCTTCATCAAGATTTGATAAAGTGGTCATTCTCAAACACATGTTCACCTTGAAAGAGTTGGAAGAGGATCCGGCGGCGATATTGGATATCAAAGAAGATATTAGAGAAGAGTGCTCAAAGTTAGGGGAGGTTACCAATGTCACGTTGTACGATGAAGAGGAGGCTGGTGTTGCTAGTGTCAGATTTGGTAATGAGCAAAGCGCACAGGCGTGTGTTAGGGTGAGCTCCCTACAGCCAATTCATATTTTGTTCCGACATTAGAACTAACGTCTAATACCAATAGTTAATGGATGGAAGGCACTTTGCTGGGGTCAAGGTTGAGGCTTACATTTATGATGGGCAGGAAAGGTTTAGGAAGAAAAAGACTAAAGATACAGATGCTGATGAGAAATCCAGATTGGATAAGTTTGGTGCCTGGTTGGAGGAAGAGGGAGCAGAATAACTTTATTAGACAAAGTTAGGAAGTTTGTGTATTTTAATAGTGTACGATGGTTGGATATCGGAAACGGAGTTCAAGGATTTGATCGTACCATTGACGACGTCATCAAAAAGTCAACGTTTGAATCGGACGAAGAGAATAATCAAAATAAAAACTTTTATGGAATTATGTGGGTATCTATCTATATGTACAATATGTTGGAAATGGCGGTGCGACTCTCGAACATGTGTAATATTGCATCCGCTTACCTTTTTCCTTTCTTCTTAAGCTCCTCCCTCCTGCCTTTCTCTTCTAGGATTAACTTTTCAAGACTAATTTTTAATGCTGTCCTTTCTTCATCGGTTGCTTCTGCACAACCAGCCCATCGTATCCTACACATTGCATCGACGAGATATACGATACCAATTCTCTCGTTCAGCATTGCTATCGATTCTTTCGTCTCATTCGTGACTCCTTTCCTGACCAGTAGATACCTCGCGTGCCGTTCTTCCCCAAGCTGTTTTCTGATATTTCTCATCGACATGAGTACAACCCACGCTTTCAAAAAGTTTTCCTGTAGATTGATGTTAACTCTTTGCCAAACACCATCTTGAGGCGGCAAAGGCTCTTCCATCAGCCGTTTAATGTGGTCGTCTGGAGAGGATATATATTCGTTCTTGAGTATCTCTGATCCTGCGAAATCTTTATCGAGATCTTGCATCCATGTGGAAATTTGTCTATCCGCCCATACATTCGTGGAGAGTTGGACGAGTGATACTCGTCCTGTGAAAAGAGTTGTTGAATCAACGAGGTCCGGGGTGATGAGAGTACGACCTTGAATGTTTGGAAAGTAGAGAGCTTTATCGGTTTTGAAGGTTCTGGGCGGAGCTATGAAGAGCTTGCCCTTTTGGTGGCGCATGTCTGAGAAGTCTTGAAAGTATGATTTTGTCCATTCTTGAGCCCTGTATATCGTGATTATTAGGAAATGATGGGATGATATCTTCAAAAGGAGTGGTGATTACGTACAGCTCTTTGCGCCTGCGAAGATGCCTATCGTAGTTCTGGAAGTCGGCTTTCTTTTGTTTGAAACTACGAAGGTCCTTTCCGTCGTTTTCGCCAGGATTTGGCGGATTATATTGACCAATTGGCCGGGTCAACTGTTGTATTTCGACCTTGTCGGTCTTCTTTTCGACTTTTGGCCGGGCGATAGTCTCATATGTAGCCGGTTTGGGTGGTTCAGGTGGCGTGGCAGGAGATTGCGGGGCTGGTGGAGGGGCTTTTGAGGAGGGCTTTGGAGGAGAGGCCGGTTTGGAGGCATATTGACGGACTAGTCGGACATTGAATCGGCTGTCGCATGCCCAGCATGTTCTAGCGATTTTCGAAGAAGGGATAGCCCGCAAGAGCGGACGCGGGGACATTATCATGGCCGGGTTCGTTCGTTCGTTCGTTCGCAGCTGATATCAAAATTCGAATGAAGTTGAAGAATGGGCGGTCAGGTGACCTTCGCGACTGATGTTTTCGCTGCGCAACGCGCGACGCCCCTGCTCTGCGGCTTTGCTCAATTCCCACGCGACGGACGTTGGTCCCTCTTCTCACCCTTGATTCTGATACTTTCCTCGATATACGCCCGGTCCCGGATCGCATACCATCAGCAACGATATAGATGAGGTTATCTGCCCGTATACTATCTATTCTTCCGTTTATTCATACATTCGCACACGTTTCACAAGATGGCGGCCGCCGCAGCGCCCCCAAAACAGATTAAACCTCTATTCCACGATGTCAACTTTACCCTGATCAGAGGACCCAATTTCACCGGAAAAGAATACGATACGGTATTTCGCGGGGCTATATACATATTTATTTTTGCCTTGGAATTTGATATATCTAACATCCGCTACTCGACCTTCTAGATTCGACAACAGCTCATTGACCATGGCGCTGTCGAAGTCGAGCTCGAACCCAGCTCACAAGGCGTCCCTGGCATAAATCTCCAAGAAACAACCCATGTCATCTCCCCAGATATCGAGTTCTCCGAATTCTCAGACCTTGAACGGCGCCGCCTCGCTGGCGAGATTGACCAGCGGATGCTTACTGTGATTACGCCGTCATGGGTGACCGATTCGATCCATAAGAAGAAAACACAGCATATCCGAGCTTACAATGCTGATCCGCGGATGATATTTTCGGGTATCGAGGCTGTTATCGCGGACTTGCCGGAGGGAGACAGCGAGGCTATTTGTGGAGGAATTGTCGCTATGGGAGGATTGTATAAGACCGCGCTTAACAAAATGACTACACATATCGTCGCTTTAACAATTGATAATGTAAGAAAATCCGTGGGCTTGTGATCTACTTTGTGCTGAATTACCAAATAGGAACTTTGCAAGACGGCCTTAGAGAAAGGACTCAGTGTCAAGATGGTTATGCCCCATTGGTAGGTAGCTTCATTCAGATATGATACAAGGGTTAGCTAACTGTCTCTTAGGTTCGACGACTGCCTGAGATTGAATCGCCGGATAGACGAAGCTCCATACATACTCCCCGATCCGGCCATCATGATTGCGAAAGCAAGCGACCCTCTACCTTACCCTCCCGTAGACCTTACCCATACACACGACCACCCGGAAAAACTAGACCCGGATCCTAAGTCCATGAGAAACAAGACCGATATCTTCATGAGTAAATGTTTTTACTTTTGCAAGGACCTTGGGTTGAGCGACAAGATTCAGAAAATCTTGATAGATATAGTCAAGCAGGGAAGTGGGAGGACTACACAAGACCTCAAAGCGGCGAACGTACTAGTTTGCAAGTGGAGGGACGGAGAGGAATACCTATACGCTAGCCGTAAAGGTATCGACGTTGGAAATCTAACTTGGTTATACTATATGACCACCAGGGAAGAATGGGTCGCCCCGAGGAAGTTCTTGTTACATTATCCTAAAGCGAGGATCCCGGTTCCTGGAATGGAAAATATGGTACGATTCGATAATAGTATCTGATGAAATAAAGGATTTGCTGACTTTCTTTCTAGCTAATATCGGTATCAAATTACAATGGCGACGCCCGAATGTATCTCGAAAATCTAATTGAGGCTGCTGGGGCAACATTTACTAGAGCCATGAAGCCCGACAACACCCACCTTATCACCGCGAGAGATTCTTCGGATAAAGTTGACGCTGCCAGAGAGTGGAATACGAATATGGTCAATCACCTATGGTTAGAGGAAAGCTATGCCAAGTGGGAAGTTCAGACGGTGTCCAACCCGAGATACACCACGTTTCCAAAACGTACCAATCTTATGGAGATTGTGGGTCAGACTAGGATTGATTTGGAGGCTATTTCGCATGTCTTTTTCCCTCCAGAAGATGAAGAGACTGAGGAGGAAGATGAGGATGTACCGATGGATGATTTTGATGATGCGCCACCGCTAGAACAAGATGGAGAGGAAGACGAAGAGGAAGAGGAAGAAGTCGAGGTCAAGAAACCGGTCAAGCGGGCTGGTAGACCCAAGGGATCCACCTCGGCTTCAAAGTTGGGTCTATCTGATCCTATGGAAACGCCAAGGCCTGGGAGTCGGATAGCTGCTTTAACTATGGAAACACCCAAGAGTGCGTTCCAAGCCTCCTCACCGATGTCTGCTATGAGCACCGGCAGCAGGCGAGCGAAAGAAAATGCGGCCAAGAAGCTTCATGACATAATGCCGGACGTTCTACAGTATGAGAAGGAGAAAAAGAGGAAAGGAGGTGTCACTCATGGAGGCAAGAGGAGTCAAACTCCTGAAGTGGATACTTCGAAAGGTGCGAAGAAGAGAGGGTTGCCTGCTGAGGATGAAGGGGATCCCATGGACGAGGATGAGAGACCGGAGAAGCCGAAGAAACAGAAGAAAAAGTCTATGGATAAGGTTCCGGTGTCGATCTATTTACTCCTTACAGCACATCAAGCATGGCTGGATAATCCTGAACAGGAAAGCGACGATAAGGTATGTTTAAACTGTGTGGTTTCCTATAAATCGTACATTCCTAATCTCGGTATTTTGTATAGAGACAACTTCGGGAAATAGGCATTCAGTGCATAGATAACCCGGACGCACATGTGACGCACGTTTGCGCGCCACGTCTCGTTCGAACCGAGAAGTTTGTCTGCGCACTCGCACGAGCTCCGATTGTCGTTAATTCCAATTGGCTCGAGCAATGTTTGAAGAAGAAGGTCATTGTTGATACGAAGTCTTATATACTGAAAGATGTTGAGGGCGAGAAAAAGTACACTATGAAGCTTGGAGAGTCTCTAGAAAGGGCGAAGAAAAACGATGGCAAAATGCTTGACGGAATGACTATATACGTCACTCCTGGGGTCTCACCGGGCTGGGATACTTTCAAGAAGATTGTTGAGGTGAACGGTGGAACAGCAATGCAGTTCAGGGCGCTTAAGAGAGGTGGGGTCGGTGAGAATAAAGATGGAGCTACGGTGAAAAGATTGGTTCTCATCAGTGTGCCGAAAGATGAGAAGTTAGCCACAGGGTTCAAGAAGATGGCGAAAGAGGGTGGATGGGATCCGGTAGTCTATAGAACAGACTGGTTATTGGACGTAGCCATGCAGCAGAAGCTTGTGTGGCTAGATAAGTATCTCGTTTCGAAGTAGGAACCGGTCTTGAACTGGCTTCGAGACTAGCTTATTTGGCCGACATCTTCTTATCCTCTCTCAGCTATCTCTTGTTATTGCCCAGCTAGGCAACATTGTGTCTGCTTTTGTCCTTATTCTTTGTGCGGTGGCGATTTTGGAGAGACCATTAAACCCCTTTTGGCGTTCTTGTCGATTATCACAGCTTTACACTCTTGTATCATACTTGAGCAGAGATACTTGTCATGATAAAAATTAATATGCATTGGCGGGTATATTCGTGTATCAAATATTCAGAAGGCAAAAGATCCAATCAAAACTCCAAAGTGATGCATCTATAACATAGATTATAACTATTCCGATAAAAGCCCTACCACACCTTGATACCCTTATCATCTCCGACACTGAATATCTGACCTTGTCCCTTCTTCACCAGTACGTTCAAACATTTGATCAACATGGCTTGATCCATCCCGTACCATTCTTGATCGGTCGTGTTGTCGCCCTCTGTTAATTCGAGGAGGGTTAGGACGGTACCCTTCTGTCCGGTATCGTCTATCCAGGTGTATATCTGGTTTGCGAAATCGTCGGGTGTGCGCCAGTATATGTACGCTATTGACTTCTCGGAGGATAGCCATTCTGCGTTTGAGGTTTCTACAAGGTTGTCGACTATTTCACGGATTGTGGGGAGGGGTAGTTTGCCTGTTATTGTATGATGTGACTGGTAAGCTACCTTGAAATACATGGAACGGGAGAATTTAGGTTAACGTCAGACTTACGCTTTATGGATCTGTTAAAGAAGAGCTGGGTCTCCATTGCATCGAGGAGGTTGAGTTGCCATATCTTGTGGGCGCGGCAATGGCCGAGGATGAAGCTGCGCCATTGCGAAAGCTGGGACGACCATGATGCAGCGTTTGGCTGGCGTGTGTAGAACGGCGGGAAGTCGTAGAATTCGGGATAGTATGAGGGCCGCGAGTCTGTATCTTTGGAGTCGGCCATGGTGGATATATCTTCGATATCGCGATACGAAGATGTTCTACAGAGCGGTCCGGTTGGGTTTGGCGGGATGAAGCTGCGACTGACGTTGAGCTGCAGCTTGCGAGCTTGGCGGGCTGCGAAACGCGTCTTCCAATTCCACCTCTGCGCCTCGTGCGAGGACCTTCCGTCGCAATCCCCGCGTCCCCGCTCCGATAATATTCCATACCGATAGATCAAGTCCACTCTTACGGCGCTCGATACCCGATCTATCATTCGCTTCGTATACGGAGAAATAGCCGGATCCTGTGCGCCGTGTGATGCCTGGTATACTCATGGATACCGGCCTGGGCGACCTTTTCGAGGATAATGCGAGTACCGCTCGTGGGATTCATGAGCTGGTGGACAGATTACGGCAGGGAGGCTGTCGACAGTATGTGAACGATCATATCTTGAAGTCTGGCTCATAGGCTTGGTTTTCTAATGTTGGTTTGTGGGATCAGGAGGATAGCATGGGGAAAGCTGGGCTGCATAGCCTCCATTGCCGCCAATGGACTCGACGTCGAAATCCGCCATCTCATGGCATCTACTAAAGATGGCTCATGGGTCCTCAGTCCGAAATATGTCGTCAAGAACATACACAACGGGTCGCCGTTGGCAAGTGTACATTGGAATAATATTGGATCGGAACTCGCCGTCGCCGATATCTACGGTCGAATGGCCATGTGGACTGTATTCGTCTCCGTGGACCGGTTGAACCCGCTTCGACAGTCAACCGTCACGGTCAAGGATGATCTGAACATTTTGGCCGGACTATGGTGGATGAACATGAACAAGCCGGTGGGTGGAGGTGTCGACGTTGTAATATACTCGTATCTTAGAGACTAACTCTAGGGACAGTATTCTTTAAGCAAAGCCGCGATGAAGCAGGATGGAGTCTTCAAGTACCCGACCAACTCCCTTCCGCCGATGGGACCTCTAAACCCAATACAGGGTAGAACCGCGTGTCTCGGCGTAACAAAGAGTGGGGTGGTCAAGCTGTGGTATGCTTCCGACGGCCAGTCGCACATACAGAAGGCAACAACGGAATTGGAGTCTTACACTTCCATGGACGACATTATCACACATGCTGCCTTTGCTGCTGATAGAGGTACATTGCTTTCCATTGATATGATAAGCCAAGGACGTGTGCTGATGAACGGCTTCGTTTTGGGGCCGCAGTTTAGACCGATCAGCTGTCTTAGCTGTATACACGCAATCCAAACAACTGAGAGTGTACCGGATAAACATCGACTGGAAACACCCGCCGTTACCTCCAGGAGCGAATTTGACTCAACTACCTTACCCCGTTACCATACACGTTAAGAAGTTAAAAGTCGAACACTCGCCGGGTGATGGATCTGATACCTCTACATCGTTTCTCACGCACCTTGAAGTACTCTCTCCGTTTCCCGGAAACCATACACAATACCCTATCGTGCTGGGATTCTTTGTGAACACCGCGGGCCCACAGTACCTTACCACAATACGGAGATGGGAGCTTCGCAATGTGGGAACATTGTTACATTCGAGTTTTGATCAACTAGCGCAGAGGAGGAACAGCACGGTAACTGATAAAGAGGTATGGGGCAACGAGTTCTTATTAAGGGTATACAACTGCTAATATAGGAGTATTAGAGATATGAACTCATCTCGTATCCTGACGTACCATTGCATAAATGTGTCTTATCGGTCACTCAGATAAATGCAAGCACGATGATTGCAGTGACATATGCAGATGGAAGCTTTGACTTGAGAGACCGGTAAGTCAAGCTAATCCATTTGATAATACGCTTAAAAGGTATTTAGAGTCTAACAGAGAGTTACAGAATGCAGTTCAGTGCGGTACAGCCAACTACAAATTTTGATAAACTGATCAATATGATACATGCTGGCTGGCATTTCCCAATACTGGGACCTTGTAAGTACATTTACCTATGTTAGCACAGCGCACCATCAGAGCCATCTAATAAGCTTGATAGATATTGATATTGTTTTATCCCCGAATTATGCCGCTGCGGCGCTTCTCACAAAAGAGAACGATGTGAATCTTGTCTTGATGACGCATCACGATCCTCTTGAGGGCACACCGGAGGAGAATCGTATGCTGAGCTCTTACTCTCAATAGCGATATGGTATAAAAACTAATGAAGATATCTATAGCCAATGTTTTAATCGCAGCCGTAACGCTTGCTCAACAACATGCTTGTTCGTCAAATAACCACTCAAATAATGATGACCTAGCGGCAGTTGCCAGGCAATACAATAACAACCGTAAGGATTCCCTTTTAAAACTTCCCCGGCTTTCAAATATGTTTGTCTAACTCGATATCGCAGATTTCAAAACCTGTGTTCTGCTGGAATCCCATAGGTCCCTCGCCCAAAATATCGATTTTCTTCAAGAACAAAGTAACGAAAAGTTACAACGTAACCCGTTCTTCCAGCGGTGTCTCAGCTTGCAATCCGCATTATATTATAAAGGTTGGGCCAATCCCAAGCCTATACCAGCCAAGATATCACAAGCTACATTGCATTTGAAGGCTACTTCTGTTGGGTTTGGGTACTTTATGAATAATGTGGCTAGGAATAGGCCGGATTTGGAGGATTCCAAGTCAAGTATGTGTCCCAATTGTTAGGTTAATTCACTTGGAACCGATACTGATGAAATCATGAACAGACGCCTTACAGAATCTTCTTGGTGTGGTTAAATGGGAGATTGACTTTCACGTCTACCTCGTCGATGAACTCCTGGAGCTTGCCCGTCGAGTGCGCTCGAATCCCAACGACATGGAACTGGTCAAAAAAATTAGTAAGTTGCCATATTATCACCTCCAGAAAGCCACTTACGTCTAACAATAATCAGTAAATGAAACCAACTCCTGCGCCCTCCCATTAATCCTCACCGGCGCCTCACGTTTCCTCCTTAAATATAACTCCCGCGCCCTCCGCGGCTTCGACCAAGCCGCCCGCGACCACCTCGCCCAAACCACCGTCGACGAAGCCTTAAAACAAGGCTTCCAGTCTTTGCGTACAATCATGGACGCGAACCCGGTCAAATTCAACATGTTTGAAAAACTATTAATCGATACGATAAGCGGTATCAAAAAGGCTACAGAAGAGTGGGACCCGCAGCGTCGCATCGACGTTGATAGAATGATCTTTTTAACCGGAGATATCCCGGTGGAGTTTTATCCCATTGTTGAGAAGTTTTTGCAGCATTCTCTGGGGATACTCAAGAACGACATTGATCCTTCTTCGATATTTTTCTTTGATACTACTTGGTTGGGGTTTCATGATGATCGGAAGAGCGTGGAGTTTAAGAAGAAAGAGAAGGTTGATACGCTTAGGAAATGTCTTTTGAAGAAGGGGACAGTTACCAGGAGGTGTTTGAGGTGTGGTGAGGTTGTGGAGGATTTGGTGCCTACTATGCGGATGGGGTTGTGGTTGCAGAGCGTCAGCAGGGTTTGTTTGTGTGGGAGTTTATGGATGCATGATGAGTAACGATTCTCGAATTCTTTTTTCTAAGAATTTTTTTTCCCTTCTTCTCTTTTTTTTGAATAATTTGGGGGTTTAGTTATTTAAGGGATTAATGACTCTGGCTGACGACGATATGTCGTATGAATTGTTGCCTACCTGTTGATACATCGAGATTCTCGATGAAGTAGAGGTTCACAAACGCTACATGATATTGTTCAAGTAAGTATTCATCGATGACCACGTGTGTGTAGAAAAACTCGGACTTTTCAAGATTTCTATGGTTTTCTCAATTCGTATTTCTTCGCACATTGAATCTTCATTCGCTCCTAACTTAATAACATTTCATCTCGCATCGTTCCATTATCTCCACAAAAGTTTTTTCAAGCATCACCGGTATTTTTCCCCACGCACCCCTTGTTTCGTCTTCCTTGATATCATATAAGGAGCTTGAATACATCTCTTTTATCTCCCCCCCAACATCGCCATCCATAACCGTTAAAGACCCATCAAATGTGAGTAAGAATCCTCCCAACTCGCCCGCAAATTCCAAAAGAAATGAAATAGAACAAAAAGGAACAGAAGTGAAAACGACACGATACCCCTCTCCCTTATGCTTCTTTGTGTCCAAAAATCATGCCAAGGGAAAAACGGGGGTATGGACAGACATGGACAAAGATTCTCAACTTTTGCTTATGCCTGGGAAGGGTGATAAAAAAGACCTCTAGGGTACGAGAAAGAAAAGGATAAAAAAAAGAACGGGGAAATATGGTTCATGGAAAAAACGAGTTATCACCTTCTTTAACTTACAGACATGTACTGAGGGAGATGTTTCTTATGTACAAACGAGACCGAAACCAGCAAGAGAGGAAGTGAAATGGGGTGCTATGAAGAGGTAGGGAGAAAATAGGGGCGCCGAGGTCTCGAGAGGATAACAATAGTTAGTATACACAAGAGCAAGACTAATGTATCCCAACATCGAGATCCACTGAGCAAACGAAGAACCCTAGGATGTGTAACCTGTACGGTAACAGGGTTCAATGAAGATGCTGGTTCCGCTATCGCTTCGTAGAACAAATGATGACGTGCAACATTATGATATGATGTCGACGAGAGTGATGGGGAAGCAAAAGAGGGGGAACCAAGAGATAACAATGACTAATCCAAGAGACTATGAGGATGTTGACAAAAAAAGCAACAATAATCCGATATCGAATCAGATGTGCAAAAGTATCTACCTAGAAGGGGAAAGCATGGCAAGAAAACGACGACGCAAGTTGGTTGTTACACCGTCTGCAAATCAGCGAATTAGAGTTAGCCGATCCGTCATACGAATATAGCGTGCGCTGCAGGTACCACAAAATTGACGACAAAGTATTGCTGCTTAGTAATCGGTACATCGAATTCACTTACCTCGAATCAAGCCGTGACCTTATATTTCCTTGCGAATTCCGCCTTCTCGTTTTCATATCGGATTTTATCCTTGGCAGCAAGGTCCTCATATTTCTAATTTGCAGTAAAAAAAGGAATTAGTATCATAATCTACAACAAAGCATCCTGATTCGCCTCCAAGAACAAAATAGAATGTTAGAGAATAAAGCTCACCTTCTTCTCGCTTGCTGGAGTGCTCTTCCACGCTTGTGCGATTTGCCTGACTCTTTCTGATACAGGGAAGAGAGAAGCGAACTCAGGTTTGGTGTGACTGTCCTTGCAGTAGAAAAGGTATGCAGTACGGGAGCGGGAAGGCATTCTCTCGTCTACGATCTTATGCTTGCGCGTCTTCCTGCCCTTCTCAGCAAGATGCTTGTTGATACGGACACGGGCGCGGTTGGCGGCCATTAGATCGGCAGGATTCTGCTTGCTGAGCCATTGTTCATATTCCGCCTTTCTCTTAGCCGTCTCAACCTTGGCACGATCAGACCAGACCTAGATTGTGAAATCATGATAAGGTTAGCCTTAAAGATAAATCTTGTGATCGCGAATGGGGTAAATGGTTCGCGCGACAACGAAAAGGAGGGAATGTGTAACAAATAATATACCTTCTTTTCAGCCTCTGACAAGGTTTTCCATTTGAGGGCGATTTCCTTGGTCTTTTCTTGAGCGGTGCCAGTGACGCTCTTGAAGTTGTCGATGGTAAACAATATATATGGCGAGGATTTTCTGGAGGGAGGAGTCAATGCTTTTTGGTATTGCTCCATGATACCTGGCTCCTTCTTCACAACCTTCTTCTTCTTCTTGATGACCTTCTTCTTGACGGGCTTCTTCTTCTTGATTGGCTTCTTTTTAGCGGCAGTACGGCGAGTGCCAGTCTTTTTAGCGACCTTGCGACGTGCAGCCGGCTTCTTCTTGGTCGTGGTCTTCTTCTTGGCGGGAGTCTTCTTCTTAGCAGCAGTCTTCTTGACCGGTTTCTTCTTCACAGCGGTGGCGTACTCGCGAAGAACGATATTGGTCAAGACGGGAAGATTGGCCTTCACGAAGGGAGCAAAGGTAGCTGGACTGGCGGCAGCATTGGCGATACCCGCGGAGAGGGGATTGGAGCGGGCGAGGGCTCGGGCGACGATGGCGCTGAGTTTTGGCAACGACACGATGCCGTTGGCAGCGAGGCGGCTTCTCCCGACTGCCAACATGGTTGGATATAATTGATCGGAGAAAGGTTAAGGCTTCGATTTGGTACGATACGGTAGTTTGGTAGTCTGAATATGCGAGTGAATCCGACGAGGAATTTTCGGATAACGAAATTTTCGTTAGTGTTGTTGATATCAAGAATAAAACACAACATGTTCACACCGCACACACACGCACCTGCACTCGCCAAATGGGAAATGTGTGCAGAAGAGTGATATCATATGCGAGGGAGGTGGGAGAAACACGAAAGCGAAAAGAAAGGGAGAAAACTCAATTGGGAGCTCGGACGCAGCGGGCGAGACATCGGCAATGGAGAGTTCGACGGAGAGAAGGATCATGTACTCACGAAGATAGATTCAGGTCCAGACTGTCGGAACGCTGCGATGCGAACGACCAGATGATGCACGAGGGATGCCGAAGGAAATGGGGTCACGTCCACAGGTCCGCTTACCAGACCCTGCAACACCCGCCGCCAGCACCGTGTGTATGCACCGGTTAGCGACTGTGTTTGAATGAGGGACCTTGAACAGAGTGCGAAGGGGATGATACCTGTATCGTAGCGACAGCTGCAATGGCGAGGCCGGAGGCGATGGTGATGTTGTTGATGGGGATTATTGAAGATGAGAGGAGGTTGAGGTCGAAGTCGAGGAATGCGGTTGGGCTGGCTGGGCTGGCTGGCGGGGGAACTGGCCGGTTCAATTTCCAGCGCTGCTTCCTTCACCTGTCGCCTGGGCCTCCGCAACTTGACCACCACCACCACTGCCACATCCCCACCGCGCTGAGGACAGACACACTCACTCATCATCCAACATGGAATATTTACTGCTAGTTACGGATACGTGCTAGTTCGAAAGCTCGAGGCTTGTCCAGATGATGGCCTTGTAATTTACTCCATCAGGCAATCCCTGGCTGACACAGACAACCCACCTTGCTTGCACGGAACTCGCACTAACGGATTTAGTGCTCTCTAACTCTACGGAGTATTGACTGCTCTGACCAGTAAGAAGCCTCAGATCGCATGGACCGAGTTATGTTACATTTGACATCCTACATGTCTACATAAAATTATGCTGGTGCGTGAGGGAGGTTCGTTTGGCAGTGGTTGTTCACTGCTGATGTGGATTGGACGCTATGATACATGATGAATCCGTTCAAAATATGGGACTCGTGCTGTTCTCTCAACGTCATGATGGGAAGAAACGATAAGAGGGAAAAGGGTCCAAGAGTCTCAACTAGATTCTGGGGAAAGGGTACGAAAAGAACAGAAGGGGTATATTACTAAAAAGAGAAAAGTGAAAAGAGAAAAGAAGAATTAGGAAAATAGGAATGGGTAATCGCCAGGAATCGATGGCTGTGTAAACAGACAAGGAAACATGAGAAAAAAAGTTGTCGGTGGGTAAGTAAAATATTTATAAAGAAGATGAAGAACGATTAATAGTGGTAATAATACACGGGCCAGAATTTTTTTAGCCAGAAATCATGCTAGAGGGCTTTTCGGGTAATGGGGGTAGAAAAAAGCAACGGAGTGTTTAGACGTCTTCGGTGAACCTCGAAGTCTTGCTGCCATCCTGGCTCGCAAGACTACGGCCAACTCCATCGGTGCCAATCAGTGAATGCATTCGTCGTATAGCTCCAGGTGGCGGGGTCGGAAACCTCAAACTTGGTTCTGCAGGATCATGGATCACTGGCGGAGGAGAATGGTGGGGCAACGAAGTAACCCCGGGTTCGTCTTCCTCGATCCTGCTCACCAGTGCTGGCGAACCAGTCCTCATAGCTGTCCGTGACGTACTCGGTGGAAAGGGAGTCGGCACAGGTGCTTGTAAAATTTCATCGTCTTGAATGAACGACTTCGTGCTACCCCCAGCCGTTGGATGAGTCCCACCACTGACGTTTCGGCTTCCAGGTTCGGATGCTGACGCTCGCGCGCTCGCCACAGCGAGACTCGTGGGAACCATGTCATCGCCATACAGCGACGGCATCTTCCTACCAGAAATTTTGACGAATCCCCGTTCCGTTGGTTGCGTGGATGGCGTCTCCGTCGACGATCGTGCGCCAAACAGTCCAGCCCCGGCGGCGATAAACCCGGGCACCAGCGAACTACGCCCCTGTGACATCTCGCCCACTGACCCAGCCCCGGTATCTTGTGAAATGGCGCGCTGATGACCGCCTCCAGGCCCAGAGCCTAGAATTCCAATAGGCCTCAAACTCCTTCGCTTCCTGCGTAACAGAAATAGGAGTGCCCACAATACCAGGCCGATGCCTGCAAGTCCGCCAAAAACGCCGCCGAGGATAGGCGGAAGTTTTTCACTGACGGAACTGCTACTAGAACCTGGTTCCGAACCGGTGCCAGCCTCAAGTGTAGAAGTCGGCGATTCGACTGGCGTGGTTGGTTCGCTATCAGCAGGAAATATAGTTGATACGGATATCAGTACGGTAGATGTCGATGTCGGAGAATGGCTGGTGGTATGTCTTGAGCTTAGAGATTCCGTGATCGTCACAGTCGGTTTTGTGGTTTTCGTTTTCGCCGCCAGACTGTACTCTGTCATATTCGGTGCAAGTGATGTTATTATCGATGATATCGACGTTAACGTCGATGTAGAGACACTGATAGGAGCTGCTGCAACCGACAAGGCATCTCCGGATGACGTCGTTGCAGGTGTAGGCGAAGGTGTAGGTAGTGTTAAGGAGGTTGATGGCGAAAGGGTAGTGGTAGTCAGAGCAGAAGAAATAACTGCTGACGTCGGTACGCTTTCGGGTACGGAGGGTGAAGGCGATTCGGGCACAGGCGTGGGCAACGAGCTACTGACATTTCCACTCGCATCAAACGTGAACCACGAGGTGCTCATTGTCGAGACAAACGTCGTCCCATCCGCTGAAATGGTGGAAATTTGCAACGATAACCCAATCGATACCGTCACAGTGACACCCCCTCCACCGCTGGCATCAGCGGGCCGTTGACCGTTCACAATATCGTCAATAATTTCCCGCACCTCGTTCGGATCTCCTTCTCCACCAGGTTCCTGTCGTCTGACCAACCGACGTGATTGATACCTCTGCGGCAAGACGATCCTCCCCCTCTGGGTCTGCAGTTGTCGCATCCTCGCAAGCGCAACATCCATATCCTGCGCCTTCTCCGTCCGCGATCCATCCCTGCGGTCGACATAGTCGTCCGATTCATCCCAAAGACTCGACCGTGATACATGCGGATCACCACTACCGCCTTTCACCCTCCGCCGCTTAAAGCCCGGGATGTATCGCCTAACCCGCTCACTCATCACCAATCACTGGGAAATAACGACCTTCCTACGGTAATTCGTTTTAAATGCCGATAGTGTATTAATATGGATGACGTCGTTCCCTTGCAGAGATTCATTCGGACTGTATTTCGTGGATTTTCGCCTGAGCGTTTGGGAAATAAAGTTTATAATTATTCGTCGCGAATTGGCCAAATTTGTCGGAATGGGGATAAGGAATATCGCAGATATCGGAACTAGTGCTTCTAGTGAATGCTGATTAGGGGTGGTAATGGAAATATATGTAAAGAAAATTTCCTCGTTTGGGTACCCGCCGGTATATATGCAATTTTTTCGGGGAGAAAAACGGAAAGTCGGCTCCAGGCGAGCTAATCCGTGGATGTACGTATAATGGGGGGTTTATCGTGGGTAAAAAAAAAAAGTATACTATGTATCGGATTGTAGAAAAAGAGCGACTATTGGAACGTATGCGGAAGAGAGGGGGAAAACTCTACGGGAAGTGTCGGTAAGAGCGATCGTATTACTTTTTTCCCTCTTCGTTTGGGTATTTGTTTCTTTGGGGAGCGTGTGCGTATATCAGAAGCTGCTGGAAAGGAAATTGCGGGTAGACAAGACACTTTCCCTTCTGGTCGTATGTCTCTGAGCCTCCTGGTTCGAGTCTTTCGTCGTGAGAGAGAGAATTAATTGGGAGATTCGAGCGATAGCTGGCGTTTCGGTATGTCTGTCGTGAGGAATTGGAGAGTGATAGCAGCGTCGTCGTTGTCGGTCATGATCAGAAGAAGAAGGGGGGGAGTGTTGGGCGTGTGGTCGCTGCAAATGTGGATGGATGGCCCGGAGAATGATGGCGATTGACGACGGCAGGCAGGAATGAGCGAAATGGAAATGGCGGGCGCAGCAGGTCTAGGCCACTTTATACCGTCTGAGGATATGATATGATGGATGATATGATATATACGTAAGAGAGATAGATAGATGGGCGTCTACAAGGAGGATCGATTGGAATGGGGTGGAAAGAGGAAGGGTTTGTTCTTGCCCCTCAGCGCTGTAACTCCGACTGTTACATTGACATCGGGCACGTATGTATGTCTGATTACTCCATGTCCTCGCTCTCTCTGTGTATCTCTCTGCCAAATAAACGAGCGAAGGAAGAAGAATCGGAAAAAAGAAAAGGAGCGGAGGTGGTGAACAGAGAGAAAAAAAGAGAGAGGCGGCGGTGAAAGGAGCGACGAAACAGTAAAAAAACGACGACTGCAGCAGCAGCAGCAGCAGACCGGAAAAACGAACGAAAAAAGACGGGAATGGTTAAAAGGGAGGAGGAAAGAAAACGCTCGTGCTAATGGCAATTCACTTGACCTGCCCGAGTTTATTGTCCTGGAAGGAAAACAAAAGCCAATAACTCAGCCAGGGTTTCGACCCAGCGGCTGAACGGATTCGATCAGTCTGTCTATATAAAATAAGATGGAATAAGATAAAATAAATTCGTTCCCTCTTGTGAGATTCTCGCGAGCAGCAAGTACCGAGCTTTCTTGCCATAATACGTATGATACTCCCGTATATGTTCATGTACGCCACGGGAGTAAAATTACATGTAACCAACCTCCCATCACCACCTTCTCCAACTTGCATCGGCCTAATTACGAGCACCCCGGACGGCGCCCTTCTTCGAACGAGAACCCACGACGCTCTGCTCACACAAGAAGGAAAAAATATCCCCACTAGTCCCCCCATGGGTCTGAGATCCCCCCAGCTGTTCTGTATCAATCTGACTACCGAAGCCATCTTTCTTTCTTCGAGGTGAACGTGATCGCATCTTAAATCTCGCAAACACAAAAGAGTAATCGTTAAAAGGGTCCCATCCGCAAGACCCTCCAAGTGAGAAGAAAATGCACAGCCAAAATAGACACCATCCTCCTCTTTTTTCTCATGCAGAGGCACGGTATCCTCTTCACTAAATTTACCTGTGATGTCTTGCAACCTGCTGCAGTGCGTTAATGTTAATGTTGTTTTAGCGTCCGAGACTTTTTTGATAAGGCAAAGAAGCCCGGCCCTGGCAGCAATTCGCAGCAATGACATGTCAGTGTGCATGAAAGATGCGACCCACCCAGCAGCGCGCTCTGTTCCGTGACATTCGATGACCTCAAGGCGTGCTTCACGAATAAGAGTTCCCACACGGCGGTTGGCCTGCTGCTGTTCTATCCCGGGCTGACCCCCAATCTCAATCGACCCAATTGACCAATTGCCATTTTGCGCAGAGTTCCCAATGGACCCTCCGAGCTGAAGAGATAATCCGATATCGTTCATGTATTCACGGCTCGCGAAAACCAAAAAAAAAAAAGTTTAGATTATGCCAACGACGCCTGCAGTTTTCAATATGCAGGCGGACTTACCTTCTTTCCTCTGCACACGCTCGCACCGAGACGATTGTAATTGGATAGAAAACCCTACATTCGAGCCGTGATAACGCATCTCGCGAAGTTTTTGATTGGAGATCTCGATTTCTTTTCGACCCCGGCTAGATACGAGTCCGCTTGAGGTGCGCTCCTGGCCCCTCTTGCTGCACGTCTCTCTGTTCCCCAGCCGAATCGCCAGATTCCAAATAAATTGCGATCCCAGTCGCTTTGATTGGAAGATCCCCAATAGGGGGTTTCGCAGCTCTGCCGAATCACTAGTTCAATGACCTCAGGCGAAAAACGTGAGAGCTGTCAAAAAAGATCGCTTTCTTGCAAGACCTATCGCAATTAACCTCGAGCTGTCATGAAACACGCACCGTAGTACGACAAACCAAGTACCTGTACAAACAACATGTTCCGTTCCCTTTTGCCTCCCCCTCTTCCTTCTTTCCTTTCCCTTTAATCTTTTCCCAACTCATCATTTCATGCAGGTACGCGTTTGTTGCGCATCCAGAATTTCAGAAAAGCATGCTTGGTTGGCAGATTTTTCAGATGGGCCAATGATATCGCGGAACGGCACTGAATGACCACGGACTGGCCGAAAGGTCTCCACCACCCTTTCGCTCGCATTCCATATCCCGTGAACACGGGGAAAGATGGTGTATCGAAGGAAAATCTATCAGTTGGTGTCTCTGATGAAAGCAACAAAATTGTCGCTTGTTTCACGATAGCTCATCCATCCAACCTTCCACGAGCTCTTTCGTTAACCCCGCGATCTGCCATGCGTTTTCCAACGATCGATTGGTTTGTTCTAATATTTTAGAAACTCGCCTTGGAAAGGTCAGGAGATGAACGGAGCGAAGAGCTTCGAAGGGGGTTAGTAAGAGAAAAAGGCTGAAGCCAATTTATTCAAAATAGATTTGCCTCGTTCGCCAATCGAGCACCGATACGCACGTGCTCCACCATTTTTTTCTTTATCTTATGGATCTGTATTCCGTACGCGATCAAATATTCGAGAGAAAGGATACAATCTACCGTGGCCACGAGCGTGAAAGTTCATTGGTGCGACAATACGCACCCTGAGTTAATCAAAAGCATGCTCCACCGAAAAAAAAACCATTCCCTTTCGAAAACCCGGATCGTTGAAAATATAGTCTCAAAAATATCCAGAAAATCCGGAGAATCGCGATCGGGGAGCGTCCCGGTAGACGCCTAGTATATCAAATTAGTTTAATACGTATACTAGATCTACACTTTTTAGCTCACAGGTACACCCGCTATCGAACCGCCTGCTAGATTAGTGTCGCGGTATTCGGGTACCTACCCGATTAAAACACCATCTTCAACCACCATATCTCGGAATATTCTTTCTTTTCTTTCCTCTTCTCTTCGCTCTTTTTTTTTTTTTTTTAACGCTTGCTCGCGCTTGTATGCAGGGACAAATTAATATTATAATTCAAATATGTCATATTTTGTGTTATTAATATTAATCTGAAAAAAAAAAATTTGGGGAAACGCCGCGAGACCGTTTGTTTAATCTTAAATTCGCGGAAATTTGCAAGCTTGGTTTCGCAGGTAAACAACTGTGACGAGTACGCCGGTTCACGTGTGCTACGTATAATATTCCCAACTATAAACAGGGACAAACATCACTCATGCGGCTCTTGTAAGATAGAAAAATATATATTTTGTTGGAAGCGTTGAAGATACTGGGTAGCATATACCCTACGAGTCGGAAATATTACGTTAGCTTCGCGTCTCGAGATGCTCCCACAATGCTCGCACAAATGTACGGGACATCGCCCTTGCGGAGGGATATGTTATTCTCCGTGAATATCAGTTTATTCTTGACGTACGCCCTCATGGCTTGCGAAAACTTCACGTTGCATGGAATACGATGCGGACGCGAATTCCGAGAAATATATGCTTGGTTCTACGGTGTTCTTTTCATAAATAGTGGATTGAATTTAACCTTTTTTTTTCTTTTGATTATTCTGAATTAGGAACATCCGATCAATATTTCGGTATATTTTCTTTTAGCCTCTCGCGTATTCCTTATAATTCGAGCTAAAATAGTGGAATGTGGAGAAAATCAACTGGTTTGCGTGTAGCTAAATAGCTAAATAGCTGGTTCGGAGTTAACACAGAAAGGCTTTGATGTTCCAAGACTCCGTCGCGGAGAGCTGGTTTATGGCCTAGAAGCGGTGACTATGATGAGAAAGGGAATCGTGGAGCCACGAGTGGCTACTACCACCCTCTAGTTAGAAGAATGCCACTCTGTATACTTTGAAGCCGTACGCGGGCGTGAAGACGTTCGTATGCCAGGTATACGTGTATCTCGGAACGGGGGTCTAGAACCTTTTCTATTGAAATTAAAAAAAAAGTAAACTCGAATGACGAGAAAAATCATGGAAGTCTTTTGTATCAATTGCTCCTTCTAGACCAACATTAAACAAAGGTGAGAAAAAGCCAACGGTGAAACAGCGACGCTATAATGTTTCGATGAACCGACCGAAAAATGAAGACGGGTCAAGTCATGCAAACGTGAACCAAAAAGACAAGCCTAACATCAAACAAATCTGTAGAAGAAAAAGAATAATCAAAACTCAAAAAATGTTGAAAAGAAATGATGAAACGGACTCAAGGTTTATCCACCTTATCTAATCTCTCCAACAATCCGTGCAGCTCCTTCACCATCTCCTTCCTCTTCTTCCTGACCTCAGCCCCATCATCCCCATCAACATCCAAAGAATCAAGCTTCAACATCTCCCCCAACACCGTCTCACCCAGCCTATGATGTTCCTCTTTACGTTGCTTCTCATCCGCAGGCGGACTCCTTTCGAAAGCCTCGACGAGCGGTAACACCGTCCCGGTAATATGCTTCCTAACTAACGCAATCTTTTCCATCGGCGGGATAATCTTCTTAACCGGCTCAGGCGTCGCTCTCGCACCCGCCGGACTTCGAGATCCCGATGCCGAAGGCGACGACGACGGCGGAGCGACGAGTTTGGATTTAGACGCCATGCAGAGGATTTTTGACCCGTGTTTTAGATTCCCGTATGCGGATAACGGGTCCGCGTCATCTTTTAGGTTATGGCCTGCGAAGACGAGTTTTACGCTGTGATCGTGGGCTAACCCCAACGCATCGAGTACCGCGATTCGAAGGTCTTTAACGGTGGTTTTCGAACCGGAGATATCGCCTTTCGGGAAGTTGATGGATAGAGTATCTTTTCCATGTTGGATGAGGAGGGTGTCAACGGTGCGGGATTCATCGTCGTCGAAGAGGGATGAACCGGTGACGGATTTAAGGAAGCGGCGCATGGGAAAGGTTAACAGGGATAACGGGAGGAATGTCAGGAGGAAGATTATGAGGAGGAGTAGGGTGTTCGGAGAGGTTTTGGTGGCGAGGGACGGCGGGAGGTGGGAGTTGATGTAGGATAGCTCGGTGCTGAAGTGGTTTGAGATCGGGGTGAGGTGGGAGTCGAGGAGGGAGGCGAGCCGGGTGGGGAGAAGAGTCTCCCAGAGATCTTTGGACGCCAGTTTGATGTCGTTGAAAGATGTGACGTCGTCGAAGGTCGGATGCGCGGTGTCTGGAGCGGACCAATGGACGGCCGTTGGGAGTCGTGGACGTTGGAATATGGACGGTTCATGCAGGTTTTCGAATCAAAGACCCATTCGCTATTTGAACAGGCAGAATTGCCAAAGGCGGAAATATCCCGATCCATTTGTGGGCTATTCCCAGACAGGCAATTTTGAAAATGCAACAACGGTCTACTCTCGAAATCCAACACTACGCCTTGTCTCCACGGAGCCGTCCAACATTTAGCCGGCGCGGGGCTGGTTCGTTCCGTCGATTCTGTATGGCATTTCTGCAAATGGCATGTTGAATCTCAAGGATCCATATTTTTATCACGGGTGTATTGTGGCTGGTGTACTGTTTTGAATACAGGTATCGATCGTCTTGATCGAGATTGATACCACCGGTGTTGAATAGATGATGCCCGTCCAATTGATCGAATAAGTCGACTCGCATACGAAAGCCGGGATTAATAAGCCAGGCCCGCTTCTCGTTATGCTCTAATTCCGCTCCGGCCTCCGTTAACTCCAAATCCACGGATTACGAAATCATAATCATAGAACTGTGCGACATGCTCTCATAGACGTTCATACATTTTCACACTTTCAGCCATCATTCTATGATCCCTGGTGGAATATTTATGAAATATCCTAGTTCACGATTGTAGGTCCCGTCTCCGAGTTTGTCGCCGAATATTCAATCCAAGTTCACGATCCTTTGTGATGATAGTAATGCGACAAATAACGCTCTCGGTCATGACGCCTCCGTCGCCTAGGAGAAAATTGAGACGGGCGGACAATGTCAATTGACTATTCGCGGGCGCTGGAAAGCCATCCGCATATACATCAGATAGACATGATAGTCGTCGCAGTCATGGCGTATATCTACATGGTTCACCGACTTCGAACCGTCTATATAAACTTCCTGCCCCGCCAACAACAAACCTTTCAATGTCATAGAATCAACTACAACATCGCATCATATCACAAATACTCTACAGCTACTCGGGAAATAAAGACGATGTCTCTCACTCAATATGCCTCCGTCCATGCCGCTCCCAACGGTCCAGGCGACGCCCGGCCCACCGCCCTCCAAATCGTCCGAAACGAAGAACTCATAGGTAAACTTACTGATAAAGTCTTCCTCATCACGGGCTGCACCAGCGGTATCGGAGTCGAGACCGCAAAGGCACTCTACGCAACCGGCGCTAGGATCTTTCTCCCCGTCAGAGATATGGAAAAAGGTGCGAGAGTGGTAGAAGATATACGGACTAGTTTTCCGGATAACACAAACGCCGTTGAATTGTTGCACACGGAGCTCGATTCCCTCGCATCCATCAGAACCGCCGTTGGAGAGTTTCTGAAAAAGAGCGATAAATTGAACTTATTAATCTGCAACGCCGGTAAAACCTAACCTCATAGACTACTTATCGCATGGAACCACACGCTTACGAGAATATGTCAAGGTGTAATGGCAACCCCACCCGGCAAAACAATTGATGGTTTCGAAACACAATTCGGCATAAACCACCTCTCCCACTTTCTCCTCTTCCAACTCCTCAAACCGACGCTTCTGGCATCATCCACCCCGGACTTCCGGTCCCGAGTCGTAACCGTGACCTCCGGCGCCCACAAAATCACACCACCGCTCCACGAAGATTACAATCTCGAAAAGAGTGGATACGAGCCATGGAAGGCGTACGGACAATCGAAGACCGCGAATATCTGGATGGCGAATGAGATCGAAAGACGGTATGGCGGGAGAGGGATACACGCTACTTCTGTGAACCCAGGGTTGATATGGTCGGGATTGCAGAAATATGTCGGGGAAGATGTGAAGAAGGGGTGGGAGGAGGATGAGAGTTGGAAGCCGTTGTGGAAGAGTGCGGCGCAGGGTGCAGCGACGACGGT
Source organism: Dactylellina leptospora (assembly GCA_036971365.1). Classification (NCBI taxonomy): domain Eukaryota; kingdom Fungi; phylum Ascomycota; class Orbiliomycetes; order Orbiliales; family Orbiliaceae; genus Dactylellina; species Dactylellina leptospora. The sequence continues at coordinate 654,647 of JAJTUC010000004.1, forward strand.
TTGGGCTGGGATCGGTGAGGTTTGGGGGAAGAATGGAGGGAAGTTGCTGAGCGATTGTCAGGTTTGGAAGTCGGATGAGGAGAGCGGATGGGTACGGGCAGCACGCGTTTGATGAGGATGGGGAGGGGGTGTTGTGGAGAGATTCTTGCAGGATGGTGGGGGTCGAGGATGATGCCTAGCGTATTGCTAATCGTATTCGATATATTTTTAACATTTGATACTTATCGTATGTTTATAGTTGATGTTTCGGGGATGGAAGCGGGCAATATAAGAAATTGAAGGAAGGAAGGATGCCGCAGCAGCAGTAATAATATTGTGCAGCGGCGAGTGTCTAATTTGCGCCGTCTGCGTTGTTTGGATGTCAGACGGACACAAAGACAATGCGGCATCGAACGCTTGAGGTTAGTCGCATTGAATCCCAATAAGCTAAACTGGTGTTCACATGCGGTTACTCGAATCGAAGATTAGTCTTGTCCGACGGTGTCTCAACATGTCCAGCTGAGCATCGTGGGTCTTGTATCATTGCAACTAAAGTTTCACCGACGCTTTCCATAGCGAATGGCATCGCAGGATTCTGGCCCGATGACCGCCCCTTTTTCCTCTCTCCGGCTGCATCCATCGCTTCCCACGCAGCTGGGATCGTTTCCGCCAGCCAGGTTGTTTGATTGGCTGACGGATTATTCGAACAGGCAAGATTTTCGGTGAACCCACCGGGCTGTCCCCCGTACAGTCTGACATTGCCATATTTGAATGCCCTATTTTACTTGCTTGCAGGGGTTAATTTTGAAAGCCGTTGGGACACATGCGCAGCAGATCGACTCGGAAGATAACTGTGTTCGAAGTAAATGAAAAAGAAAGAAGGAAATCGGGATATTCTTTGGGGAGGCTGCTACAGTTACCATGGCCGGGGCCTGTTCGATCATGCACAGGCTCTTATGCGAGCAGGTCGTCTGGGAAGGAGCACCCCGGTTCCCATCTCGACTGTCTTTCCGTCGTTCGATGAGGATGTCGAAGAGGATGAATAGAGAGGAAGCGAAGAATTAAGAATAAGAAGAGGAAGGGTGGAGTCTGCGGCGTGCGATCCGTTCCTGAAGAGGACTAACCCCGTCGGTGCCTCCCTTCGCTCCCCTGCCATCTCTTTTGCTCCTCCTCCTCCTCCTCCTCCTCCACCTCCTCCTGCCCTCTCCCTCCTCTCCTCTCCCCAATCAACATCACCGTCGACGACTGAAGACGAGACATCGGGCAATAAACAAGAAATCGTCCGGATAGCCATTCACCTCCGTCACCTCCTTTTGTTTTTTGTTCGGGCAACGGCGGTTGGCTGCCTCACCCAGAGAGAAGCAAAGTGGGAAAGAGGGAACCAGCGTATCGGAACCCGCGAGCTTAATTTCCATATTACCTATCGCGTGTTAGTGCCTGGTTTCGAGGTTCAATAGCACTTTACTTTAAGAGCCCTCATTTGCTGACCCAGATTTCAGAGAGCAAGAGATCCGAAATTTGCTTCCCCTTTGGAGCACTGAGCACTCAGAGTCCTCTCTCTCTCTCGCTGCATCTTATTTTATTTTATTTTTTCGGCTGTATTTTATTTTCTTCTTGCCTCTCCGCCAGGTGCACCGGAGTCGGTTTCAGAGGCAAAGAATCGAGAAGAGACGGAAGATAGAACGAGTCGAGGCTTTCAGATCACCGGCACCTTGCCCTCGTTCGGCCAATCGCGAGAGCCATCGGATCCATCGCTTAGGGCCTCTGCATTGCAGCTGTCTCGCGATATCCTTTGCAAAGACCGACGGGTGCTGCTGCGGTCTAGTTCGATCGGGGTGGGGCCTTCTTCCTGGTCCTGGTCCGGGTCCCCTTTCACCCTCACCACCACCACCACCACCACCATCGCCAGTTTTCTCCGTTTCTCTCCTTCTTCCCTTCCTCTCTCTCTCTCGTGTTCGATCCCGGGTTCCTCTGCAACCATCCGCCGCGGTGTTCGTTATCATCGTTCGTCTTGTCTTCGCTCGCTCGCACACTTTTTTCCTGCTGCTGCATTGACTGCGGTTATTTTATTTGGTCTCTTGTGGTTTTATTTCGTTTGGTCGCGGCCACTCCTATTACACTGCTATTGCAATTGTCATTTCGTACTATCGTTCCCCATCCTCCCTCCCTCCCTTCCTGATTTCTCTGCTTTCTCTGCTTTCTTTGCTTCCTCCTCCCCCTTCTGAGAAGATTCACTTTATTCTCCGTCCGCCTCATCCAACAATCCGCAGACCCTCTCCTCTGACCGGACATCCTCGTCGTCCTGTTTCTGCTTGTCCTTCTTCCTTCCTGTTTGCCCCGTCGGGTCTCGCAACAAACGTTTTATTAGCCCTTCCATCACCTTCAGGGTCTCACAACGGGCAACGGCCTTCGGCAACATTTTGGAACATTCAACTCTGCATTCTCCGGCAATTCCCTGCATAACCCTTTGAGCAGCGACACCCAGCAGCAGCGACATCCAGAAACGGGTTTGTTTCAAACATTCTCCAGCGGGGTCACAACAAGTTAGTCGGCATTCACGTTCGATAAAGCCGTCGTCGTCTCTGCGCCAACTTGGGTTTTCCTCCCTCCCATCAGGCGCGACAAGTCATATTACAGATCTACTCGCTGTCCCGCATCGTGGCACTCTTCGTCGTCTGCAGGTCCACCGTCCGAACTGGCTCAGGACCAATCAGAAAAAATCCTCTCCTTCTAACCACGATACGTTTTCGCTTCTTGTCTTCCAGCATTCATCGTCGACGCGGGAAAGGTGTAAAGGGAGAAACGTCATCATAGGGAGGCGACCTTCGTTCTGCCCTCCTTTGACGGAGTAACCCTCACCCCGTCAAATAACATTTTCCCTCATCATCCTACATATCCAATCCTTTCCGTTCACGATAAATCAAAAAATCCAACCTACAATCCTCAACGATGGCTAGTATCACAGCATCACGAGGGATCGCTAATATCACCCCTCCTTCTTCATCGCATGGCCAACGAGATTGGGATTACTCGGTCCCCGTTGATACCCCTGTAGGTTTCCTGGCAAACATAACAATATTAGCCGACGTTATGAAAAAAATAAAATTACATCCGCTAACCATCACTTTTTTATTTTATCGCCTATTAGGATGACGATGGCAACACTTACTATAGTTACACGAATAATAATAGAAACGGTGGGGCCAGTCGTTCACGAGCCAGTTCTGCCACGGTTAAGGGAAAAAGTGTCGTGGACCCCGTAAGGAAACCCTCGTACACTAGAACAAACAGCGACTACACAAAAGATACGCCGAGGAATCCAAACCTATACTCTGCCACGGAAGTTTCGAATGACGAATTCTTAGTCGCACCCCGTGCTCCAGCTTTGGCAAACCGTGGGAACGGCGCTTCGGATGGTCGAGAGTCTGCAATGGACGAGTATTCGACGAATCGACTGTCGACTATTAGCCATGTCACAGACATTCTGCCGAATATCAACAGCTCGACAACCGCCATGTATGATTTTTCAGGCGATATTGATAATCGGGAGGCTTCGAGTTGGATCCATCGCGACAAGTTGATGAGGATAGAATCTGTCGAGTTCAAAAAGACGCCCTCGTCGAGCGAGGCGTGGGTAAAGACCGCCTCGCGCAAGCTGTCTATGGATCAAATGTCGAAAGCGACTCGCGGCTCGACATGGGAAGCACCGTCGTCATCGTATCGGTACACCACGAACAATGATGGGGCTGATGGTGAGGTCTTCGATAATAATGACTTTGATCTGAGGCTTCCTGAAGAACGCGAGGCCGAGCGTGTCGCACAGAGATTGGCCGCAGCGCGGAGCAAGTCGGTCACTCCATCCAAGATTCCTGTGAATGTGGCATCGCCAGCACCCATCCCATTACAATTCCTGGAAAGAAATAGCCCTCTAAAGAGAGCTAGATCGGATTCCCTTGAAGAAGATGACGTGCAAAGTATCTCGTACCCTACAACCAGAACGAGATCCCGTACCGTAGAATCGTCTGAGCACCCGCCAGTGACACCCCCAGAAAAGTCGGCACCGGCTTCTACCAATACTGCCACGCCTCCCTCCAAGACTGCCGTTCGAAATCCTTCCAAGAGTTCGCCTCGCCGACCAGCTAGTTCCCACCGAACGTCTGCAACTGGAGGCAAAAATGCTACGAAACCGAGGGTTGTGTCCGCCGCTGGGAATCGTGGTTCGGGAGGAAACTCCGCTACCAATCCCACGAAGCCTATCACTGCGCCGGAAGGGCCACCGCCCTGGGCTATGGGAACATATACGACGGATCCAAAACTACCTCCAGATCAGCAAATTATTCCGACTGTGGCTAAGCGTCTGCAACAAGAGCAATGGGAGCGGGAGGGAGCGCCTGCGTCTGTATTTGATAGGGAATTACGGCCCCTCAAGCTTCACGAGAAAGATATGGAACCAAAGGAGGCTATCAACTTTGGTGAACAGAGCGCACAATGGCCAATCTCAAATGAAAAACAGAGGGATCCACCTTCAATGGTCGTAAGTTGCAAATATTACTCTATATAATTTGATCTACATGCTAACATCCCTGATTAGGAACCTCCAAAAATTCAGCCCCAAGATATGCCGCCCAGACCGCCAACCAAGGAACCGATTCGTGTCAAAGACCCCGAAGAGGTCCCTGGTCGAGGCAAGAAGGACAAGGGATGTTGCGGCTGCACAATCATGTAGCCTCGCGATCTCTGCCGACTACCTCAACCACGACTTGTTTGCTCTCGATCTTCTCCCGATATCTCGATCCGTCCTTTATTGTTCCACTATCAAAAGCACAGCGTTTGGCGAATCTCGGCGTTTGATTTTTCACTATACACTTTTTTATCCGATCTCTCTTTTGTTGATGATTACTGATACTATATCCCGGGCGGGTGTCTTTCCCTTTGCTATACAAATTACAATTACTCTGTTCGACATTTGTAATCCCCCACGGTTTCTTTTAACGGCCTTCAGACGCAGTTACTCGACAATTGCCTTATTTTTTAACAGAGCTTGCAGATTTTCTTTCGAAGACTTTTTTATATCATACCCCCGTCCTTTGTTATTTACTATTTTGTACACTTTTCCGAATCTCGTCGAACGCCCACAAGTCTCCTTTGTGTAACTTTTTATTTTTTTCATATACTACTCCTTCAGCGTTCGCCATTTTTTTCGTCTTCAGAACCAGCAGACAATATGTCACCAAAGCGACGCATTCAAAGTATTTAGAAATCTTCTCTCGACTGTTTTCGACAAATCGATTGTTCTTATTTTCTTTTTTTGACAGTCAACCTTCTCCCAAATAGTCCATTTTCGTTTGAATATACTATATCTGTTTTGAACAACAGCTCGAAAGTATCATTATCCACTTCTTCCTCATATTTCCCCATCCGTTTCGAAGCTGGTATCGTGTCACGGCCTGCCCACCTTATCCCACCTGTTATTTTTTTTTGTATCTTTAGAAATACATACACTTCTTCCCTTCCAACCACATCCAGTATCAGCTTATTTTCTCCGGCTTTGTTACTTTAGAAGTTGTGTTTCTCATATAGCTTCCTAGATATCTACTAGAACAGGGAAGAGAGCTCGAGGAGTTTTCCTCGCCCGCCAAAGTCTAGAACAATTACTTTTATATCACTACTATAACAACCATTGTTTTACTCCTCAGTATCGATCCCTTTGTAATATTTATTCCGTTGGTTGGCGGATACCATCTCCACCCGTTAACCGCAGGCAAACGTTAACAAATATAAAACGTAATAATACACGATCGCCGTCAATCTCGCGTGATCTCCACGTTTTCCCATCCCCCAAAAAAGGAAAGAAAATTCCCATAAATAGTAAAAAAAACGACGTAAGCCATGTTTTTTTTTTTTTTGTTTCCCCTCGACACTTTAAACCCTTTTCACGAACGAAGCCGTTGCGGTATCGGCGTCTTAACCACCCCTCCCGGAGTCCGCGGATTCTTAACCGGCGTGCCAACGGGTGTTCGAACCGGTGTATTCGGCTCACTCGCCACGACCCCTTCAACCGGCTCACCGACTCTTCCTATCCCCACGACGCACCAGTAACTGTACTCCACTTTCTCTCTACCCAATGCGCCGGCCGTAGGAGGGTGTTTACCCGTCCCGCCGGCGGATCTTTCACCGGCGTCTTCGTCGTCTCGGTCGACTTCCGCTTCGAATTCAACACGTACGAATATCGGGATTTCTAATAATCTTTCGTCACGGATTCTTGTTGCTCTGGTGTCCGGGATTTCGGGAGGGACGACTTCGATTACGACGCTGGTGTAGTTCCTCTTTTGTTCGTAAACCGTAGACATTCGAGGATCCTTATTCCCCGGATTGGCTCCGGTGGTCGTATTAGAAGAAGAAGAACTAGCCATCGGCGCGGGGGTTCTGGTGGTCATCAATGCGTCGTCCCAGACGTCCGTGTTGGCGCCGACTTCGAATTCGGGACATAATATCGTGACTCTACTCGGGAAGTCCGTGCCGGGGATATATCTCGGGGTCAGCAGGCTGACGCTGATGGGGTCGAAGAGCGGGTTGGTGACGGTTAACAGGAATCGGTGGGTTTTGTGCGGGGTGAGGTTTGTTAGTTGGATGGTTGAATCGAGGCGTTTGATGGTGAGGGAGGGGATGTAGTTCAGTGCGACCAGACGGATTCTAAAACGTGTGGTTTGGACTTTTGATTCGGGTTTTACGAGGATGTGGCGGCAGGCGCGGCAGCGTTTTGAGCGTTTGGTGCGGAGGAGGACCGCCGTTGGTTTTAGTTCTCTGTTATTCTCATCGTTTAGATATATATGTATCCGATGTGCGGGTCAGGGCCATTGGATACGTACGTTATAAACCGCGGCTCGTGAGGTTGATTTAATCGCTGCTTCGAATTAGTAGCTACAAAGCTCCATTAGCTCTCCGTAATCCAATCTTAATATATAGTTTCAGCGACACTTACTGGAATTCAACCCCATTAACGCCATCCGCTCCACAACCTCCATGTCCCGTTCCTCAATCACCTCCCTCGGCCGATCAATCTCCTTCATCTCCAACTTTTTAACCCCGCGACCTTTCCTCCCAGCTCCATGTCCACCCCCTCCGGCCCCGATACCGGTATACAACCCCATCAACCTCGTCAAAGCCGCCGGACTATTAGTAAAATCCTCCTGCGCATTCCCCAACTGCTGCGCGTAATGCTGTTTCAACCGATTAAACTCCGCATCCTGCGGCGACGGCGCCACCTTCGCAAGCTGCGCTGATATCGAAGTCGGTTTTTCGAGAAGAATAGGCGGGGATAAATCCGACGTCGTCCAATGGCAATGTGAACAGAAGAGGTTGAACGGCCCGACCGGTTGGTCCGCTGACGATGATGGCGTATGGTTTGCGGGTATCACCACCAATAACGCCGTGCATATCGGACATAAATAACAATTCCTCGTGCATCTGTAGGATATAATCGTTATTAGTATGTTGTTTTTGGAGAGAAAATGTATACTGCGGATTCGATTACCTTACCGGTTTCCGTCGCTTTTAACGGTCGAACTGGGTACTTCGAAAAGACAGCTGGGACAATACCAGCACACGATCTCGTCTTGTACGCAGCGCGGACATCGTATCTGGTGGCAATCTTCGCAGTATAATAGATTCTCGATGGGGAATAACGAAAACGCAGCCCGAGAATCGCGGGGGTCGAAGTTATTCTCCTCGTCTTCGTCTTCTTCGTCGATGGGTTCGCCTTCCGCGTCTTCGTCGGTGGGTTGGTTAGTGAATAATGATTTCGCGGGGTCTCGGGAGCGTTTTATGGGTGTTTGTGGGGTTGATGGGATCGGGATCGGGAGGTCGCGTTTGCTGGGGGATTTGGTGGGTGAGAGGGGGCGGGCGCTGTCGACCGCCATTATTTGCGGACGTTCTTCGTTGCATGGACATGATATGTGGATGTAAGGGAAGGATGACATGGTGGAGGTCGGGCGATTTGTGGCGATTGAAGCCGCGGAGGGGCCGCGACTTGGATGTTTGGGATGAGATATGATTTGAGGTGAGGTTCGAGAGGACTTGGAGCTTGAGCTTGGGAGCTTATCTTGGAGCTGGCAAAATGCAACAGCTCAACACGCTTCTTGGGAGCATTACAAAGCAGCCATAATTGCCATTAACAATTGATATTTAAGCCATCGAGCCCGTTCATTGGCAAATATTTCGATCTGATCCTTGCTTCGATGATATATCCCCAACTTTTATCATTTGACATTCCCATTTGGTAACAGCACAAGCTGGGCTCCGATTCTTCAGCAGTAACAGTGAACCCTCTACACGCAACCACGCAATTCATAACCCGAACCTTGAAATTCCAATGTCACATTTATCATCAAACAGATTAATTTATTTATAAGGTATCGCACTCATACAAAAGTGAAGACTCAAAAGCAAGAAGTCTAGCTAAACATGCTCCCTGCAATCCAACGGCAACGAAAACACCGCACCATCGATCCCAACGCAGAGCTTCATCCGATTAGTATCAACAGCACGACGTCCCCGTCTCCTGATGACTTCCGCTATCAACAGCAACATCTTATCAGAACCGAATAAACACCACAGGATATCCAAGGAATGATAAAGACTTACCTAGGTGCAAGGTTATCGTATCCGAATAACGTAAATCCAAGGAACGCGCCGATGAGAATGCATATTATAATATACCCTAAACAAACATATCATATCAGAACGGCTGTTTCCCTACCAATTGATCGCTGTCGAGGTTTGAAGGTGGTATCTTACCGTTATAATACATCGCCAACAACATGACGAAATACCTATCCGCCAAAAAAAATCCCGAGATCAGCATCGATACACCGTTTAGTATAAAACGGTATGTAAAGGCACTCTTACGCCGCCCCGAATTGCACCATATACAATAACCCCCTAACAACCTGCTGCGCAACCGAAGGTCGAAAGTTGAACGGTCTCAAAAACCTAGCGAACCTGGACGAAAAACTCGTGCCGCCTCTTTGACCGGGCACGGGACTACCTGGCCCCGCCGATCCTTCTTCCGCGAGTTTCTTGGCGTCAGTGTTGAGTATCACCGTTTCATTATGGTACGATGACGAGTTTTTTAATGCCGCGTGGCGGATTATATGTCTGTCGTATTCGCGTTGCATGCGGCGGACTAATTCGAGAGCCATGACGAGGAGAACGACCTACTCGAAACCATCATTTTAGAATTTAAGTATCTTGATTTTTACGTTACACCCGGTGGAAGGATATATATTGGAATTGACATATAGCGGGGTCGGGGATTGTGGTAGGGATGGGGATATGTTATGTTATGTTACGACATACCCCGATGCAACTTAACGCGAAGATTCCTTCGCTGGATACCCGCCACGAGCGGGCTATAAAGCATGAATCGACGGTGTACCAGTTCCACAACATCTAAACAGAACCCATAATAACGAAAAGAGCGATACGTCAGCGGTTTAGATTTCTTATGCGTTTGAAGGGTTGGTTCAATCAATGTTGATATGATGGAATTGTTAATTTGGGCTTACCGAGATCTTGCAGCCGCCGCCCATGCTCATGGACATCGCCGCCGAAGTCGTAGCTGCGCTGCTCATTCCGGTCATACTTGCGTCCATGGCTGCGGTCGTGGTAGCCATGTCCATGTGATCCATGTGATCCATGTTGAATCTCGAAAAAAGTAAAAGAATATACGTATAAAATTCTCGAGAAACCCGACGTTATCGTCCTCCGATGACGAGCTTAACCAGACACCGAGATAAAAGAAACGATGGTTGGATTATAGATCTGCAAGGAAATGATGGTAACGATTACACAAAGACTTTACGATCCCGATAATCCGTACAAATCAAGAAAACAAGAAGATGATTTTTCCGATATTTGAGAAAGAATGCATGGGATTCTTGGGATGGGTTATATACATCTCATACCCTGCATGTCAAATCGATGCTATACCAACGTTATCTCGCGTCCCAGCGCGGATCAGCCAGAGCGAAGGAAAAATTATAGATCTGCAAGGAAATGATGGTAACGATTTCACAAAGACTTTACGATCCCGATAATCCGTACAAATCAAGAAAACAAGGAGATGATTTTTCCGATATTTGAGAAAGAATGCATGGGATTCTTGGGAGGGGTTATATACATCTCATACCCTGCATGTCAAATCGATGCTATACCAACGTTATCTCGCGTCCCAGCGCGGTTCAGCCAGAGCGAAGGATAAAAAAAAAAAAAAAAAAATTGGAACCCAAAGTCACCAACGGATCAGTATCTTGCGCTGATCATGAGATGTCACTCTTTCTTTTTTCTTGGCTTTCCTACCGTGAGCTAGTTTTGATTTTTCGTAATTGAGATCTGAGACTTTTCGGGGAGTGGTTACGCTCCTGCTCAATTCAATCGCGACGTGCAGGTAGACTTACTCGTATCCATAAAGTCTCCACTGATAAAGTCAAGTTACAAACCAATTGATAACGAATTAATTACTATACCGCAGTTTTCACATGATCTGGTAACACCGTGATTCCTATACTTCTTAAAAACAAAAAAAAATGTATCAAAAAGTTCACAGTGCACAGTTATCAAATAAAGTGTACATGCTACGGGTGTGTTACACAGATACGAGCTCAGGTAAAACGTTGTGTACCCCAACCACCTCACCCACGCCCCTCCTAAACACAGATAGATACCCACTGAAAGTAAGCACTTCACACAAGTCCTTTTTTTTTCTCTCTATCCTCTCGGTATCAATAACATGCGATCCTCAGATGTGAAAAAATAATATGCATGATGCCAAAGACTTGAGAAAGATTGAGCACGTTTCCACATGCGCCAATGTCTCCATCATGATCCACATTTTTTAAAAATTATCACACGGGGAGGAGTTATAGCGCGGTGGGTGCTAAGATGTGTCAACAAAAAAGTTGTCGAGCTCCCGATACTGTATCTCGGCTCCTAACCAATGATCGAGAAAATAAAAAAAAAGAAAGGAAGAAGCCTGGTTTTGAAGAAAAATTCGGGTCGGAGGAGAGAATGCACCCACTATCACGAATCCGTACAAAAAAGCTAGGGCTGCAAGGTAGGAAAAAATCCGCATGGGGCGGGTAACAAAGTACGAAGCAACGAAAGCCACGCTTTTTTATTTTCTAGCGCAGAGAGACTTCACATACATCTGTCACTCGGCGCAGATAACTTAGCGCAGCTGCAGATATTCTTCAAAAAAGCGGGGAACGGAACATCTCAAGGGTTAGATTAACGAACCCACCCAGCGCGTTTTCCCTCGTAAGATTTCTTGCTCAAAAATGCTCTTAAACGGTAGGGTAAACCAGTTCATCGGGTGGATACCTGAGCGCCCCGCCCCATAAGTCTTTCCGCAGCGTATGATTGGTTGAAATAAAAAAGGCTTGCGAGGGGGGAAAATACCACATTTGATAGGTGTGTTGATACCGGAATTTCCTGGGCGTCTAACTTTGGTTTAAGATCCTAGAGGATCCGGATAACTTGTTTAATACTGTAGTAGAGTCCGGAGAACAATAATTAGGGATTCTAGAATATTTATGGCGCTTACGGTTGGGAAAGATACCTGGGAAGAGTGATGATTTGAGATTCGGATTGTATATTGCTGGATTGGGGTAGGTGCAGTTTAGTATTACTCGATACACAACGGCTTATTGTGTACCACACCCACAGAATTAAAAAAAGAGTCTTCTTCTGCAAGAGGTATCCTTACGGTACACTTATTAGATCCCCCTTATTCGTGAATGATCGAAAGGATAAAGAGCGTGTAACGGCCAGATCCGATGCGGGGTAACAAAGAAGTCCTCGTAGCTACGTAGCATATTCGCACAATAACAGCTCGATACCTTTCGCAGGAAACAATATCCTGACAAGTATCTCGCCCCTAGAATACATAATAAATGTACAAGTATAATAGTAGATGAAAACCTAATTAACTCTTTTCCATCGAATCGCGAGCGTCCCCGATGGCCGGTGCATAAAAAAACATTAGCGAAAAGTGAAAATCCCAAGTCTAACGAGAACCCAGGCCCCCCGCTACTAAATCGTTTCGTCACGAGATCATTTACGGATTGCCACTTGGGATAGATTTACCGGACGGTATAAGTAGCGTGACAAGCCCTCCCGGTCGATGAGCTAGTTTTCTTTTCCTCTTTTAATTCTTTTCGTCTGATCGCAAAATTTTTTTCACACGGCTGAGATAGCTATCACATCAAGGCACATAAGCTTGGCGAATTCTTTTCACACGATATATCGTTATTACCATCTCGAGAGTTTTTTTTAAAAAAGCAAAGAGAAGTTTAGCTGAAATGAGTATGCATATCCTTATCGTCGACCTTGCATATCCACCACGTTTTCTCTTTCTTGATAAATCCGTGCGTAAATGACTCGAAAGAAAATTCGCTGACCCGTTCCTTCGGGATTAACCCAGTCGCTACCACCGTCATCGTCGATCGCTGCGAGGAGGGGAAGTGTAAATGCGGAAGCACCTGTTCCTGCCCCAACTGTCCGGACGTGAGTTTACACCTATTCATGACTATAATTACAACCATACATCTTTACGGTATTAACGAATGAAATCTAGCATAAATAAACTACTCGCAGCTGAAAAGGGATGGCCTCCCGGTATTTCGAGACAGATATTATCACACTTTCTTCCTTGTATTCTCACACCTGTTGAGATTGTTTTATGTCGGAGGAGTTTTAGTTTTTGAGTTGTTGGAGAATATGCGTGTGAAATAAAAACAGATTGAAATCCACTCTCTTAAACCACGCGTGCATCCTAAGTCTTCTAAACTGTGAAATACGTACACTGGATACTTGCCAGAGGTGTGGAGTAAATCCTATCGATGGGTTTTGACTACTGAGTGGAATAACATGCTCGACGCTTGGAGTTACCGGGGTGGGATGGGCTGGAATATGCAGGTGTTTGAGTTTTGCTTTCATCCGTTTCCTGGGAGAAAGAATGGTGGGTATGCAAGGGACTTTGGTACAGGCGGTAGCTAACCCTTGTTGGAGTATCCGCGGTTTCTTATCGATTTATGCGGATTTGATTTCATCTCTACGTTGGGTATTCCGGACGAGTTGGATCTCAAGTTGATATAAATCATAGACTTTAGAACATGCTAACAGAGATAGATAGTATACAATCAAGGTATTATTTTACAGTCCACCGAGGATAATCGCAGCCGTGAGACCGATAACTCCAGCGAATATAGAAAAGGTCTTTGTGCTCGCCCGCGACGGGGTATTGGTGGACGACGGGGCAGAAGTAGTCTGCGAAGTCGAAGGGCCGGTATTTCCCATCAACGCTTCGAGTGAAGCGTCGCCGGAGATGGCGGCGTCTACGCCAGTGCCGTTTTTACAGGTGTCGGGGAGTGTGGAGAGGGCGCCGCTGACAAAGTTGACGTAGGCGCACTATTCAAGTAATCAGCATTTGAACCAAATTTGATAATATAAATATGGGAAACTCACAGCGTAGAGCATTCCGTCGACGGCATTCTGGACGACTTGGAGGATACCCTGTTTGCCAACCAAACTTTTCGGTGCGACGACGGTTGGTTCGCAGAAATCACCGGAGCCGTATTGTTCGACGATGGGGAAGACTTGCGACCAATTCAATGATCCGTCGGCGGAATTTCCTTGGACCACGCGGAAGAGAACGTGGACTTCGGGGTGGGATGAGGAATAGGCGATTGCTTCACCGTCGACGTGGAAGTCTGTGATGGGGCTGTTTTCATCGACGGAGTAGCCTCCGCAGGGACCGGAGTCTTGTTTTGCGGCGGACTTGCCGAGGGGGGTTGGGTGGCGGAGGGTGAAGTGCGCGGTGACGGTTGCAGCGGACAGCAGCGAGAGGACGACGGATCGAACGAGCATTGTGAAGTATATCGATTGATGTATGATACCTATCAATGATTGCACTGATAAATTCACAGGATGGAAGATGATTCGATTGAAGCTGTGATCACAATACTCGAGGGAGAGAAATAGAGAGGACATGCCCAGAGCAGCAGCCCAGCCAGCCACCAGCAGCGGGTGGATGTAGTGACAGAGACATCGCCAGAGCTCAGCGGTGAAGTTGCAGAAAGCGTTGCGGGCCAAGTCGCTTGGCGGGCGCAGAAACACTCGCAAACGTGCTCACGTTAATCCGCTTTGAGAATTCCACACTCCGCAACACGTCTTGGCAGCACCTGGCAACACACCGCTCTCATTCCCACGATCATTCCGATCTGTGTCTATAAGAGTGCGGTCGAGTATCGTATCGTGTCGTATCCTCTGACTACACCCAGAATACCCCGTCGCCTCCCCAATTGACTCGATATCATCTCGTAATCATGCTGGCTAGAACTCTCCTCGCCGTCGCGGCGCTCACCTCCGCCGTCCACGCCCACTTCGGCGTCGACTACCCGCCCATGAGAGTCGACTCCTTCGAGGACCCCTACAACCAATGGCTGAGGCCTTGTACGTTCTCCTGAATACGATCAATATGAAAATGAGTATCTTACTAATGTCGGTGGACAGGCGCCGGCGGCAACTCCACCGGAAACCGCACCGAATGGCCCCTCGACGGCGGCTCCGTCGTCCTCGAACTCCACCACGCATCCGACTACATCTTCATCAACCTCGGCCTCGCATCCGGCTCTTCCCAGGTCACCACCTTCAACATCTCCCTCACCCCCAACTTCCTCAACAACACCGGCAACGGCACCCTCTGCATCCCCAAACTCCCCATCCCCGCCGGCATCGAGATCCAAGACGGCGCGAACGCTTCCATCCAAGTCGTCACCGTCAACCACGCCGGCAACGCCCTCTACAACGTAAGTCATCCCTCGTCCATTCTCCCATAATAACAATCACTGGTGACAGTTGCTAATGGCATGGTATAGTGCGCCGACATCGTCTTCCGCTCGTCAGCTCAGATCCTCTCCGGTGACGCCTGCATGAACACCACCAGCGGCCCATTGATCTTCGTCCAAGACCAAAGCACCCTCTCCCAATCATCCGGCGGAAACACTACTACCGGCGGCGACAAGCCATCCGCCGCGGTCCACGGATCGTCCGTACACTTCTTCACCGCTTCGATCACTCTATTACTCGCTGGCGTCGTAGCGTCCGGGTTGCTGTAGATATCTTTAATGTATTTGTACGATAATTTAATGTCCCTTGCGATTGCTATATAATTACATATATAGCGGATAATGAAATACTCTATTTAATCGAATTGAATACGTAAAACGTCATTTCTCGATTCTCTTGCCCGGGTTGGTCTTTTGCGGTCTGCGGCGATAGAGTTTTCGCGGGTCCATTTTTAAGCTTAACTTAAAAAATTTGCAAGCGAGTGTGGTTGCCGACGTCGTCGAGAATTTGCGTTGTCCACCACGCGGTAGACGTATTAATTATTATCCACCCCATTGCTAGCAATGATTATTCCTTCGATATAGCATGCTATGTTCAAAGAATTCCGCTGCCTAAGCGCCAAGCTGACGTATACCGATATCCTGAAAACCATCGGGAAGCTGATACCTGAAACCGACCGAGAAAACTCTGTAAATTTCAAGACAAAATAAAGTCCACGTCGGTGAGTTACTGTAGACAGTGAGTCGGCCCGGACTTCGGAACCACAGTAGGAATTCGAACAGTCAACCTCCGACACGGAATGTATCATGCAGTAAAAGTGGTCCTTCTAGAAGAAACCGGCTGAGTGATACCCTATCATCCGTTCTTCCGTGTTGCAGATGTTGCAATCAAATAGTAATATTCGATTAAGGACTTGGGAAGTGGGAATCGCTAGGCTATGATTTCCCGGACACGAGGACCCTGTTTGCAGGGTACCATAGCGATTGAGCGGGTGCACGTAATATCTGTGGGTCGACATTTCTTTTTAAAACGCGAGTTGCAAGAGAAATATGAATATATTCACCAAACTTTAAACCTCATCACCCAATGATTTGCCAAGAATCGATAATAGAAGATGGCGGATAGCATTTCGGTACTTTTTGCGAACTTATTTTTCATCCATTCCGAGTTTTCCGTTGGCCGAAAGTCGGATTTGTCGCCTCACCCAGTTCAAGCGCTTGTTGGGACGCATTATTTCCTGTCCCCAAAAAACTCAAAGCGTGATGAAGTGTACTAATCAACGCATTGGTTTTAGGAATCAGAATGATCAGGTAAGTTTCTTCATGCAAAAAAACTCAGCCGGCTGGGTGTTTTTCTCTCTCAAGGCAACGATCAAGTCACTGGTATTCATAGATCGACGGATAAAAAAACGGACGTTACTTCGTATGATCAGTATTCGGTTACGCATTTGGTATCTGAAAGTGTTATCCATTCTTCACAATCATGTCCAGCCACCGCGAAACCTCGGTCCTTAATGCCCATCTTTAAATAAGAACAAGATTATAATAATAATTATCACTATTGAAATGATCAATGCTTTCTTGGATCTCGCATGATGTCACTCACCTCGAAATCCTCGTGTCAAATACAAGCCCCCCCTTATTTCCGTGGCAGGAGATCTATTTCTTTGCACGGTAGCTGATTTGTGGGAGAGTACTTCGTAGAGCGTGCGCCCCACGGTTTACCCCCTTTTGGGATCGTTTCAGAAAGTACGAAGGACAATTAACCCCCCCTGCTTCGGAAGGTGTCACGTCGAACCAATGATGTTTGTTGGCCGCGGGTTTCTTGGCAAACGTGCCTTCTTTTTTCTCTTTCTTTTCGTGCCTGGCGGGTTTCGTTTCGGGGGGGATTTTAGCCTAACGCAGCCCCACCGAGTGCGACCTTGGGTACTCCGTATGCTATTTTTCTCTAATTCTTGCCTTTTAAAAGTTTGTTATTTTTGCTTTGGACGCGGTGGCGAGCTGCGCAATCGAATTTTGACAAAAGTTACCGGGCCGGTGTCGAATATATTGAGATTTAAAATGGGAGAAGGGTCGAGAACCCGCTCACGCCACAATGATACCGGGGGAAAGCAAGGGCGTGTCGATATTTACTCAATCGAGTGGGAAACCCTCAAGAAGTTATTTATTTTTTTGTTGTGAACCAGGCTGCAGCGAGCGCTTTGGGTGAGTGTAACTTTAGATCTTTCGTTGATCGTGCGGTGAGCTGCGAATGAAAAATGTTGCCGCTCGAAAGCTTGTTCGAGATTTCTTTCCCCGTGGATCAACGATCTGGTAACAGGGATTTACCTTTCCCTGGGACGGGGGGTGCATGGGATACCCGGGCTATACGATCGTGAACGATCGTTGAACGTGGACCGCATGCTCGGTAGCACAAAAAACTTTTACCACCAGCAATTCTTATGTGAGATAGAACTGAGATTTTGAAAAGAAAATTCTCGTGGTCTGCATGACGTGTTTATATGCACTCACGGCTCGGGTATCTTCTCAATTTTGATAGTTTATAAAAGTTACGATATTTCACTGGGCTCGAGAGGGAGAGCTGGAGATGTGGCTGCGAATGTTTGGTTCACTTTGACCGCGCTTCAAAATCGGTTGGATCGAACAACGCAACCATGCAACATGCGAAAGATTTTGATATTTTAATCTTATTTTTCAAGTCTTGGATCTTTGGGCTACTTCCGTATCGATTTCCTAGTACGTACATGTATATGTACAATGCGACCGGGCCGTAAATTCGAGACCGGAGCATGAAGGACGCCAAATCTGATAAGGAGAGCCGAAATGCCATTAGAACTATTTCATGGACAGCTCGTGCATAAATCTTAATTCGATATGCAATGCGACTTACAAGCTTTTCGTTTCCCGTAAACATCTCAAAGAGCTACTCTCATCGGGATATTTTATCGAATTCGTCGATGGTTCCGTGTGGCTTGTGAGCTACGTATAGTTTAGGAATATTTCACGGGGGAGAGGAGGTGGGATAGTTTGGTGTCAGCTGCGTCGTGCTGAGACGGCTAACGGTCTCTTGGCTACTTTTGTACGACTGAATCACCATCGATTCTTTTTGGAATTCAAAAAATCGTGACCGGAAGTTTGGCAGGTTATCGATTCTCACCATGTTACTTTATAAAGCGTCGTGGATTGAGATTATCGTGGTGCAAGCTGAGAGTGGGTCAGCATACTGAGCAGCGACTGGGATCATTGTTGGTTCCTGACTCGCAAACATTGGCTTGTCCGTTTGGGGTGACATCGGCCGGGCACCCCGGAGCTGGTCCCAGGGACACGATAGTTTTCTCACTCACAACCCTCGAGTGCGAGTTGTGATTCTCGAGCTTTCAATACAAATAATGTGGTATTAGCTCCAAGCAAACGAATTCGCGGGCGGTTAACACCGAAGTTAGGAATTTTTTTAACCATCCTTTAGAGTTATTGAGTTAGAATATGTATTTTGTTTGGTGTTTCTTCAAATGGCAAGTTGGAGGGGGTAGATGGAACACGGTAGTGCGCCAGTTGCGAAGAGTTCTATGCAGGTTGGGTGTTAGCTTGAGCATCGAAACCATCGAAACAGTCTTGAGTTGAGCCAGCTTCATACGCTCTAGAAGTCGCCTCGCAGGTGACTATGACTCCGGATATATATTCGTAGCGTGCTCGCTGGGGACATTCTTTTTGAAAGGTCTTTCTTTTGGTTCCTTTCCCGTCAGCGTTTCCTGCCTCTCGCACTGGTTGTGAGGATACAGTCCTTTTCTTTCCTAAAACTACTAATATTTAATTCAGCAACGTAACAGCACCTTCGTTTGGACCACCAACCTCGACCTGGAATCGACCGGACTGGGGGTATTTCACAAATAGAACATAATAATAGCGTAAGAGGAAACAGCGGCCAGCCTCCAGCGCCAGCCCGAGCCAAATAACCAATACGACGTTGCGTTGCCTGCTGGCAGGCAACAGAGGAAAGCATTCTCTTATTATTATTCCAACAGCTCTCTCGGGGACGGATTTCCCACCCATTTGCATTCTCCCCCCGTTCGTGCTCTGCTTCTTCTTCTTCTTCTTATTCTTCTTTGAGAAGAGCGAGCGACTGCTGGAGCAGCTATTTATTTTAGTGCGGTTTCACACCATCCCCGCCAGCCAACCACACCGCAGAAGCGCATCTCGGTCTACCCAAGTTGCACAGGACCAGCCAACGACAGGGTCCCGTACGGCCAAGCATCCAAGACACCCTCGATCACCATTCAAAGGGGCCTTCCCGATGCATGACGAGTAGCCTGGCTCATTCACCGTAAGTTCCCTCTCCCTCTCTTTGTCCGCCTGTGTGGTTACCCGCCTCTTCCCTCGGCCAGCTCGGTGCTGCGCAGTTGGTTCAGTTGCATGGAGCGCAGGGCCCCTGCCGAATATTGGCAGCCACACCAAAAAAAATCAACCAGGAACACCTCCTTTTATATGATCGCCCGTCTCTCTCATCTTCTTCTCCTCCAACTTGTTCCCTCCCTCACCGCATTCGCTGCATCGACGGGGTCCGCTGGTTGCTTGGCCTTCATTTTTATTTTTTTAGTTTTCGTCGTTCCTTGCCTTATTCAACTGTCCTTTCCCTCGCGGAAAGCTGGTGTCCTGCGTCCTTGGTCTATTTTTCTTCTTGCTTGTCTTCCCCTTCTGACGCTCAAGTGACCTCTTTTCAGATTCCTCAGTTTCTAGAACCGGATTTCTGGATATTTCTTCAACCCGCCAGGCAACTGAATTCTTCTTCTTGACACCCGCTCTTGAAACAATATCGCCAAACTTAACGGAAGGGAGATTCATTCTTTCGCTCTCCTTCGACGATACGAAACCTCAACCTCACGAACTCTTCATTCATCAATCGCTCATTTCAAACTATTAGGCATCCGACCTTTGTCAGCGTTCATTATATCATCACCTTTTTTACTCTTACGTCGATTAGAGTACTACCAGCTAGGAACATTTCGACAATTTCTTTCCTGACTTTATTCGCAAAAGAACAGCGCTAGACGTCTGGATATTCAAGAATTCGATAAGGTTTTTTTTTGGGAGATTCTGGGAAGGACCAAGGGACTCGACCGCATTCAATTCTTTCGACCATTCCTTATATTCCGAACAGGTTATTTCTCTAGAAAGGTAGCAGGATATTGTTGGGAACAATCTCGCTTTCGACCCTTTATTCGAATTCGCGAGCTCGTCTGTCGACCTTTTTCTAAAAACTCAAATTTGATATCCTGTTGGGATATCGAGTTGACATCGATATGTCGACGTCAATCAGCTTTTCTGGCACTGTTGCTGTCACCGCTGCACCTGCGGCTACGGACCTCTTGACCGCTCCTGTCACCAGCGCTGCTTCTCTATCAGCGACTGCTTTGACAGCATTCACATCGGCGCTCGCTACAGGTGTAACATCCGCTGCCCAAGCCGGCAAGTCCGGTAAGAAGAGTTACTTGAGCGATGGTGAGAAGAGCGCTATGGAGGCAGAGAGCCGAAAGTTCAGGTATGTAGATCTTCCATCACTATATTGCTCTTAGGACCAATCGAAGCTAACATATTTTGCTAGTCACTGGCTTTTCGTCTGCTTGAGTCTGATAGCTGTCATCATTGTCATGTATCGTGGCATTGTTCTTGCCCAACAGCACATCAGACATCTCGTTTGCATCAATGATAACAAGCAGACTTATTGGTCTGTTCCTTCTCCGCCGTTCTTTTCAAAGTTCAAGAAGGATTTCTTGTTGGCTCCTCTTTTCGGCATCCGCCATAATGAACATTTCAAGATTGGCTCCGCTGGTAGCGCTGGTGTCGTCCCGACGAGGTTCCAGACTCTCTTCTTGGTCATTCTCTTCGGAGGAAACATTGGCCTTACCCTTTGCAGCGTCCATTGGAGTAAATCGAGCGGCGCCATTCTATCCGAGCTTCGAAATCGTACCGGTGTTCTCGCTGTCACCAACATGATTCCTCTCTTCGTCCTCGCTGGAAGGAACAACCCATTGATTCCTCTTCTGAGGATTTCTTTCGACACCTACAATCTTATTCACAGATGGTTGGGTAGAATTGTAGTCATCGAGGCTGTCGCCCACACTCTTGCGCACATTTCTATCGGAGGGTGGGCGCAGTTCATGTCGGCTGTTGGTAATCCTAAGGCTAGATTCTTCCTTCACGGAAGTATCTCCACGCTTGCCATGCTCTTCCTTCTCCTACAATCGCCGTCCCTCATCCGCCACGCCTTCTACGAGACTTTCTTGACACTTCACATTCTCGGAGCCGTTCTCGCTACCGTCACCCTCTACTACCACTTGTACTTGATCCACAACAAATGGCTCCTCTACTTGCAAATCGCGATCGGTTTGTGGGCTGCGGAACGTGCAGGACGTTTCGCCAGTATATTATACCGTAACGTTGGCAGGAAAGTCACAAAAGCCACCATCACCGCTCTTTCCACTGAAGCCGTCAGAGTCACCTTGGACATGCCCCGCCCGTTCAAGTTCCGACCGGGCCAGCACGTTTATCTGTATCTGCCAACTATCACCGGCTGGCAGAGCCACCCATACTCTGTCGCCTGGGCTGACGAGAACGCCCCGCTCGTCTGGGATGAAAAGAAGGACGACCTCCCGCGAAACCGACAAGATGTCTACGGTCCCCAGAAGACATCCGTCGAACTCATCGTGAGACGTCGAACGGGTGCCACCAACTCCATGTTCCAAAAGGCCGCCAACTCGCCCGACGGAACGACCACCGTTACCGCCTTCGTCGAGGGTCCGTACGGTACACATCACTCCCTCTGCTCTTACGGCACGGTCGTGCTTTTCGCGGGTGGTGTTGGTATCACTCACGCCCTCCCCAACGTTCTCGAGTTGGTTCAGGGATATGTTGATGGTACCGTTGCTACGAGAAAAGTTACCCTCGTTTGGGTGCTTCAGAACCCGGAGCATTTGCAGTGGGTGAAGAGACAGATGACGTCCATTCTTGCCATAGAGAGGCGAAGGGAGGTGCTCAAGGTCATCTTGTTTGTTACTAAGCCTAAACAATCGAGAGAGATTGTAAGTTCTTTATCATTCTAATGATATGATATATAATATGATGTGCAGTTTACTAATTGATTGAAAATAGATGAGTCCCTCTTCGACCGTTCAGATGTTCCCCGGCAAGCCGAATATCGAGCAGGTTCTTCAAGCGGAAGCCGAGGAACGTGTTGGCACTATGGCTGTCTCTGGTATGTTATCGATCTTCTAATCACGCTTTTTCTACGTTCGACGTACTAATATGTGTCTTTTCTAGTCTGTGGTCCCGGTGGTATGAGTGATGACGTTCGATTCGCTGTTCGAAACCTCGTCGATTATGTCAACATCGACTTTATCGAAGAAGCCTTCTCGTGGTAATCGTTACCATGAAACTGCGTCTCCTTTCTTCTCTTCTCCCCTCCCATTTTTTTTTTAGCGAAATACCATGTACTACTACTACTTTTTTTCAGCATGTAGACGCTCACCCTTTCGCCTCCTTTCTATGCCTTCTTTCTTTAAACCTCTCGCCGACGATGATAATATCGCATTGTCGGATGAGGTGTTCCCCCTTTTAAACTTCTCCTTCGCGACATTATAATTTTTTTCTGTCTTATATTCTCTTTTTTTTTGGCCGCGTAAATAACAATCATGGTGGCCAAAAAGATAAATACAAATGTCGCATTACAATTAAACCTCAACCTTCAAACCTGTATATTTTATTCACTGTTTACCCTTCTTCATTCCTCTTTTCTTTTCTTTTCATTCCTTTTGTGTATTTTTTTTATATCTGGAGTTAACTGGCGATCCTCTTTTTTTCACTTCCCTTAGTCGTTCGTTTGGTATACTTGGCCTATATAGGCATCACACTATTTCATTGTATATTTATATTCATAGACACCGAGCTATATTCCCTCTAGCTTGAGAATCAAGAAGCCTTCATCAACGCTGCATCGAAGCTAAAAAATAAATAATATCAAGTGATGCAATAAATAACTAACCGTGTGTTTTACCTACTAATTGGTAGGGGACAGAATGGTGAATTTGAATTTAGCAATTTTCAAGATGGAGACTAAACTAATCACAAATCACGATTGAGCTCTTTACAGCGAACGATGAGCTCGGGCAATCTCGGAGACGCCAGTTTTAGCTGGGCTCGTTACATAACCGAAGGTCGAAGAAAAAAAGAAAAAGTGGATACCGCTAGCTGATAGTATACTTTTAGCATCTAACCCTCCTCTCCGCTAGCCGCATTCTTCGGCAACGGTGGGCCGGAGTTTTGCTGTAACTTTGACTTTTTCACACATCATATCATATCATAGTATATCACATCATATCATGTCATGGCGTTTTGGTTTGGTTATGGTCGTTTTACATAATAATATCGTTGTCGTTACAAGGAGGGGAAACGGTATACTTTAATCCACATGGAAAAATAATCAATTCGGTTATATCGGTATCTTCTAGCGTATTATAATTGAAACACGAACCAAAAAAAGCGAGAGGATAGAAAAGGACACGGTGATCCCTCGTGATAGCAAGAGTCAAAAAAAAACCCGAGTTATAAGTTTCCGGCCATTGAGTATCAAAAAAAGGGATTCAGAGAAAGCAGTCTATGATAATACGGGGTTAAAGTTTTGTTTGTTTGTTTGCGGTTTTGTTCGCTTAGAGGGCATTGGCGCTCCTGAGAAGCTCCGGGAGCTGCTTCTTCTTCGACTGTAGGTCGCTGTTTCCGCCGATGTGCTGTTTACCGATGTAAATGTTCGGAACGGTGCCTTGGCCTGAGATCTCCTTGAGAGCTGCTTGGATGTCGGAGCCGTCATCTACGAAAACGCACAAAATAAAGGTTTGTTAGTACAAGGGACCATATACATATAAGAACGGAAGTGGTCGTGGAATCGGGATGGGAGATTGTGGGGATATGGTACTCGGTACTTACCAACTTGATCGAGCTCGATAACGGCAAAGTTGGCGTTCATCTCGGTGAGGAGGGATTTGGTGGCCTTGCAGTACGGGCAGTACGACTTTGAGAAGACCGCGACGGGGTTCTCGTCGATGAACTTTTGGGCGTTAACCTACACGTAGGCCTGTCAGCGGTACAACTCATAATCGAAGGATCTTGGAGTTATAGTTCGGACGAGGGGGAGGTCATGCGACAGCATGTTGCATCGCATTGGGAAGTGGGATGGATGGATAGTACCTTGGCGGTAGACATGGCTTCGGCGGATGGCGATCCGTGGAAAAGACGACGGAAGAACGAAATGGTGGGCGTGAAACGGGTATTCCAAAGACTTGATGCCTCCGGAAAAGAGAATACTAGAGAAGAAGAGATGAGATGAGGCGGGAGCGGTGGGAGCGGGGCTGGCTTTTTGTAGGCAGTGAGGGAGGAGAGAAAAACGAAAGAAAATGCCGCTGTTGTCTGTTGGAGGCTTGCTGCAATGCACCTGCCCAAGTGACCGCGTGCTGGATAGAGAAGTTAGTTAGGACTCGCTGCTAGTCAGCCTGAGATAACCGCATGCGCAGGGGGAGGTCTGAATGAATTGTCGAGAAGCGTCTTCGGTGCTGACGTGGGGTGGAGATGTTGGAGGAGCCGAATGTGAAATGTGAGATGTGGCGGCCGGCTATGACGACAGAACCCAAAGCCATGGCGCCGGCTTTGCCGCGCTAAGCTTTCAATCTGTCCAGAACATTTCATAGTCTCGTATTAAGAAGCTTCAGCAGGGCTGACATTTCAGAGGATATTGATATTTGTAATGCGCTTGTATCAAACATCATGTTGGTAATTTGTCAATGCTTTCAAGTAATCCAATGCGCCAACGTTCAGAGTTTTCGTTCCCCCCCCCCCCGGCATTCGCAAGATATTTTCCTTTGCATCATGCACCTCTCTCTCCCTCACATACTCCGTCAAGGGTTCGTGGCACCGGGATACCCAATATCCACCAAGCACTCGCCCAGCCCGGCTCTCTCGTAGTCCAGCATCATCCAACCCCACGCCCTGCCCGCCTCTGACAACCATACCCCGCAGTTGTCGCTGCTCTTTTCCAGGATCCCGTCTGCAAGCCCCGCCTTGACCGCTTCTGGCGTCGCATACTGCAGGAAATGGCTCCTTTGGGGTTCTGCCAGCGCAAAGGCGTTTCCTGTGATGCCGTGGCATAAACATTGCTCTTTGGTCAACAGACCTTTCTCCCAAACCACCCTTCTAGCCTTCTCGATCGATGCATCGATGCGATCCTGTAGCTCTGGGAAGTACCGCTTGATCGGAATTAAACACCAAATTCTACCCGGCGCACCGTGGCACCATTGTATCAGGTCACTGCCTCCGTCTTCGCAACTTAGCCAGTTCCCTTCCTCCGTTTGCACGTTTAGTATTTTCTCCAGCCGTGCTTGAACTTTTGGCGCATAGGCCGGATTCGACATGACGATGTTTGAAATAATCGAAATATCACCGTGACCCGCGCCGATATACCGCGACTGTTTATCCGGTCGTAAACCGAACGTCCACGGATTGAATGCTAAACAGTACTCGATCACCTTGTCGATCTCCGGGTCTATGATGCTTTCGCTCTGGGGAACCCAGTATTTGATTGTTCGCATCAAACTTAGCAGACCCGCTTTGCCAAACAAGACTTCGATAAACGTTGGACGGAGTGTCAACTTGTCCAGGTTTTCGACAAATTTGTGAACATAGGAGATGTCCTGTGTATGGCACGCCTTGACGGCATTGTAGCACATGTACTCGTGGTTAAGACTGCACCCGGAACGCTGTGTCTCTTCAGGACCGTATTTATCCTGTTCGAGATCAAGATACTCGGTGCAGTACTCGGATGGTGATTTACCATCGATGACAAGATCCGGGTGAGTCTTCGAAAGCCAGAGGAAAAGAAAGGCGACACTGGTGGGACCGGCGAAGACACCACAATATAAAAGACCCTTTGCGAAGGTGCCGGACCACGGGAGCTTGGGAGGACAAGTAGTGACGAGATCTGTTAGTGAGGTTTCAAGGTGTTCTCGAGGCGAAGAGATTGATTGTAGCAGGGAGGGGTCGGTAATATTGACGGCGTCATTCACAAAATACCGTCCCGTTGGGTCTACTTGTTTTGGGAGCGACATGTCGTCGTGGTTGATATCGCGTGGGGTATCTCGAGTTGTAGCTGTTGGATTTAGAGGTCTGAGGATGTCTGATTCATCCACGATGTCGATATCGATAGAACGTGAGAAAGGTTTAGGAGAGATCTGATTTGAAGTCAGGCACCACAATCACCGAGTGACTCCCGAATATATTTTGAAGCACAGCAGCTCCGCATTTGACGTGTCGCGGCGCGTACGGCGGACGGCATATTGCAAGGTCCCGTCGCCGCATTATTAGCTTGTTTCGAGGCCGCTGCCTACGTGCTCTTATTCAACATACAACAACCTCAACACTTCGAGACATCTATTACAAGACCGAAATACCATCGTGACTAGAGTTTGTTGATGCTAATTTCTTATGCTATCGTAAAACTTAGCCTAAGAGGTGCTGAGGAATTGGAACCTCTCGATTATATTTCGTTCAACTTCGAGATATCTTAAGATTATCGCTTGATCCACTCGATACAAGAGAGCAACACAGCTCATTCAACTATCTCTACTTCGTCTCGTGCAAGCAGGATAAATTCGTAGCAATCTTTGAAAGATATTTTGATATTTCTGAGGTTCATTTTCAGGAGCCACGGCTCACGTGAAACAATCACACACACGACAATTGAGAGGAAACTGTGGGGCAAGTGAACTTAATTTCACGGAACTCGCTAATCATTCCGCGACCACCACTCCTAGCTCAAAAGGTGCCTGAAGTTGAGAATCCAGCTCAAAAGGAATAGAAAAGTCGATAATATTGATAAAAAAGGGACACCCAATCACCTGCCTGCGTGAGCCCTATAAAGGGGCTACGCGAGGGTTTACCCTCTTACTCAGCTTTGGAATTTTTTAATTTTTTTTTTGGAGGATTACGGAGACTTTAGTTGTATGAAACCTGACTTTTATTCTTCCACAAGTTTACAAGACATCTTTTCTGCTCTTGTCAATGGGAGTTCTGTTTGGATATCTTTCTTTTTCGCAAGGGAATCTCTCTTATCTACTTTCAATCTTTGCCTATCGAATCATATTTCTGGGGACCGAGTGAAACGTTATTCGTCAGCCCCTCGCTTCAACCATCGTTGGAGAAACCTTAGTACTTCGTATCAACCATCTCATCACCACTTTCTATCAAAAATGTCTGGTTACTTCGGTGATTAGTGAGTCAATTCTCTCATCCATAAGATCGCAATACACGATATTTTCACATAGCTAACGAATATCTTAATCCGATAAGCCCGGGAAGTCCTTTCGGGTATGACTCCGATGAAGAAATGTACGATGCCTACCCGTATCACCAGGATACGATTAAAACGGAACAAGACATAGACGTTAAACCGCCCCGAGCATCTACCTCGAAACCTCCAGCAGCCAAAAAATGTAGAACCTGCGGAAACACAGGTCACGATTCAAGAAATTGCGCGATGAATAAAGGTTTCGAATCAAAGAAGAAGAAAATAAAAGAATCTACTCCTCCGCCCCCACCGCCGCCGCCGCCTCCACCCGCAAAGATACCCAGACCCTCAAAATCAGCCGACGAGAAAGCGTGCGGCGCTTGTAGAGAGGTGGGACACGATAGACGAGCGTGTCCCAAGCTCCTGGGAACCTTCGAGAAAGAAAAGCTTCATGAAGAATTTCTCGCAAACACGGTCAAGAAACTAGTCGAAAGCATGGCTTCACCTAATCCCGCCGCTACACCTACTAAACCATCCGCTAAGTCGAAATCGAAAGCAAAATCGGATACGGAATCTTCCGCCAAACCAGCGGGGAAGTTACAAACAGCGAAAAAGACCGGTGCAAAAGCGGCATCAATTCCAGCAGCACCATCGCCGTCAACGAAATCTAAACCAACAGTTGCCGCTAGCAAAGCCAAGAAGCCTAAGGAAGAAAAACCAGAGAAAGAAGAAAAGCCAGTTAAAGCAGCCGCGACTTCGAGTAAAAAGACGAAGACTCCGACAGCACTAGCGCCAAAAGGTTCAAAGGGAGGGGCCGGGGTGACGAAGAAACCTAAAGAGGCGGCTCCTAAGAAGAAGGCTGCGGCGAAAGCTTCCAATAGCTTCAATTTCACCATAACCTTGGGATAAGCGGAAAGCATCATTCGTTGGTTATCACGAAAGAGGCTGTTTGCCAAAGAGCTAGTGCTGGCTGCTAGTTGCCAGTGCATAGATATTTCTTGTTATCTGTTGTATTGTAAATACTTTTTGTAACCTGTCAGTGACATTTAGCCCCTTGTAGCTAGTTAAGCAATTGAATAATTAAATAAATAAAGGGCTTGGGTTATTACCTAAATCGTCGGAGTAGGTTTTTATTACGATAGACTAAACCAGTAGGATAGGCCTAAGAAATCTGTGTATATATATACATTTAGCCATAAGTAAATAGACATTTACAGGAGCAGCCATAAGCTTGGGATTTCACTGATAGCTTGGAATTTATGATTCATAATAATTTTTTCGTTTTAATTTGCTCGAAATACAGATCCAATATGTACATATATAATATCCAATATTCTTAGCATAGATAGCCCTTATACCCGGAATATATCCAGACTTTATACTACAGCAAGGGAGGTTCTCTCAGAGAATACGATCTTTATACTTCCACACTCATAGCCACCTACATGAATCATACAACCTTACCCTCCGTACTCCCAACAGGCCGACTGACAACCTCAACCAACCCATCAACCACACTCTTCCTAGCTCCATCACTAGCAACCTTCTTCCCCGCAAAATAACACAACCACAAAGCCCTCGTAACCCTCGGATCATCCGTAACCCCCAACATCTTCAACCCGTGCATGCTCTCCTTCTTGCGGGCCCCCTCAGAAAGTAACTTTACATCCTCATCCTTCACAGTATCATCAGGTCCGTAAGCGAACAAAGCTCCGTTCTCATCTCTAGCTAATATCAAGGCTCGTCCTTTGGGAACACCCTTCCTGCCCCCGAATATAGCTTTAAATCTGCCCAATGATTCAACGAATATATCATCGTCGTAGACTTCCGGATGCAAATTCGTCTTTCCTTGGATTCCACGGACCCACCCGTCTCGTAAATGCGGATAATCGGTACTCCTGGTGGGAACGATTCGTAAAGCCATTTTAACCCCATCGTGATCACGGGAATCTAGAAGAGTAGAGAAAAATTCCACGCTTCCGTTATCGGAAAGGAGTTTTGATTTTAGGGATTCTCGTTCGGGGAGGGTGGCTGTCGTGGCGGATGAAGGGACGTCAAGGGATTTCAACAGGTGTTGTTGGAGGGATGGGAGGGAGGATGTGGCGACGTAGAGGGCTACGACGTATACTTGGATCGAGAGGAACGAGACCGTGCGGATGCCGTGGCCGACAAGCGTATCTTTAAAGTAACCTAGTCAGCCTGTTGTAATATACGTATTTAATTGATGGAGATCAGATTCTTACATTCTTCGAGCACTTGGTCTGATTTCGATGCACCGACAGGCAAGAATATCTGCTTGGGTAATGGACCGACGTGGCTCGTCCCACTCGGTACAGTCTCAACGGTATTTCCGATACTCGTAGCCTCCCGTATAATCACACTCCCACCCTTCGATGCCTCTTCGAACTTCCTTCTATCGTCAGGCGAGATATTTGCATCCTGACGGAATACCGGGGAATCCGCGGGTAATGTGACTCCAGGCGGTAATTTTGGTTCTCGGGGTAGCCATATCTGCGTAGCCACTATTACACCGATGAAGAGTGCTAACCCAGTGGCGACTTGACGGTCTACTCGGCGTTTCTTCTGTTCGATGGTTTCGCCGGATAGACGGAATTTGTATTTTCCTTTGGGATCGAGCGTTGGTCGGGCGAGGTAGGCTTGCTCTCGGAGAAAGATCTTTTGAGGGTCAGGTCTTATGGGAGGGTATTTTGGCTGTTCGCTCTGCTGCTTCTGCTGGTTGTGGTGGTTGTGGTTCTGGAGATGGGCAGGTTTGGACGGCTTTTTGAAGGCAGACGAAGCGTGCCGAGGATAATGGAATCGGGATAGTGGGATCGTGGGTCTTCGCACCGGGCAATGAGGGCGGAGATTGTGAAGTAACAGTCGTCGTTCGCAGGATAAGATTTGCTGCTGCAATTGCAGGCAGCGTAATGCGGGCTTCATCGCGGTGGTCGGGGAGGTTCAATTGTGCCGTCGCATCGTTTGGAGGTTGGAGTTGAGAGGTTCGAACGAAAATATCCAAGCGAAATAACCACCAATTCTGATGTCATCTTAGGATACATGTATCAGGCACCACGCAATATAAAAACTTCAAGTGATCATATCTACGAGTTTACGTGGAATGTATAGTGTAAGGGTGAGTTGACTAGAATTCTTCCACCTAGTCGGTGGTTGCCATACATTACGAGGACTAAATACACAGCCGAGTTCCCCCAGAAAACATCGAAATCCAAGAGCTTAACGTATGTTACCCAAATAGATGATTGTAGAATAAACTTGTGGGAAACCATCCAAATCAAAACATTTCAATAGATCACGAGACTTTCCAGACAAAACGAAACAAGACTAACAGGAAACCGTGGTATCATATGTCCAAGTACAGCTAACTCCATGAGCCCGAAGGACCATGGGCCAGCCGCAACCAAATCATGTGGCAGAGGGGTAAACCCTCTTTTATCCCCGGTTGCGCTGAACTAACAGACGCAGATGTTGAGACCATGGAATAGACGGTCGTCCCTGGCGAACGGGCCCGTCCCATTCCTGGCGGCACGAGGAACCATATATCGAGCAGATGCGCGAACGCTACTTCCGGGGTCATCTAAGCGCACACAGTAAAAGAGTTTGCAAAGACGACGTGCTAGAAGTAGACCGGCAACCGAGGGAGGATAATTAATAACGCATTTCTCAGACTCACCGAGAATTCGAGGTTCTGGCCTAGAGCCTTTCTCACTGCTTCCACCGATCCTCTTCTATGGCAGATCTCGCCTCCATACCATTGCACTGAAACACGATTTACAGTGCTAAGTGGGCGTGATATTGCGATCTGCCTGATGCGAGGGCCGGTTTATTTTATGAAGCAGGTCAAAGCAACCTCACATCCGGCTACTGAGCCGGATAACGACATTACATATTGCAAGAGTACAGGCGAGGAGCGACACCTCGATCTTTGGTCGTGGGTGGCTATCGCAGGTCTCCCCTTCTTGACTGCTTGACAGGCAACCCAGGCCCCAGCGGCTACCGAGTTCTCTTTGTAGGTTTTGAAACTTGTCAAAATACCGACAAGAAAGGCAAAGAGAGATACTCAGCAGCGGGCCGAAGGCATGATTGTGAACCCATGTCGAGCAGAGCGGCGTGTTCCGAGCGTCCCTTCTCTCGAACTTCCACCTGATTACCCTTAATCAAGGGCACGCAGCAAGAAAGCTGTGCACATAAACAGGCACAGTGCAATCACAGGTGACATCTCTAGTCACCTGTGACCGAAAAAAATACTGGGTCCAAATCCAGGACCCGGACTTCTTTAGCGTCACCAAGTCCGTAGGTAGGACAAGGGACGATTGTTAGCCAGACGAATCTGTATTCGGTCCTCGTCTGGATATTTTCCTCCATGGATTCCGTCTGGGGAACACATGGGGGCTAATCAAAATGCTGTGAGAAGACTACCTACTGGCTAGCTCCTCTCAACACTTCGTAATAGTCAATGAGACCGGATTCATCCTAGAACCGGGCAACATAGACTTCAAGACTGCCTTTGAAGATACGGTTGACCGTATATCATTGGCGAGTGCAGGAAACGTCCCCGTATAAGAAGATCGGGAGCTGCGCCTTGGCGTTCCTTGGATCTTAGATACGAGGACGTAATATTTCTCCCATCGTGACGAGGTTGATCCCCGAAACGATTTGAGAGCAAGTGAAAACTTGTTTTTCCCCAACCCCAGAGTCGGTTTTCGAAAGTATTTCTCCACCTGTGTGATTCGCTAGGAGTAAAATGTGGCGAAATCAGAGTTTGATGCTTGGGACACTATTGTGGATCCTCTGATAAGGGATCCGACAAATAGATGGAGTCGTAATGCCCGGTATGTGCGAAGAAAGACAGATGGCGAGTGGTGCCATGAAATTCGCATCTACATGATACTGTATACTGTGGCCGTTTCCGTCAACACCGACCGAGATAGCTGAGAAAGGTATCGGAGGAAGAAAGACTTACGCGTTCGTTAGAAACGCACCAGACAGAACGAGGGGAGGGATGCTTCCCCGGGCGGAATTCGCGGTTAGCAAAGCAAGGAAGCAACCAGCGAATGATGATTCCCCCGAGGATCGAAGCAAGCCTCTTCCCGACCGACTGTTGTGGGAAGAGGGGCCGGACATCGGTGGGACGACGACAGCGACGAGGAGAAAAAGAGAAAAGGGAGGGAAGGGGAAGGTGGGGGGGATCAGGCAATTTAAAGCGGACGGCCAAGTGTTGCTTGCTACTCTGGCCGTCCTTATCGCACCAGCCACCGTGGCTGGTGTTCGCAACGCAAGAGGGTAACGATGATGTGTTGGGCCGATCTGTGTTGTGCGAGCCGATCGAGCAGCGATCGCGGTGATGGTTGGTTGCTGCCCGGCTGTTTTGGCTGGGTAAACAAACAAAGCGGCCAGCCACCCTCCTCACCATCACCATCGCCATCACCAAGACTTCCTCTCATCTCAACGTCCTCCTCCTCCTCGACATCCCCCTCGATGCCCCTTCACCGGTCTCCCTCCGACAACCGTTCCTGATGCCAAAGGTAGATCCAGCCATTGTCGCCGCCCAGGCCACCGTCAGCCTCGAGGACCACTCCGACTGGACTGCCCGGAAAGTCGCATCCTACACTCGGGTCCTCGAAAACGCTCTTACCAAGATCAAAAAAGAAGTCGAGCAGGCATCCTACACCAATGGCTCCGTCTCCAATGTATCTTTCAGACAGCTCTTCAATGCACCCGAACCCGCATCAAAATGGGAATGGGAATCGAAAACCGAGCAGGATCTCATGATGCGCATGCAGGCGGGCAATATGCTTTCGCAGCAACCTAGGAAAAGAGGATACGCCGATTTGAGCAATCGTAGAAAGGGATTCCACCTCCAGCCTAGACGACCGTCGCCTGTTAAGGAAGGGCCGGTGCTCGGCTCAGTGTTCATGAATTATCTCCAGAACGCCTGTCTTCGCAGGAACATCGTCATAACAGCCGCCAACTCGACCGTTCGCCCGCACTATGCAACAGTCCTCCAGCAACATGCCTCCGTAGTAAAACCCCGGTCCGATGGTTGCGCCGAGATACCGTCGTTGGCAGTCTTGTCAGCGAGAGCATTTGGCAGGGCAATTGTGATGGCGAGAGATCCCGATGATCTGCAAGGAGACTATTCGTGGTATTCCTACTGCGACGAAAGCAGCAACATGTACAATCTCCTCGCCGAGACTCTACGAGGGCATATCACACAGTTGCTGTGTAATGCCTTGCAGGAAGATTGGTTCCCACATGATTTGGCCGCAACCATGATCGCCCAGTGCGGAAACGCGGGTGACTATATTTTGGTAAAATATCCTTTTCTCCACACAATACTTTAATTTCTTGTACTAACAGGACTATCCCAGGCCGAGACGTTGTTTCGTGCGGCATACCACGGCTGCTTTGACGATAAAACCCGTTCCATAGCCAGGCGGAAAGGGGAACTTGCGCCCGATCCATTCAGTCACATACTCTACATGCCGGACGTCCTCTTCCGACAGATTGCTCTCGCAATCGAAGAACGTCCCGAGACAATGCTCGACGCGTGGTTTCTCGATGTAATGTTCGCCGGTATCAGGGAAATCGGCTCGCACAACGAACTCCCCAAACTTACAACCAGTTGTTTGGAACTCCTGCTAGGGATTGAAGTTTGGGAAGCAGGCGTGCATAGACGGCGGTTGAATAAAAGCGGCAAAGCGATGCGCAAGAAGTTCGAGAGCTTCGATAAGGCGTGGCTCTTTCAATCGAAAAAGGTTGTTCAATCAAAGGCAGCGGATGTAGCGCAAGATTTGGTCGAAAGGTTGTTCCAAGTCGGATGGGGAGAGATGGATGTTGACATCGAGAGCCGAGCGATAGCGCGGAATGTCATGCATACTCTGGCAGAGCATATGATCCTATGGGCGAAAGCATTCAATCACCCGCATAAGGAGGCGTCTGAGGGTTCCAGTATAACAGCGAGAACCCTGGCTCTTTGTGCCGTGCTCCTTAGCGAGGAGGAGGAGAGATTGGTGCCCGTCAAAGAGGTCACAGAGGAGCTGGTCAGATTACTTCTTGTTACGATGATAGAAGCCTCTGAAGAAGATCATGAGCCTGAAACCAGTGACAAGGTGGCCGATGTATTCGATTTACCCGACATGGCCAACTACGTAGCCGGTGTTGTCAGCAAAACATATTCCTCTCCGATGCAATGCGAGAATTTTGTCAACAGCCTACTGAATCTCGCCATAGGAGACGAGAAACCCGACTTTACCCAAACCCCGGCCGTCGGCGACAAAGCAAAGTTGCAGCAAAAGCGACAAAATTACCTAGTAGCAATCTTTGCATATCACCTCGCAACATCTCTAGCGGAATCCAGCAAATCAGGGGCAGCACACGTGTTTGCAGCCAGTGTCGAACACCGATTAGTCGGGCTACGAATATCGAAGAAAGGGTTGTTGAAAGCGTCGGATTTGAAGACGCCAAAATTCTCAAACTTGATACGAGATCTTGCGCAGACCGAAGCTAAAAATAATCGCTGGGTATATGAACCGATGCTTAATGAGTGGGTTGAAGTCCCCATCAAATCTGATGAAATATCCGGGGAGGAAAACGCCAGCGGTACGAAGAAAGTTTCGAGGAAACTCAACTTTTCACGACAAGAATCTGCACCAAAGGTACAATCCATAACGACACCTGGACCGATAGATAGAAAACAGAAACAAGTCGAAATTGATAGCGATAGTCCGGATAGTGAGGTGTACAGTGATGATGAAGATAGTACTCTTTATCCATCGAGCGCTGATACAACGATGACTGATGTGTCACCAACGTGGTCGTCCGTACCAAACCTCCTAGTGGAGGTTTGCATTCCAGCACCTTCGAAAAACAAAATCTCGATTACATCTCCGGTGTTTTCTCGCACTGGCGTGTCTGCGGGAAATAGGATTTCCAACATGTTTCGTCAGTCAAAGAGGACTAGGACTGGAGAATTCAAAGGCTCCATCTCTCACACGAAGGAAGACATAGACGATGTACATGTGGCTCCCAGGAAAAGAGGACGACCCAGGAAAAATTCCAGAGAAGCACCGGAGGCCACTTCAAAGGGATCGCAAGGGTTTGATCAAGATTCAGACTACGAACCAGATCATGACGACGAAGAAGAAAAACAACACCCACGAAAGAAACAACGAGTTTCGTTAGGTTACATCAACCAAGGAGATAAGAGTTACCAATCCCAAGCTACCACCAGGTCTCACGAAGATGATATGGATATATTTCAGGACGAACTTGATTTGATATCCATGGGTGATACGAAAGGAAAAGCTGGACGGCCTAGGAAGGCATCGTCGACGGGTGGAATATTTCGTGATACGGAGAAATCCAGGCTGAATATCAAACATGCTGAAAAAAGGGGAAATGGGAAAGGGATGACGGCCACTGGATTGGGTAATAGACGTATAGCTGCCGCTGTGAGGACTAGAGGAAGGAGAAGTACCCTTGTTTGAATTACTGTGAGTAAGTATAAATTTGTCTTGATTAACTCTTAGCGAGGAGTTTTCTTTGTAAGTGTATATTACACACTACCTTGTACAGACTTCAGGATTGGTGTTCTTTGGCGTTTGGATTTTTGGCTTCTTTGAAAAAATTACTCTGTTGATGGGAGTGATTACCTGTGTCTAGATTAGATGTAAACTTGAAGTAGGAATAAGCTTAATCTATAAGCATAGCTGCTTTGTGATTCTGAACGTGAAGCTTCCCAAAGTGTATAACCCTAAACAAGAGTTGCTACCAAGTTGCCCTGAGAGATTCATATCTTGACCCTATAAACGCCCTACGACACTGACATAGTATATCAAGGAGTAAGATGCAATTATCAGAGTTTCGTAAACCAAACTCTTCCTTCTTCATACTTCATTTCACTCACCAAAATCACAAGACGCCAAATCTCTATATTTTTTAACATACCAATCGAGTTTAGAGTCTCTCACGACATCTGCGGCTATTTAACCTACAAAACCCTTTTTGGGTTGTAATGATCAAATAGCTTCGAGTAATTCTAACGGCCAAGCTCGGGCACCAAGCCAGCCTTAAGAACTCTTAGCATCTGGGCCCAGGAACTCTCCAAAAAAAATTCTTCAGGTTAGTCGCCGAGTGAAAAAAAATCAATCCAAGTTACCCCAGCTGACCTGGTCAAAAGAAAAATTTAAGCGATGAGGAGTTCAAGGGGAGTAATAATTATATCTTGCCATGATGTAATACCCCGAAGCCTTCTAGAAGGCGAAAATGGCGATGGAGGTTGGCGTTGCCCGCCAGTGCGTGCGCAAGCACACCATGAGAAGGAGGGGGAGTATAAGAGGGGCTGTAATGCCGCTGGCTTCGGACACTGCATCTGCTGCTCTGTCCGGCATCGAAAAGTACTTCTCATACTTCTCCTCTCCGCATATTATCATTCAAGGCGCTCAAGTTTTAAGATTTAGGCCCGGCTTACTCCCTTGCGTCGGTCGTCCCTTGCATTTGGGCCGCGAGACAAG
Organism: Dactylellina leptospora; assembly: GCA_036971365.1. Classification (NCBI taxonomy): domain Eukaryota; kingdom Fungi; phylum Ascomycota; class Orbiliomycetes; order Orbiliales; family Orbiliaceae; genus Dactylellina; species Dactylellina leptospora. The sequence continues at coordinate 691,387 of JAJTUC010000004.1, forward strand.
TTATCTGCGGTGTTTGACAGGAACCCTGTTCACACCCACATTTCCCCCTCCAAGCTCCTTCCGTTGCTACATATAAAATAGCAACTGACCCCCATCGCCCACCTTCAACCTCATCTTCTTCACCCCTAATCCTCACACCACCGATCGCAAAAGCATATCCGATTACAAAATAACACCTACTTCGCTCGGAATAATTGCAACGACAATGTCCGCACCAACATACGTTCGCTCTGGCCGAGGAGGAGCTGGCAACTTTGCCCCGAAGGCAGAGCCAAAAGCAGTCGTACGTTGCAAACCCACATACATTGACAACTAAGAGCTTGACAAGTATGTGAAACTGACAGGCCCTATTACAGGAGGTCGAGATGAAAGAAAAGGCCGACCTACAGAACGTCGACCTCGAAGCCCAAAAGACATCCGATCCAGCGGATGCTACCTCGATCGTGGATGCCCCTGGCTCCACACCAGCGCCGCAGTACAAAACGTACGCCAGAGGAGGTGCCGGAAACTGGTACGAGCCAGCGACTCTCAAGCAAACGGGTACCTTCACCAGCGGCAATGCATCTGAGAACACCGCCTCCGAGAACGCTGCGACTGCAGAGAAGCGCAGTTCGAGGGTTTGGCAGGGTCGTGGCGGCGCCGGCAATTGGGAAGCGGACCAACAGATCCAAGAAGAAATCAAGCGCAAGAGCTTGATGCTGAGCGACGAGGCGAAGGCTGCTCTTCGGGATATCAAGGAAGAGGCTGCGGTCGATGCAGAGAAGGAAATCAAGCCTCCTCAAATGGCACACGTTCACGTCCCTCACTTGGATAGACACCAGAACTTGGGTGATGAAACCCACGATATTTGAAAGACCAAAAAAGAGCAAGACTCAATGATTGAAAACGAAATATGGAATACAAAAGGTGTGGGCGTTTAAGGTCATTGTTGAGATTGATATTGTTCTTATTATTATGCTTGTTGCAAAAGATGAAAAAAACCGGAGTTCTTCTTTCTTGTCTTTCCTTTAGTTTCACCGTTCATGGCTACGGCTTCCTATTGTTTCTTTATTATAATGTTAATAAGCGGAGGACAGCGGACCCGAGATCGAGGTTCACCGAGTTCCGTTCCTTTAACTTAGCTTTTCTCGGCCTTCATCCCAAAGTCTGGGCAGACCGAGAGAGGGAGTGGGATGCTTTCATCGTCACTTTTAAGAGCAGATGAAGGGAAGATGACGCGTTTTGTAGTTGATGGACATCATTGAGCTATTCTGTTAGGTCGGCAAACTTGCAAAAGCGTCTTTTTTTGAATAAACAGCGTTCTTTTGATTGTGGAAGCGGATGTCACTTCTTCGGTGCGACGCAGCTAATCCAAACTGAGTTGGGACAAAGCTAGATGTACATAACCTTCTAAAGATCTATCTTTGATTCTGTTAAACAAAAAATCTTAAGCCCGTGCAAGAATGTTGCTTGAGAAACCGCTGAAACACTACATGCTAGAAAAATCGATGGTGTGCGGCTGCATGTGCCATATCCAGGTAAAGAGGCTTGCATTTCGAAGTCTAAATATGACAGTGACAAACTGCAATAGTATGGATAGTCAGCGGGTCCTATTAAGACGTTTTTTAAAAGAAAACCCGGATATCTTTGCAAGCAACGGAGTCGCCCTTAATTCAACTCTCATACGCGGAAAAAAGGATACTTCAAACGTTGAGGCTTGCACAACCCGACGCCTTCGCCTGGGACTGAAATGCTCGGTTGTGAGGCTTGATATTGCTACGCCGTTGCCTTCATCCCAAGCCAAGAGCGCAGGCCAACCGCACCAAGCGGATCCCGCACACCAAACCCAACGTGGAAATATCTATCGCCATGACCTGCTCTTGTTACCCGTTCGACCCTCGGTCTCGTCTCCGAGATTCTATTTAGTTGCTTCGACGATTGTCAAAGCCATACTGGCTGCGGCTTGGCATGGAAGATCGCACAGTACCGTTTTGCCCATCTTCGAGTGCGCATGTCGAAATCAGTGCCCGCGAGCCGTCGTCGGGTCTTACTCTAGTGATGTAGCTTTGACGCCTCCGTCCGCGTAGCACACCTTAGCGCCGCGGGACATATCACAAGAAAAAGGCGAAAAGAATTAAAAAGTCTCAATGATTGACAGTCACGGATGCAGCCAAGTTGACGATGCATCGTGTGGTTGAAACAAAAGGGACGACCTAGAATGGAGGCCTCAAGGTTAGAAATGGTGGGCTAGACCGAGGAGACGGGTTAGTGGCCGGGTATATAATTGTTCGGATACCCTTCGACTTGCCAATCCATCCGTCAGCGAATACACTCCCTTTTTTTTCACGATACCTGACCAGTATCGTTCTTGCCCTTCCTTACCACGCTCCTTTATTTTCGTTCCTTACGTTCCTTTTCGATCAGCACGCGAATTGTTGCCTACTGATGTCCTCGGTGTGCCTTTTTGTGCCGGCGAGATTATAGTATTCACTCTCTCATTTGGCATCGATATATTGCCCTTCTTTCCTGGCGATTCACGACCTAACGGTTTTTCTATTCTCTCATTCTTTTTATTATTATTACCCTAGGAAGGGCTTTTTACGGATCAAAAGGGTCTCAGAGACTTCAACTAGAAGTTTCAAAATCAGGTCCTATAAGTTGCACTTTGCTCGTCAACATTATAGGCTTCTGATTGATATATACTGTTCTATTGACAGTCTTTAACTCGCTTTCGAGAAAAAGGATATAAAACTGGTCATTGCGACGGACTGAATATTCTCCATATCTTATACATATATCCAAGTCACGAAAAATGTACAGCAAACTCACTCATCTCGGAGCACTCATCCTCCCCCTCCTCGCAGAAGCAGCGGTTTTCAAAGTCCCGTTCGCTCAGAACGTTACCTTACCCGCTACTGCCAACGACGCTCCCATCATCAAACAATTGAAGACTCTAAAAGCGACGCCGCAAGGGAATTTTCAAATCGCGAGTGCAGTGTATTTCCAGACGAATGCGCTTGACGCGGACAATGAGATTATTGCGTGTAAAATCAATGTCAACGGCAGTATTACCGAGCACAGGAGGTTTAAGACCGGAGGCACCGGCGGGCAGGCGCCCAAAATTGAGAGGAATACTGTGGCGGAAGAGGAGTCTTTCTTTGCGCCGGTGACTGATTCGTTGTTCAGTCAGCACTCTGTTATTATTACTGGCGAGGTAAGTGAAAGAATTTCAAGTTCGGAAACTTTTGACAATACAATCATAATTTACATCTGTGCTGACTTGGAACCCTTTTCAGTACCTCTTCACGGTAAACGCTGGATCAAACACTGTCTCTATGTTCTTGATCAACAAGGAAGACCCACTCGATATCAAGCAAGTCGGAGAGCCAGTGTCAAGCCACGGTGACCTCCCAGCGTCGCTAGCATACTCCACAAAACTCAAGACTCTCTGCGTCGCCAACTCTGGCGCTCGATCTGGTGTCGCATGTTACGGCGTCGACACCAGAAAAGGACTCACATGTAACGAAAAGGAGCCCCTCAAACGGAAACCCACAACCGCAAAAGGTACCAACGGCGCCGGCACAACTTCAGATCTTTTCTTCACGAAAGACGATAAATCCCTCGTCGTTGTCACAAAGGGCAACAAGGCCGCCAACGAAACGAGCACGATCGATGTATACCCCACGAACTCTCGAGGGAAGAGTTACAAAGTCAGCTACGACAGCGTGCGATCCGAGATCAAAGGCGCACCGACCCTGTACGGCACAATCCAAGTTTCCGATACCCAATTCTTCGCCACAGATGGAACCTTCGGTGTCGCGAAACTCACCTACAATCCTCAAGATAGAACGGTATCCCTCACCGAAGAAAACACCGAAGCGATCGATTTCCAATCCGAAACCGGTTGGATCGCTAAATCGGACAAGACAGGCAGCGTCTACGTCTCCGATCTCAAAATGAACCGAATTGTTGAATTTAATGTCAAGGATGGGAATAAAACTAGCGAACAGAGTTTCCTTTCCGGACAGCCCGGGAATCTCGATATCGCTGTCGGTGGTGACTTTTTGTACACGTTGTCTCCATCGAATAAGGAACTCGCTAGCAATACTTCTATGATTCAAATCATGTATTTGCAAAAGGCAGGAAACATCACGGATATCGGAGCTTACGTCTTTGAGGCGAAAGATAACATCACGTCCCAAGCTCATGGAATGGCGGTTTATACCAAGAAGTCCTCTAGATATTCCAGCCGTCTCAGCAAGAGACTTGCCTACTTTTTCTAGAAAGCGATCGGGTGATATGAACAACGATCAGGATGTATACTTTTCTTTTGCTTCATCCATTCGTCTTTTTTTCTTATTCTAATCATTATCATTGGGGTTCTGGGTGTTCTAGGATTGAGAAAATGAAATACAATGTGTTGGAAGTTGTTGCATTTAACTAGTTCAAACTATCATCGCTCCGGCGCTCAAAGCTGTATGAGAAATCCCAAATTTGGGATTTACTTCGCGAAGTCAAAAAAAAAAAGGAGGGGCCCACTCGTGGGGGTATCCCTCTTGATTCTTATTCCTTTGATACCGTCAAGAAATATAATTTAAAACGGCAATTCCAGGCTACAATCGCTCAACCTCAGCCATCTACCTTCTTTTCTCCAAGTTAATAGAGAAATCTAGAAGGTCTAACACTAGTCTCCTCTTGGCTCGCTCACATTGACTGAAGAAAAAAACCGCCGAAGGTCTAGCTATCTAAAATGTGCTTCTAGCTCTTTCAATGTGCATCAACTGATCCATCGATACAAGGTCCGAAAAAGAACAAACCCCAAATAAAACTTAAAATCTTTATTAGATTGAAAAAAAAAGAACCAAGCCTTCTCCAGCTTTACAACTTGCATGCCCGTTCCCCATTTCGGAACGCTGTCGGTCACTGAGCGAAAAGAAACCTGGGAGTTTTAGCGTGCCCAATTGATTCCTTTCCAATACTACTCCGTTTTTTCCCCCTTCTACCTTCACATTTTTTTCTTTCTTTCTCACCAACAGATTGTTTTTTCCGGATGGTTCTTATTCCTTACGCCTGTTACCCCGCAAATACCCTCACGAGGCTAACACGAATGCGAATTGGAAACTGTGGGGAAATTAGCCAGGGTTGAGGCTAGATTGGACACTCTTATACGAATAGTTGGCCGTTTCTTAAGAAAGAATGTAATAATTTTTCTTCTTCGTCAAGGGTTTTCCTGTCGTCTCGAGTCCTTTTTTTTTTTTGTAGTGTGCGACCCTGTAGCGAATTATTCGATTGGAATCCGAAGTGTGGTAGTCTAACGTGGACGAGGAAAAAAAAAAAAAAAATTGCGCCTCGAATCGTGTAAATTGGAAGCGCCAGCCGAAAATTCGAAGGAAAAAAAAAAGGTTCTCAAATTCCAGGTCCTTTAGCGTTGAGAGATGATTGGATACCCTTCGTTCGCGCCCGATTGGGCTGTCATCTGATCATCCCGCGCACAAGAGAGAAATTCGTGGTTAGGTTTTTTTTTATTCGCACTCGGAGTTTGGGAAAATTTTTTTCTTCATTTCTGCTACTAGTCAATGCAATGCCTTTTGTCCTTTGGAGTTCGTGCACATCGAAGAGAGAAAATGTGGTTTTGCCTTAAAAAAAAAAAAGAGTGATAGGCTAGGAGGCGATATGTGAAAGTATATACAAGAAGAGAAGTATGTAAAGATTTTTGAAGAGTATATGGGTTCTGCAAGGAAGGAATGTGATTGCTTTGGATATGAAATGAAATGCAAGGTGAAAAATTCAAAAATTATACAATTGATGCCTCCGATTAGTTTCCCTGGCAGTGTCAATATAGTTCCCAATAAATTCAAGCTAGAGACCTCAAAAACGCCCGAAACAAAGAAAGCGTGTAAGCAATTGCGTAAGAAATAAGTATAGTCGATATATATATATGTTGAATTTTCGTGATTATGGTACCTGCTGTTTGTGGATGGCTAGTGTATTTTTCGTGATGTTTGCGTTTCATTGATGGTATGATTTGTAGTTTTCGTACTTCGTGGTCGTATGTAAATGTAGGCTTTCGTGGTTTTTCAAAAAGATGAATATGTATTGCAGAATCAAAATAAAATCGATAACGGTAATTCCAAATGCTGATATGGCGGCGAGCATGACTGGAAGGAATGATTTGGTGGTCATAGTCAGAAGTGTTATTCCTCCATCTTGCCAAACACGCCATCTTCGTCATCGTCATGCTTCGCCCGCGTAGCTGATGGTGGCTTGTCGTCTTCATCATCATCCTCTACAACAACCTCGGGCCCATTGAACCGATTGCGATAGGACGAAGAGTGAAGAGACCTTCCAGCTCGGTCATGATCGCTCTCATCCATATCCACATCCTCATTATCAAAGTTGCCAAAAGCTCCGGCCGCTGTTCCACGGATTCCGCTTTGTTGTGCAACTGGATTCGAGGTTATGTAATTGGTGGTCAAAGTGCGGGGGGACCCAAGGCCACGAAGGTCGTTTGGAGGAGAAGCAAGTGGTAGCGGTGGGACGTTGCCGGACTTCAAAGCCGTCTTTGTAGGACCCAAGACCGGAGTGCCACCGAAACTGCAGCTCAGCATTTGTACAGCCGCTGCCAGGGACTCATCGTCTTGCTGGGAAGCCTGTTGACTGGCAATACTGCGAGGACTAAGAAGTCCAGGCGCTGGCACCTGAGAAGGCCGCATGGAAGCTGGAGACGCGACAGGTGTAACCGACTTCCCACCAAAAGAACTTCCCATCGGCGGATGCTGGTATGATCTCGAGTATGGAGCCGTGGCCCTGGAGTGGCTTCCGTGACGTCTCGTCGGCTGACCGGCACTAGAGACAGCCCTAGACCGACCAGCGGGTTGAGGAGACGTCATCCTTTCAGACATTGGCGGAGGCGAATCTTCTGAGGTTGAATCATTAGAAGAATCGTTCATAATGCTGTAGGATGCCGTAGAACTCGCGGACTGGGGAGGCGTGTTGGGCTTCATCGAGACAAGGATTGATGCCGCCTCCAGCAGCTGTACCTGCTGATGCTTCGAGATAAGCAGCTTCGACGTATACGACCACTCTGGAGTGTGTTCCCATCTAAAAAAAACAGCAAATCAAGCGTAAGCATATGGCTTTGTAAATATAAAAATATACTTAGTGGAGTAACGATATCCGGTGCAGTGCGAGAGTGAGTCGTACAGATGTTTCGTCAGACAGCTGCTATGCTTGTAACCTTTGCCGCAGTGCTCACACTTAAGTTCGCCTTTGACATGCTGTCCATCTTCGGGTCCGTCACTCGACCGTCGAGCCTTCCTCGCGGATCCAGTCCCAGGCTCATCCTCTTCGCCGAGCGCGTTCTCCGGTACCGTTTCCTTTAATGTCGTCCCATAGCCGGCCTTTCGGAATCCCGAGGACAATGCAGAAACTCCATGGGAAGGAAAACTGGACGGAGGCGAAGGATAGTCACCGACTGTATCCGCTGAGAGGTCTTCCGGTTTCAGAGTAGGTGACTGTAAAGGCTCCTGCTTCGATTCCAGATTGATGACAGCCGGGTCCAGAGTTCCATTCACGGCAGCTTCCTTGATGGCCACCACGGCAGCAGAGTGGGTAGCGGCATTCGAGGACATGGACTTCCTCCGCGTGACTCGATGTGTCGTATTTGTCGTTCCGAGGGAGTGGGAGGCATGGTGAGAGCGATGGCTGGATTTTATTGGCACGGCGGCACTCGCCGGGGGGATGGGATTCGCTATCGAGTGAGGTATGCGAGGAGGGTGAGCAACCTGATAATCATCATCACCATTCAAGTCAGCCAGCCTGCTTGGTGGGAGCAAATGAGGTTCAACTTGTTGCTTGCGATGCACCCGAAACCTGACAAAACCACGACGACGTGAGGGAGGAGGGAGGACAGCCAACAACGACAACAACACCACCGCTTCATTCTAATGCACCTTGAACACACACACACACATGCACACAGCGGACAACCACAACGCCGGATATGGCGAGAAGAACGAAGACCTGGATGGCCAGCAATTGGGGTCTAGCGACGGGAGGGTATGCGGGTGGCAGAAGGGAAACCGTATCATATCCCATCGATGTTGAAGGGCTGGAATATGATATGATCGGAGCTCGAATCAACCGAACGTTTGCCAAGGCCAAATCGGCGTATTGTGGACAGGGTAAGCAAGAAAGCCGGATGATCTGCTGCCATTTACCTTTGAAGATGCCATTCTATCGAAGCTGCTTGTGCTGTGCTATTACTATTATCTCAAGGGATGGTGGAATATTTATTTTTGGGGTAGTCGGACTTTGAAGCGAAAGTAAGATCCCGTGGCTTTTGCTCGGCCTTCAAAAAAAAAAAAATGAAAGAACGAAAGAAAGGAAGAGAGGAAAGGAAACCCTGGAATTAAGCTTCGTCGAGTCGGTTGTCCCTGCAGATGTCGATACGGCGACGGTGTTCCGCTCTGTGAAGGTATGTACCAGCGGCTGGGGCTTTCGACAGGAGGGGCGTATCTTCCAAGGGTTCACTGCTGCCAATATATAGATTCGCTGGTAGATCGACAGAACTAACTAGTACTTCTGCGCGCAGGCGAGGGTGGAAGTGGAAAAATAAAATAAAAGGTCTCGTCGAGGGTTTTCGGTGAGGAAATAATATCGTCAAACCAGCTCGTCAGATATTAGGAGATTGTGGTGAAATGTAAACGAGGAAGGATGTGCAGGCCAAAAATCAAATATATGTGGATATTGAAGGGAAAGAGGGAGAAAGAGAAAGAGAGGTGGTTTTTATTTTTTCTAAATTTTAGAACAATTTTTTTTTTAGAGCCACCAGTAGTGCATGGGATGGGGGGGAAAGTTAAGGTTGTACAAAACAATAGGAAAAGAAAAGATGGAACCAAATATGGCCAATATCCCTCGAGGGTTGTGGAGTGGTAAGACTTCCAGCGGAAGGGGCAGGCTTTGGCGTTCACAAGCACGTCGAACCAAATTCGATGTTTGTTGAATAGGGTACGGATTTACTCCTTTGTGTTTAAGAACTTGCGAGGGACAGCTTGGATAGATTATTAATTTTCAGGAGAAACAGTGCAGTGGAGAGGGAAGCAGGCAGCAACTTCAGATAATCGTGTGAACAGGGTGGTGGGGAGGGAGCGAAATCGAAAAGAAGAAAGGAAGGCGCTGGTCAATAGGGCTTCGAAGTTAACTTGGGTAAAAGGGCTGTTCAGATACACCAAGGTGAGATTTTAGATATCGTGGTCGCGAGACATTCGAAACTGAGGAATCAGAAAGTGGTGGGATCAAGTATAAGAGAAGAAACGTCCAAGTAAAGCAAGCATATGATTAAGGATTATTGCGCTGCGGCGAGGTCTTTACTATTTTAAAAATGTTTTATAAGAGGCTAAAACTCTGAGGATTTGTGCGCCTGAGGAAGGTTTCGAATTTCCGGGCTATCTCTGAATTGTATGCTCCATTCAAGCAATTTTTAATTTTCATCTTTTGGTCAATTTTCGCTAACACCAAATGGATGCAAAAAATGAGGTGCTGCACTGAGGAAGAAAAAAAAAAGAAGGAAGAAAAGAAAAAAAAAAGAAGGAAGCATGAAAGGCCAGCTGTTGTCTAGGTACAGCGCTGTACAAACTTAGTCCTACATCTACAAGGTGAAAGTTCGTACACAGATTGACCACATACAACTCCAAGGTGTGCGGCCGCCATGGAGGGTGACGGGGCGACACGCAATTCTGGTTGGGTGGGAGAGACTAGGGCGCCCGAACCATGCTGCGCAGAAGACCCACTCATGTCCTTTGGAATTGTGGAGCCGTATTGGTTCGAGTAAACCTGTGTCGGGTAAGACCTAGTCACAACGACTATTCCTATTGCTTCGACGCCGGCTTTTTTTTTTCCTTGCGAAGTTCGAAATTTTTTAATTTTTTAATTTTTTAATTTTTTTTTTTCTTGAAAAAAAATATGTCCAGTGACTGGTGTGGCCCGTTGGATTCTTGTACCTGACCTTAGCTGGTGGGATGAAATTAAAGTGCGCCCGGCATCCATCCTGCAGGTGGCAGCCATGCTTTGGAAACTTTCGTTTAGAAGGGGAAAAAATTAAAAATTTTCTTCGTAACGGCGTTCAGCTGGCCTCGACGAGGTCCTTACCTCATCCTCGCGGTCACGGACGAGTAGTGGTTGGGGGCAGAAAGTTTGTGCGTGTGCTCTCTCAGGTGATCGATTTCAATGATAGCTTCACGGGACCGTTCCTGGAAGTTCAAGACGACCATCGTTGCTTTGGGCAGCTATTTCCTGTCGCTTGTGAAGAACAGGACCCGAAAGAGAGGCAAACGCCATCCAAATGATAGAAATCCGAAGGCGCAAAGGAAATCAGATGTCTCTTATTTTTGTGCCTAGCGGGTGGTAGCGATCTAAATTATCGATACTTATCCAAAGGCTAAAATGATAAGGACCTCTTTTTTTTATGAGCAGCTCCGCAGTCTGTTGAATTTTTTTTTAATTCGTCGTCACTGGCCTCGAGGCTCTTTACCGCCTTCTTCATCCGTCTAATTGGAATCGGATTCAAGGACCACTTGAGCGAATCCCATGGATAGAACTAAAAGTAGATCCAAGCTGGTGCTTTAGCCCAAACTAGGAAGCTTCAGAGGTCTCGCCAAAATACGAAATCTTGTTCGGATAATTCGAGAGGCCCCCAAATGCCAAAAGTGGGGTGGCATAAGGCGGAATGTGTGCGAGTTGGCTGAGTCTGAGTTGGTGCCCTCGAGTAATATATTTTTTTTAGTGTAACCAAAGCAATCAGCGAGAAGACCGTCATTTCTCCATTGGCTCTAGTGCTTCGAGATCCAGTCTTCGCATTAAATTCCACGTTATGCACACCGCCTGCCACTTATACCGATTGTTCATCGATTGACGAGGTGTTCAAATTCCATACCTAGATGCCACCCCTGGAACATCTCCCTCGCTACTTTGAAAGGTGTACAGATTGGCTTGCATCTAGAAAGCTCTTCTTTGATAGGGATAGATGGATTAATTTATGCACTCAACATGCAAAATCCAAGTCAGAAGGCGGGATAAAATGGGGAGAAGAGGCCAGGGTTTTGTGGGACAGGCAAAAACCTAGACACACATATAGGTGCAGGCGCTGCTAGTCAAGTTGAGTTAGAATTATTACTATCCAGATGTACCCTCGATACTATACCTCCTTTGCGACGATTTTGCAGGAAAAAATGCCGAAGATAGCCTCGAATATAGTGGCAGGTTGGCATCAGACTATTCTGGAAGAAGAGAGCCCCTAGCAATCGGATTCTGGCCGGGTGGGTGTATTTTTTTTTTTTTTTTTTTTTTTCTCCAGCATCTGGCTAGATAAACTCGATTCCTTTTCTTGAGCGGACGGGCTTGGAGGTGAACCAACGAAGCCAACACAACCAACCTACGTCACATTGAATACATTGGAAGGGATCCTGTTCGGACATTGATTTTCGAACGGACCAGTCTACGAATAACCGGAATTTCGATGGATCCACTTGGATGACAGGAATCTGCGCAAAAGCGCATGTTCTCGATTAGGCATTTCGCCGCTTCCCCATATCTTCTTCCCCTTGCCAAAATGTTAGATCTTTAAGTTTTGATGAGTTGGAAGGAATGCACCCAAACGAGCCCGTCAATGACCTCATTCGGGTCGCATTATGCTGCGCGCCAAAGTTAGAGATCAATCTAGATCGAAGTCGCGATCGCGTGGCCTGCTGCTGCCCGAATTCTCATTTTTATAGTTTGAGTTAAATTACGATCCCGTCTCGGCCATTTGAAGCTGGCGGACCTGCTTTAGGATAGCCTGATGTGAAATAATGTTGCTCTTGATATATATATATATATATATATATTTCTTCTGCTACGGTCAAATTTCTCCTAGATTCCAACAGCTGCCCGCGTTGAACATATTGTAACTCTAACACGTTGCGGAACTAAAGAGAACAACCCTACCATCTACATACCATCGACAAATATGAAGCATAGAGTTCTCTACTGGTTTCGAACCGACTTGCGGTTACACGACTCTCCAGCATTGAAAGCCGCGTTAGACTTAAAGCCGGAGGTCCTGTAAGCAAAATTTCGCGAGCCATTGGGGGACCCGAGACCCCCATGCATGGATGCATACCAGAACGCGAAAATGCTAAGAATCCTGTTGTCATACAATACAGATACCCGGTCTGGACATGGGACCCCCACTACGTCTACCACGCAAAGGTTGGCCCGAATCGCTGGCAGTTTTTGTAAGTCCAAAGTCACCTGGCTCAAAAGCGCCTTTGAGGAATCTGGTAGTGGCGTAACACGGGTGGACACCGATGTCCTGACGTTTCAGCTCAAAAATATAGATTGGACTGCCAGAATGCAGTTTCGGAAGCTTTGTCGCAATTGAACCCCGAATCGAAGCTTCTTGTGATTCGCGAAGGCCCGACAACTATATTGCCCAAACTTTTCAAGGCATGGAAGATAACACATCTCGTTTTCGAAAAGGATACGGATTCGTACGCGCGGAAACGTGACGAAGTTGTACTGAAGAGTGCAAAGGAAGCCGGCGTAGACTGCATTGTCAAATATGGGAGAACATTGTGGGATAGCGACGTAAAATCATGAAAGCCTTTGCTGGGGTGAAGAGTCGATGTTAACTCCGATTATTGCTGTAGGAAATTGTGGATATCAACGGAGGCCCGACCATGACCACGGCCCAACTTCAGAAGGTTATAAAAATTCACATTGGAATGTAATCCCAATCCACAGGAACTACAACTAACTGATGTCAAGGCTGGAGGAAAAATAGGCCCCCCTCCACGACCAATTGAATCTCCTACTAGTATACCTAGCCCTGGAGATCTGTCACTGGAAGGCATAAGCCATGATATTCCAGATCTAGAAGGCACCAATGGTGACCAAAATAAATCAAATAGATCTTCTGAGGATGCAACGTACCACTCAGGTCTTCGCGGTCCAAACGATGACTTCTCGGTGCCGACAATGGAAGAACTCAAGATGGAAGCTACGACTCAACATCGAGGAGGCGAAAAAATCGCCCTGGAAACACTGGATAAAATAATAAAGAACAAGGAGTACACCGCGACTTTTTCCAAACCAGATACAGCCCCGACCGCTTTCAAACCAGTATCTACTTGTCTTCTTTCTCCTCATATGCATTTTGGATCTATAAGTTGTAGAAAGTTCTACTGGGATGTCATGGGTAAGAGTAATACTTCTTGTTTTGAAGGCTTGAATGATACAACTAATCTCCCGTTTTATTCAGATGTGGTTAAGAAATGGGAAGCATCTGGAAAGAAGGCCTCTCAACCTCCTTGTTCGCTCACCGGTCAATTATTCTTTCGAGATATGTACTTCGCTGCTCAAGCTGGTATTGGTATATATTATGGACAGACACTCCACAATTCGAAAGTACGTCCATATCTTATTACCACGATATATGGTACCCAAACTCACACACTGGCACGGAACAGGTCAGATACATACCTTGGCATCTCCCTTCAAAGCACCAGTCGGACCTTGATCAGCCAGACAAAGATACAATAGTCAGGAGCACTTATCATGTTGACAGTAAAGAAGCAGAAGAATGGTTCACGAGATGGCGAGAGGGTAGAACGGGATTCCCGTGGATTGATGCCATAATGACACAGCTCAGGACCGAAGGTTGGATACACCACTTGGCCAGGCACGCCGTAGCATGTTTCCTCACACGTGGGGGCTGCTACGTGCATTGGGAGCGCGGTGCGGAGGTCTTTGAAGAATGGCTGTTGGATCATGAAGTTGCGTGCAATGCGGGTAATTGGCAGTGTGCGTCAAATTACACATAACATGATATCATAGTCCATTAGGAATTGAGCTAACGTAATCCCTCATAGGGCTATCGTGCACGGCATTTTTCTCACAATTCATGCGTGTTTACAGTCCTATAGCTTTCCCTCAGAAAACCGACAAAGAAGGAGAATATGTCCGCCACTTTCTACCGCAATTGAAAAACTTTCCGGCAAAATACATCTACGAACCGTGGAAATGCCCTATAGCAGACCAAAAGGCCGCTGGCTGTATCATCGGGAAAGATTACCCAAAGCCTATGTTTGATTGGAAGGAAAGAAAAGAAATCTGCCTGAAAGGAATGAAGATGGCATACAAAGCTGGGTTTTATGGGAACAGCAAGGAGGTTATCGATGGCACTGTCAACAAAATATTGAAAGAGCAATTCGGTGACGATATGGACGAGATTCCAGAAGATTATGATGTTGATAGTGATGATGATGGTGCAGATGAGCAAGAAGAGAAAGAAGAGCTTCACGAGAAGAAAAAGACGAAGTCCAAACCTAAGGCGTCGAATAAGGGAAAACGTGGTCAAAGTACGCTAGACGGGGTTGTTACTCGAAAGAAAGCCAAACTCGAAGAGGATGACGATGAATAATGTTCGAACTACTGGTGAGCACTTTTTAGAGTTTCTTTATATCCTCATGGGCGATTATTCTCTCACTACGAAGCCCGAAAGCACGAAGAAATATATCCAACTTTTGTTGCATTCGGATAAGGCAACGCACTTTCGCAATAAACTTTGACGTCACCTCCATAGATATCTGGTGATTGTATAGAAATCGTCCGTAGATTTGGTGATTTTGGGGATGAATTTTGAAGGGTTGGGGTCTTAGATCGGGAATTCTGCGGGCAAATATTCTCTCACATCTTCGGTTCTCGACCTCAAGCAAATGTGACCTAATTCGAATCTTGACAACCACCGTCTTCGAAAGCTAGAGTACACCTTTCATGTCAAACTTTTAGGGTATCATAAAGGTCGAGATAGGATACATGTAAACTTAATGGAATAATATAAAGGGCCCTTCGAGGCTCGTTCTATCCCGTCAATTATTTGATCATTGTTTCTAAACCTATAAAGCCTGCCTCGACTTTATCGTGCAACCTGCTCGAGTATTTACTTTCCTCTCAGATTGCAAGATTGATATCCGGCCAAAATCACAACATAAAATCTCCAATCTATCTTACTAAAATGACTTGCTCCGACGACTCCTCACAATGCAAGGCCGAGAACAGAGCGAAAGCTCGGCTTGTGGCCCGCGCCCCGGAGCCTACGGCTGACCCCCTAACCAAGCGATACCAAATAATGCACGAGATCCTCGACGAAATAATCAATGCCACAAACGCTGCTAAATCCCGCATCAGCGCTGACCACCACGACCTCCACAAGCGCCAGGACTCAACCAGCACCAGCACGACGACCCACACCCACTCCGCTTTATCCACATATTCTCAAACCGTCTACACATCCACCGAGCCAGAGGCAACAGAAACATCCACGGTAACATCCACTAGTATGATTTCGACATCGACGGCGTTGGAAACAGTCACGGCGACGGGGACTCCAAGTTCTGCTACTATCGGTGGTGGGGACGCTGCAATGGCGGGTGCAGTTGCCAGTTGGGTCATGTTGATTTATCTGACTACGATGATTTGGAGATTAACGCGCTATGCGATTTGAAACCCTGAAGGGAGGCTTTAGAATATTTTTGGAATATAAAAACTATTTTGTTTCTCAAATTAAGAAATCATGCCGTGCTATCGTAACAAACACTATCATATGATGATGTCTTAAAACCGCGGGCCCGGCTCACCGCTTAATCGCACCAAATCCGTATCAAACGAGCAATCCATATTTATAGCAAGGCCTACATTGTCTCAGCAAAGTGACCGAAGCGTAAAGTAATCAAGGCAACAACCTCTATCAAGACACGATTAGGGTATAGTGGAAAATAATAAAGTTTTTTTTTTTTTTTGTTAATATGGATAAAACTTTCTGATATTTGGCGTTTACTTGTTCAGACAAGTTTGGTTAAGACTAAGGTAATCGAGTAAAGGTACATGAACCAACGAAGGCGACCCAAGATTCCCTCCTAATCCACTGTTATCCATCAGTTGATACAGAGATATTTTATGATTTTTTTCAATTCAGATTTTACCTTTGTTTTATATGATTGTGTTATATCCAGCCTCTTGCTCCGGAAAAGGTGACCAAAAAATCCAAAAACACCATCCAATGCTTGCCCCTCTTTTTGTTTCCTGTAACCCGTGAGTCTATTTTTCTTTTTCTTTTTGGAAGAAGTATTAAAAAGAAAATCCCATCCAACTTTTTTGAAAAACCAGTTTCCAGAAGAGATAAAGATGAGATGCGTGAACGTTAAAACTTCTTGAAAATCGACAAAAGAAGAAAAGAAAAAACGAGAATCTAGATGTCGAGGAAGAAAGAAAGAGGTAACAAAGGCGTCGTAATTAGACTTGGAAGCGGAGGTTGCTTTGCTGAATATTTTGTTGGTGATATTTTTTTTTGGTGTCGCTCAGCGTTGTTTCTTTGTATCTTTTTGTTGTAAGTATTTGTTGGTGGCGATGTCGATAGAGGTAAATCTTCGTGAACAAAGATCTGAGAGGAACAACGGTCCTGCCCGTGGACCATTGCTGAAAAATGTTTTCTGTTTTTGTATGATGATACAACAAAGAGCACCGGGCACTTTGAAGCGGACAGACGAGAATGCGGGTAATGTGAGGAGATATGAGGGTATGCAGGACAAAGGAAACATAAGAAAAGAATCAAATCGCTCGCTAATACTGAAAATGACAAGATGGAAAAGGTCGACCAGGTAGACAGGAAAAAGAATAACAGATGCACGCTAAACACGCTAAACACGCTTGAAAAAAAAAAGCGAAAGGACATTCAAAATGACATGAAGCAATCAAGATATGCGCCAAGAACGAGATGACCGCCGTCGATGATGCAGATTGTGTAAAGGGATGAAAAAGGATGCAAATGAACAAATGGAACAAACTGTGTCTAGAGGCAACCCAAGTGCGCCGAGTAAGAAAAGTTTGTGAGTTGAAAGCTGTTCCACAAATCCGACTTGATCTGCTAGATGACCTTCACTCCGTGAACCCTCTTATCTTTATTAGATGAATGGTATAAATAAGTTCATCCAACTCGCCTTCGCTTTCCAGAAGCATCAACGGTCGCACTGGAGGTGCTCTTACTGGAGGTTCGTTTTTGAACCCTGCCATTAAGAACGGGCACCTGAAGTCGACGTCGAGGGACCTCAACAGGAGCAGAATTTCGCTGCGTCTCGGCCAGTCATATTGTGGTGGCAAAGTCCATGTATCTGTTGGAATTCTCCCAACCGAAGCCACCGTAGTTCAAGGCGGAGCTGCAGGGCTGTGCGGAATACATGGTCGGCATGGAGACAGAGGACATTTCATAACCAGTTGTAGCTGGCATGAATGACATTTGCTCGGTTTGCTCTTGTGGAGATGGGGATGCTTGAGGCGACCACCATTCCGACGATGCGGTCATAGAAGCAGAGTAAGCACCGGTGGTGCCAACGATCGAGTTGTCTTCCATGAAGGCAGTACCAAATGCGAGGGCGTTACCGTCATCGAGACCATCGAAGGACCAGCTGGAAAGATTCTCCGGAGCCATAGTAGTCATGCCCTGAGCGAACTGGGCGGGGTTGTTCGATGGGAGAATCTTCCATGGTTCAACTGGAGCCATATGTTGATCAGAGGGAGCGGTAGGTGCCCACCAACCCATCGGAGCAGGAGTGCTGGCGAGGGTGGGTGTTGGAGCTCGAACCTCAACGACCTTTGGTGGTGGTGGCAACAAAGGCAAGAAGTACTCGCTGATGGCATTTCTGACTTCCTCGCTCTGCCCGCAGAGGAGTTCGCCAGCACCATCATCCTCAATACCTTCCAAAGCAATCTTGTCTGTTCGGAAAACATACTTGTTAACCTTCTGGACAAATTCTTCGTGCATCTTCTTGACTGCGGCATCCTTCTCGGTCCAATGCCAAGTATGGGCAACTTGGTCAACCATGTAGACATCTTTGTGATAGTCAACAAGGGCTTTGATTGACTCTTTGGTTAGCTTGAAGTCAATTTCATGACGCTGGACCATGTCAATGGAGACGACATAGGCTTGGATGTGAATGAATTGGAATCGAAGAAGAGCATCGGCAATGGGGTTTGACAGTTGCTCGATTTGCGCTTCAGGTAGTCTTGGAACGCACAGGCTGCAGAGGTTCCATATCGCATTAGGACCAGAGAGGATCTCTGTCAGACATTTCAGGTGTTGTGGGACACTGTTAAGCGGTCTCTTGTGCTTGTTGACTCTCTTCAATGTCTGTGTTAACCATGGGTTGACAACGGTATCTAGAACAATTGTCGGTGCTGATCGTTCAGCAAAGGGTGCTGCTGTTCTTGGTAATAAGACGGCCGGCATGTTGGATATTTGTTAATTAGAATGACAATGAAAAGCTGGTCAGGCTTTGCAGCTGTCAAAGATGGCGGATGAACTTCAATAGATAAAGAGAATTGTCGGAGCGAAGGTCGTAATGGTATCTCGAACTGGCGATATGGTGATCGATATATCAAAATGAAAAAATAAAAATTTTGTATGTGTTAGAAAAAAAAAGAAAGAAAGAAAAAATTATAGTAAATGAAATTGAATGAACGTGAACGTGAACGTGAGATAGGAAATTGCGCGAGGTCGTGAGATGAAACCGAGGGGGTGGGGTCGGCTTTTTGTGTGAGGTTGGAGAAGAAGAGATGGAGGGGGTGAGGAAAATAGGTGGGAGGAGGAAGGGCAGGAATTAGTATTAAAGAGTTCCTGTCGAGGTGGGCTGGACAAGATTCTTATACGCCCAGGCGAATGTCTGCACTACTGAACAAGGGTCGCTTCGGGCTCTGACTGGCTCTGATCGATTCTGAGAAACCCACGCTAGTAAGGCCGCAAATTCGTTGAGGGTGTGAGGGCTTGCTAAATAGAAACAAGAAAGACCTTTGCAGAAGAATAAGGAATATGGATCATGTACTGTCGTTAAACGTTTCTATAGTTTTTCCGTTAAGCAGTTGGCTTGGGATAGGTCTCGTATCGAATATGATGGTGAGAGATATTGAATCCGTCTGTCCGGGCCTGCACCGGTCCTTTTAAGAATCCAAATGTGAGGAGCAGCCACACCTCGTCGTGAATCATAGGATACACGTCAATGATTTGACCAAACTCGAAAATTTGACAGGCGTGCGTGTGTGCACCGCATCTCGGAATCCGCCTTAACCTGGACATGAGGGTTAGCGAGCAGCAGTGAGGCGAAGAGATCCGAAGGTTCAGAGTATGCATGCATTTTTCTGCTGGATGGAGCAGTTAGCTTCAGAACGTGTTCCTCGCAAGTCAGTTTAGTCTTTCACTAAGCCTTCGGTGTGAACGATGCGTGGAGCTGGGAACATAGCTCGAGGACACCTGCACTAGTACGCATCATTGTGGAGAGCAAGCAAGGTCCTCCACGTCGGCTGCTGCAGAGTCTCCCTCGAGTCTTGTTTTGGCTTTCCATGCAGGAGATCAGCGAATGCTTTCGAGCTTGACCCGACCAAAGGTACGTAATTAGGCGTGCCCGTTCTTCGGGCGACCTGCTTTTTTTTTTCCCGTTGGGAAGTTATTGTTAGCTGCAACACACGAGAACACCAGGATACATTAGTCCCGGGATTTTGCCTGAAGAGGGCACCGCTATTGTGGCTGTGAGCCTCGCGAAGCAACCAGCCAGCGTTTTTTGCTTGTGATTCACCATTATTTCTGTACCAGATCGGACTCTTCGCCAAATTCAGATGGTTTCTTTCGCTCCCGAGGAATCTCCATGTTGTACTTTTGCAATATGCGAATGATCACCTGCAGGGCCCGCGGCAGGTTCCTCAGCGACCTTGCGATCTCTGGATCTTGATAGAGCTTGCAGTTAATATCACTTCATTTCAATTTCGAATATTTCGCCTTCAGATGCCCCTTTCAAATTTCTTCGCACCAAAAAAATATGGAAGGCAGCCGTTGTCACCATCGCTGGAGTTCGCATCCGTCCCTCGTCCTGTCAAAAAGACGACACTGTGCTTTCTTTTGCAACCTTATTCTCACCAAAAAGCAGCGTTTTTTGGAGGAGAACCAGCAGGATTCTTGTGCATCCTTGCTTACAGGCAGGGGTGTCGAGCTCAAGCTTGTTTGGTGTGGCAAAGGGAAAATAGATTGATAGGCTATGGCGAGCTTTCAGCTGCTCACCCCCTGTCATCATAGCTTGAATTGTGGGACGAACCAGATCGCGAGATTCACGTCCCCACTCCCTGATCCCTAACGGTAACTTTCACAAACAGAAAAAATTCGTGAAAAAGGTATTTTACCAAAAATGATGGTAAAAGCCACGGTACCGTTCTGGGGTTTTCGACAACCTTTCGCGATACTCGTCTGACCAGACCCGAAAATCCGGACAGGGTGCAGGGAGTCTCGTATTATTTTTCTCAAAAAGCTTTTTGAAAAGAATATTTTTGATATTTTGACGAGCACAAGCGCGTCCTTGAGGAACATGTGCATCGTATTCCTGTTGCCTTATTCAATCTGTGCCATATCGAGAGTCGTTAGTCGCTCTCTATTTTGAGCAGGTAGCCGAGTCGGACAAGCCGCCCGAGGATCAGAGTTGTTAGAGATGTAGTACATGGGAACTGCCCAAAATTGACACCTCACACGTAGCAAACAGGCAGATACACGGCGATGCGGGGCTTTTCTGGTGCGAAGAAAGGTACCTGGCGCGCCCTGTGGAAGGTTTTCAGTTTCGCCGGTGTTCCTTTTCGTTCGCCCCGGGCAGTGGAGACACGACACGGAGTGCGTCTCGCCTCTTTTGCTAGCGCATGGTCAAGTGCAGCTGAACCTCATAGAAAAGTATGGATCCGTTCATGCACGATGGCAATGCACGCATTCTTTTTTGACTCGAAAATGCAGAACGCGTTTAAGAAACACCATTCGGCAATTTTCCCGATCCGTGATTTTATTCATTTTTGCAAGATTATCTGTTTCTCGAAAGAATTGAAATGTTTTTCGACTGCATCTCGTGTTTTCCGGTGATATTGTTTTCCGTGAGGGATCATGCATGAATGAAATAACCAAAGCCAGCTGAAACGCGGTGGATCGTTCCCCACGTGAGATCACATCGCGAGCGAAATTCCAGAGCTCGAGGGGGAGAGCTCAAATCGTGTCTTAGCCGCGCGGGCAATTTTGCAAAGCTGTCCTCGTGCTCAAAGAGATTGAGGTTGGAGTCACATAAGGTGTATAGCTGCAGAGGACTTGAGATCGCAGATAATGTAGATGACTGTAGCTCGCATCTACGACGTCAGAGTTAGCAGTGATAGCAGGTTAATATTAGAAACTCGAAAGAGATGGCGAGTAACTTGCCATCATTAGTAAGTTCGCCGTATGCGGCACCGGCTAGCGATGGCGAGATAGCAGCGAGGCATCAGAAGATGGATACAAGAGGCAAGCCACACGCCTCCCGTTCAGCGCTCGTGTTCCCCGTCAAGCCACAGGGAACGGCCACCTCCGGGGCTGGTAACTCGTACTAAAGGCCGCCACAGTTGAGCGCACTAAACCAACCTCGGCTCGAGCTGGCTCTAAATATAGCTTCGGAGCACACGTTTAGTTGCATACACGCCACAGCTATCCGCGTGGCTGTGTCGGTGGTTTTTCTCCGAAAACAACACACGCAACTCCACTCGCCAGGAACTCTTTCGCATTCATGCATTTGCCTGGTTTTCCTTTAGATGAAAAAAAATGGGGCTCCGACCAGAATATCCCCTTTCAGTGTATTCATACGATGTCGGTGTCTCCGAAAGATGGGACGATCCTCCCTTATTCACGAAGGTATCCTCGAGATCATATAATCTGCTGTCGGCAACTAATCAGAATACCAAACACGGTACCTGCGCCGGTGGCAAGTCGAGCGAGATCTTGAGTTCAGGCAGATCACGAGGCCGCCGAAGAGTCCTATGAATATCTTATTGAAACTTTCGAACGTTCCAGGTTTCCCGGGGCGAACAAAGGCATCTTTTGCCTATCATCATATTTCCCCCTGAACAAATTATCACTTCCGGCCAGACACAATGGGCCGTTCGACTTATAAGCTTATCACACAGACGATTTGCTTTTTTTACGATCACCGGCTGAACCTTGCCGCAGCCTATCGATCCCCAAAACCTCGTCTGCAATGATAAAATAGGCTTAACCTGCCTACGCTTCCCACAACCGGGTATAACCTTCCAAATTTCCTAGGCAGGCACGTCAAATAGAAGGTATCCGATACATATAGCGTACCATAACGGCCCGAGAGGAAGCTGGTTTCGTTGACATGATCCCACTAATTGGATCCCTCAGCTCATTTCTGACAGGTCCGACTCAGACATAGCCCCAATATTCTTTTTGGCCACGGACGCCCCCAACCATGTGACTGCCCCTTTCCATTCATTTCTTCCATTGCGAGTGAAATGTATGGGGAGAGGTATCTACCGTCGGTGTCTCTCTGAAATTTGACCAATTTTTTTTTTCTTTCCGGTAGGGGCTAGTGGAAACCCGACTACGACTGGCTTCTCAAATTTTCTGAATAACGAATCACCGTCTCCTCGCTAATCTTAGCCTTCACATCCGGAACATCATGGAAGCCACATGGCGTACTGTTCCCAACGGAATCTGATACCAGAATTATATCATATTTCATGAAGGGAAATTGAGATGTATCAACAGAGATGCAATTCCGTGGATATACTCCGGTACTCCCATGACCATGTCCTTGGAACTTGTACCGATTCGATATTGCACATCACGCCATTTCATGCAGAAAGAGCCATTTTTATTAAATCTTTATGGAGAGCCTTGCACATATTACCGGATCGCGGTTGGGATGGAGGGTATAGCAGAACAGAAGGTGCCCATCGATGCGAGAGCTCGAGACGAGAAATAAAAATTCGAGCTCATCGACATTATTCTTTTTTTTCTAAGCGCCCGGCTCCTGGTAGACCAAAGCGATCCTGAAACCCCACCATCACATTAGATATTTTAAATCAAGAGATGTAAATCCAAGTTGTAGAAATCCGCCGCTTATCTATGTGCGGAAAAAAGGAAACATCTCTCTTCATGCGAGAATGCAGCCCCAAATTCGTTTGCATGAGAAGAAAAAAAACAACAAACGGTGTGGGTTGCAGACGCTGTTTGGACAGGGAAACTTACGCAACCTCGTGGCTTACCACACACCCACCACGCAGAACCACCCCCCATTCGACATCTGACAAGACAAAAAAAAGTAATATCTTATTTTTACACACCTTCGCCATCTACGCGTATTAGAAAGAAATCGCTCTCGGTTGGTTGGGGAATTCGGCCCAGAAAACTCCGCTAGTCCCGAACAGAAAAGGCCCATGATTCAAATCTAGATTCAAAATCGCATAAAATATCGTTCATGCATTCTTTAGATCCCGTGTGCCTGCATCTCTCAACAGACAGACAAGGCAATATCTTATCCCCCTAGCGTCGGGTTCCCTCGCATAGACGAGGATAGTTTCACGGATATCCTAAACCTGACATCCTCGATGGTTTGTGTCAAAGACCAAAAAAAAAAAAAAAAAAAACTTTGACGTTACAGTCGTTCGCGAGGTATCACCAATCGCTTCGACGATAGGCGCTTTGTCTTGGATATGAGATATTGATACGTCCATTTTTACGAACGCATTGAACACACAATATCCTTGAGCCTTGTATACAAGTATATGCTCCCACAGATCATGCATCAAGAAATATATTATTGCTTAGGCATCCAACGTTCTGGATCAAACCGGAATCGTGATATTTGATATATTTCATGAACACGGCTTACATAAAGATATTGAAATCAAAAGAGACCCCTACTGAGAGTTTGAAAATGTCTTGCCTTGTGAATGAGTTCGTGGCTAGATACAACGAAAATGGCGCACGTCAACGCCAATCAGAAAATGATAATTGTTTTTCGAGCTTCCAGATAGAAGAAAAGTGATACAACTTGTGAATGAACTACTAGGCGCAAATGGGAACTCCCGAGACGTGCAGAATCGTTTCTTGCTAGCCTAGCGAGGAAAATAAATGAGAATCAAAAAGCAAAAGTACCAGTCCAGGAAGTCCACCAAGGTAATGGTCCAAACACCTAAAACCCCGCCATGCTCGGTAAAATCGCAAGAAACAAGGACGAAAGATATCGATAGATCAATGAAGAAAAACAAAACATGGACAAATGGAAACGCCATGGCCTCGCGAGACGAAATAAACGGAAAATACAAAAGAAAAACAAATATTCGGGATACTTCCCTCATCGGTGAGTAGGTACTCTTAGTCTGTTTGTCCCCCAGCCGCTTGCGAATTGGGGGGGACGGGAGATAGCGAGTTTCGATAAAGGACCACACGTAAAACGTATGTGGAAATAACACAGTGCTCAGTAGGGATGGTCGATCACCCATGGAACCCCATGTTCGGGGATCCGTTATTTCTCTGCGGTTGCTGCTGCTGGACGATATCGTTCATGGCCGCCCCGCTTTCTGGGTCATCGCTATTGACTACCCCTTCAAACATTTGATGCAAGCCTCCGCCTCCGAAATTGAATTCGAGGCCCTCGGTACCAGGCGGGCTACGGAGTACAACCGAACACGTTAACACACGAGTTCACGCACACACGGACACCCCACGTCAAGAGATTTCCATGTTCGCATTAAACAACTGAAACAAAATATAACGAATTGGATATCGAATTCGCAATTCCGAACAGGAATCAAGTTAAAAAGAAGGAGCCTTACCTAAAATTGAACGGTAAAAACCAGCCATTATCCTGCGCCGCCAATATTTCCTCATGGGGAGCGGTGAATCCATTCATTGGTGTTCCGAATTCACCCAAATGTCCAGTGCTAAATCGGGCCGAAGCCGTCATAAAACTTTCAGGCAAATCCCCTTGATACTGCCACACACCGTCAACCGGCGTGTGAACTTGAGGATGAATTTCCGATCCGTTAAACGTAATTTGATGCATTGGAAAGGCAGCAGCAGCAGCAGCAGCGGTGTTTACTATGCTTGCTCCTCCTGTTGATGATGATACTTGCGCAGGGTCCGTGGGAAATTCGTGTCTTGGAAGGGATATGTCAGAAGCACCGGATGAAGGTGAGGTACGAGTCGCTGAGAATGGACCGCGAGTTTCGATTGCGGATCGTGGGAAATGATGATCAAACGGCCCATTTTCGGTGGCAATAGGGCTGGGAAATGAAGGACCACGTGCCTCCAACGTGCTACTGCTATGTCTCCGTGTTTGAGGAGGCACGTTGATAGGTTTATGGATGACCTGTCGATGGTAAGTATTGCCGGGAGGATTCTTTTCGGCGTTCGAATTCGTCCGAATATGTGACGGATGAGATTGAGCTGGCGCCGATGATTTCGTGGCAGCGGCGGCTTTCTTTCTCATTGTTTTCTTCATGGTCGCTGATATCGCAGCGGCCTCTTGGAGTTTCTTGAGAAATTCATCCGGCGTTTCCATATCGGAGCCCTTTCTCATGACGGGGTTATTATCTTTCCTCACAAATTCGTCCAGACTTTCAGAACTATCCGGACCATTGTCGTCTTTCTCCGGTTCACCTAGTAGACTAGGTCGTCCTCCTTCGCTAGTCCTAACACTTTGCTGATCAACGCCTCGCGGAAATCTACTGAACCAATCTCCATATTGTAGAATATTCGAAGGCTCTTCCCCTAGCTCAACTTCGATCGAACCGGGACTCTGCGCCGCTCTCGACTGCAAGTCGTATTGATCCCTGAGATTATCCCACAAAGGGTAGAAAACGCCCCAGAACCGCGCCATTTTTGTCAAATACTTGACGCATACAGTGAGGTTCCTTTTCGCGGTCGCAACAATCGCCTGGTTCTTCGAGAAGGATCCGACAACGTGGACTGTAGCGGCAGCGAACGATGTATACCCCATAAACGGCGCATAGACCCCATAATCTCGATCCAGCACATCTGCGAATATAGTCGCAATGGTATTCGCTGCTTTGAAACTGGTTTGCACGGCCGAACGTAAGAAATCCATTGGATATCCCGTCGCAGGTTTGGCACCGGGTCGAAGCGGTATCGAGAATCGGTGTAATATGAGAAATATCTGCTGAATGGCGATATGCAAAAAGACGAACTGTCCTTCCAGTTTTTCTGCCGCATGGCAATTCAGGTTCTTTTCATTGTAGGTTAAATTTTCGGGCAGCGTGTCTCTCAGCCTTTGAGCTTGTTCGTTCAACTTTGCGAAATTGGATTCCGGTAGCCAAACTTGTGCGACGTCCTTTTCCTTCCCGCCCTATGAAAGTTAACCAGTTAGTATATATGCTGAAGCGTGGTCATAGTTTACTATAGAATCCATCATATGCTCTTACATGATTTAAATACTTCATGACGCGACCCCATAAGGTCACGACTCGGACGTTGAAGGCGGCGATTCCCATATTCGCTTGCACATTCCTCAGTTCATCACGGTTTCCAATGTCAATATCACTCACGGCTCCATCAACATCTTCTGTTAAACCCGGTCGCTCCGTGATAAACATGCGCTCCTTGATCGGTAATTGAATATGGATATCCTTTTCATCAAGAAACTGCGGCCGAGATGTTCCCGAAGAATTAAACCTATCCATGAAGAAACAAGCCCACATCAACCGTCTTCGGATCTCGCGGTCCGTGAAGGATATAGGATTCCGAGGTGTAGTAGAATTTGGCGCTGGAAGACCTAACGGATCATTATCGATTTCTTTGTGTAGCTGGAGGGCATGCGCCATGCGCATCGCCATGCCGCCGTATGCCCAACTCTTCCCACCGTTACAAGTTCCCAGTTCGTGTAATCCTAAAAGCAATAAGACGGTTAAATTTGTGAGATTGGCTCGATCGAAGTTTTCACGAACTATTCTGCCGGCTTCGATGCCCCATTCTTCACCTGCTAGGAAAGGCATGTCTTTTCTTATAGTGGGGTGGCTTGAGAATCGCGCGGATACGGCGCAAAGAGCTAGGATAAGGACTGGAGGTACAGTGCCGTTCCTGAAAGTTTATCGTTAGTACATCAACGAAATTCGAAGAACTTGGATTTGTGAGTGACTAACTTGAATCGCCGCATAAAAGACGGTTTGTGCAACAACAGGTAAGTCTGGCCATAGACACATTCAAAGTAGACTTCAACAAGGTGCTCCTGAAGTTCCCTACTTGGTAGCTTGTCCTTTCCTTCCTCTAACATCTCATCGCTAACATCTCCCTGACTCCGTTTAACAGACAACGGCTGTGTGGATTCAGCAACCTTTGGCACCAACGCAGGCTTCTTCCTGGCCTCATCCGAGAACGCCCTGTCCGCGCTTCTTTTCCGGCTATTCCGCTGTGCATCACTGGTATTCTGCAAGACGGTTGGATTCGGCTTGACGACGGATCTCGCTATAGGTCCTAATGCAGCGGCGTGGTCTTTGGATACGTATTTCAGCAACCGTTCTTCCATCCGCTTCATACGCTTGTCGAGAGTGGCCATATAATCCGTTCGCGGGACAAACTTTCGAGCTGTCTGCTTGTAGACACATGGCGTACGGGCACGAACGCAATGCTTGCAAGCTGGCTTCTCTCCAGAACACCGGATCTTCTTCCGGCGGCATGCGATGCAAGCTAACGGCAGACGTTTGCGATCTTTACCGGCCTATTGATTAACATGTTAGCGGTACAACCGTCGAATCAACATCGACAAGGCCGTATATAAAAGCACCTACTTTGGTCTTAGTCTCGCTCCAGTTCGACAGGTCCTGTCCACCGGTTTTATCATCCTTCTTGCCTGTCGGATGTTCCTGGCTGGTCGGTTGGCTTTTCGACGAGCGATCCTCCATCGCAGACGCTTTAACCTTCTCGGCATCCTTATCTAATCCCTTATCACCCTCCGCGGAAGTAGCAGTCTTTCTTTTCTTCGCGACGCTCGACGACGACGCAGTCGAATCGCCTTCCTCCATTCTAGACATCGGCGCTCAAACGAAATGACCATATAAACATACACACGGGGCTGCGAGGAACCTTGTTAAAAGGAATCAGCTATTCTTTTAAGGGCCGAAAGAGGTGGTATTCAGCGTTTATAAGATCCTCGAGAGCGACTGTCTCCGCATAATGGCAAAGAATGAGGTCCTCTATCGGATGTTGTGGCAAGCCGGAGTCCCACGGGTGGAGATGGATGGTATGTAATCCAATGGGTAAATTTGATATCGACCATGAGAGATTCAGTCGGGTGCGAATATAGCTATGGTGGACAGCAGCTAATTATGTAGTACAACCGGGTATATTTGGACCAGAGGCCGGCAAAAG
Source organism: Dactylellina leptospora (assembly GCA_036971365.1). Taxonomy (NCBI): domain Eukaryota; kingdom Fungi; phylum Ascomycota; class Orbiliomycetes; order Orbiliales; family Orbiliaceae; genus Dactylellina; species Dactylellina leptospora. Next base: position 719,630 of record JAJTUC010000004.1, read on the forward strand.
TCCCCCAGGTTCCAGAGTCCACGGGTATCCAAAGGAGTATTTTAGGTTCGCACAACTGTCACGCAAGTTCCTGACCAGAGAATCCTAAACGGCAACTTGGAGAGAGCGAGAGAGAGTAGGAAGTAAATTTGTCGCGATCTTTCGATTATCTCCAGCGAAAAGGGATGTGTTATAGAAGTATCGATTGCGCGAAAAAAAGAGCTCCCTGTAAAACTGAAGATTCTGAGATTGGGGGGTCGCAGCGAGAAAAGGCTGAAACCAAGGAGAGCAACGCAGCTGGAACCGAACGGGTGTTTAAGAATGAAGAAAGTTATCGCGAGAGGGTCCGTCCGGTGTGCGGAAAATCCTTGAGGACGATGGCTCCTTTCTTGTTAACCTTTTGAGAAAGAGCGAAAAACCATTCTGGTGGTCAATTTCCTTCCCGGGGTGAGATTATGACTGCAACGACAATTTATATGCCTTTATAGGGTGTTCGGTTGCGGTTCCCCGGATTTCGTGATGGGAGATTAAAGACCTGGTTTGCTTTTTCCCGTGTCTTTTTCGTCGCCTTTTGGCTGTTCGTTTAAGGTCGCTCGACTGACAGCCGGCGTCCGGGCATAACTTCCAAGCGAATGGGCAGTCCAGAGATGAACCGACGGTGGCACCGGGAACCAAACACTTTGACAGTTGGAGAATGGGGGGATTGGTGGCTAGCGAGTGATTTCAGAGCGATGTGATTACGAAGCGGAAGAGGAGAGCGAATGTTCACGGACTTCCATAAACATGTGGAGCAAGGAAGTGGAGGCCTTTTTCTCCTTTTCGTCCAGCTTAAAAGAGAGAGAGTCTGACGTTGGCTTGATTTTTAATGTCCGCAAGCCTTTCTCGATATCGGGCACCCCTGCACAAGAAAGCCAAAAGATGGCTAAGAGCGGTTTGGGGGGCCAGCGGGGCGTGACAGCCCTCTGGAAACGAACAAGCTTAAAGTGGAGAACGGGCTGATGTAGCAGCAGGAATAATCAATCGGTCTATGATCTCTCGTGCATGCCCACGAATACCCGTAGGAATCCTGTCTGCGGAGGTGTCAGAAGTGTAGGCCCATGGTAACACCGCAGCGGGCTCCTCAGCAAGGAAAGAGAAAAATAAAAAAATAAAAAAAAAAAAAAAAGGAGAGAGAGAGGGACAGAGAGAGGGAGACAAGAAGTAGGCGCGGGGGCCTGACTAAATGTTTACGAAGCCAGCGATCAACGGGTTTCCCCAGATGCCAAGTGCAAGCGGGCTAATGCGCGGAGCCTGCTCCGTCTCGATGGACCTCGTACATACGCAATCGACCCTGCCGTGGTTGCTAGAATTGGCGATGGTGCTGACTCGCTAGCAGCATATTCGTCTCTCTCTCTAAAAACGTGAGGGTATCCACGTCTACAACCACTCCCATTCGTCTGTGCGCCAAAACCTGACCCTCTCTAGCTCGTCTAAAAGACCCTAAAATACGAGATCGGATTGCAGGTTCGCGGTGTGGCATATTTCCCAACGGTTCCTTGTTCTTTGATTGTGACACAACCAACCCCAGATGTACATCGGACCCCTCTCGCATGCTCTTTCGACACCTTGTGCCGTCGATTAACATGGTACAAGGCACACTGGGGTGCTTTGATCTTCAGCAGCAGGACCGACAACCAGGATGACTAGCTTCCACTGGCAACGTGTTTTTTCCCGGGCGGTATATACCGAACCCTGCGACGCAAAATCGCACACATCCCAGGGCTCGACCGCTGTTTCTGGAGCGTTCTTCCCGCTCATGATATTAATATGATATTAATATATCTGCAGATGCGGAGTGGAAACTGTCACGAGTGTTTGCTGCCTGAAAACTTAAATGTGTTTTCCTATTCACCGCGGCTGTGGCTTTGGCTCGAGATCCAGGATAATCCGTACAACCAGACTGTATTTTATTTTACCCATTCTGCACCCACCATTGGGTCATGCACAGTATATCAGTTCTGTCTACTCTTTCTTCGACAACTCAAAACTACAACCTTCCCCGTTGGCAACGACTCGAGAAGAAAGAGGAAAGAAGAAAATATCAATCATTCACAATCCGATCTGAGTGTCGGAACGGGGGTTTCAAAAGTTGGTCACTAAGTCTTTGTCAAGCGAGCGAAACGCCAAAGTTTCGAAAGACCAAGCTGCCCGTAGGATGTTGGATGCGCCTAAATAAAGACCCAAATGCCAAAATACAACAGGATAGATGTGCACACCGCGTCTGTCCCTGACATATTATTTTACCGTTACTTTGATTTCTTTTTCTTCTTGTTCTCTTCCACAACCTTTCGACTTCCTGGTTCCTGGTACGTGCTCGTCGGAGAGTTGTCAAATATCGACCGGAAATATCCAACAGCCTCTTGAGCTCTTCAACGGTCTTCCTTGTTGCGTAGATTAGATGCGAGGTCTGACCTCCCGCATTGACAAGAATCTGCCGAGTCTAGAAACTCGACATGACAATTGCATTGACAACTGTATCTAAGAATCGCTGGCGAATGCTCACAGCGTCAACCGCTTCTTGAAACAAAGCCATAAGCTTACCAGACCATGCTTCAGAATATTGTTTGGCTCATCGCGTTTGAAACCTCAAGACAGACTAGCGTCGAGGCGGGCTGTGAGCTTTTCTTTCGTCGTGATAGCGTGACATCGTGTCATACACAGGACATATTAAGATGCCACCCCCTTCCAAGGGATCATTATATCACAGATATTGATAATAACGGCTTGGAGATGGTGGTAACGTTACAAACGAGACCTCTTGGGCGGCGCAGTGCCACAACCTCTACACTACCTTTTATACTAGTCGCGCAACGTCTACCGCTACCTCGTCGACTGTCGCGTAGCATCAGCATTTCGAAAGATGGAGACAGCGTGGAATTTCGAAACTATGATGTACTTTCCGTCTTTGTTGTTCGTCGACTCGTCCGTCGATATGCTACCAAGCCATCACCCCGTAAAACGATTATATTTCTTTGATACGACGTATCCACATGTCGATGTCGTGTTGATAGCATCTAAAGTCCGTTTTGGAGAACCAAACGGACCCGGTGACTTGTAGATACGAATCGCGATTCGTATCTCGATATTGATAAGACGCGGTGCGAGAAACGGTGTTATATAGCCAGACGATTCCGTCTACCTTGAAGTCCAAGATGGCCAGATCCCATCTCGTGAGATTCTAAGTCCTAGCTTCACTTTTTATTTTAAATGCAAATATACTTTTGAATAAACACATAATATCACTCGCGAGCTCGCCATGACCGTGGATACCCTCAACGTCGTCGTACCATCTTATCCCCTCCCCTGGTGGATCACATCCAACATCGCCAAATGGCGCTTCCTAGTCGACATCACCGGCATCAAAGACGCCGAACCCCAAGACCTCGCAATATTCGACTGGAAAATCCTCTTCGAAATATCCCTCCGCCATTCCTCCAGCATCTGGCGCCTCTGTCCAGATTTATCCCTCGGCCGTATACATATCCCCATCTTGGGAATAATCCAAGAAGTCGACTTCGTAGCCGGAAAAGCGGTATTCCGATTACACCCCAAAACGATACAACATTTATTACACCACCACACGGACTACATCCGTCAACAGCATTTGCCGCCGCAACAAGCGATTCGGATCCTTCAGACTTTTCGACATCGGTTGGATGTATTGCAGGTTAAACTTAACGCGGGGGTATTGATCTGTACCGATGGAGAATTCGCCCGTGGAGATTTCCCGAGCTATGCGGCGTATCGGAAGGCGAATAGAACGGTGGTGAGGATGTTGGATTGTATTTTGAAGGAGGATGGGCTGAGGAGGGTTATTCTCGATGCGTTTGTGGAGATTCAGCCTTCGATTCCGCAGTTTTTGTTCGGTCCTGGGGCGTTATTGGGTGGTGGGGGAGGGGATTCTGGAACCATCGCTCCGGATTTCATGTCATCTTTGGACGATTGTTTCTTTCCTGAGGGTTCGTCGAGTGAAGGTTATGGTTATTCTTCTCCAAGGGATATGAGTTTTCCATATCATGAGCTTCAATCGATCATCTTTCAAGAGCAGTTGGTGCAAAAAGGCTCTCCAGTCATGTTTCCAGGTGCTCGCGCAGAGTCTACTCTGAAGCGAAAATATCCAGAAGGCTGTAACATGACATCAGGCAAGAAACGACGATGTGAAGATATCAGCGGGAAGTCAAGAAGGGCTTCAGGGACGTGCAGACCGAATATATCAACTTCACGATCATCGAGTAAGAAGCCATCAAAGTCATCCAGATACAAATCCACTATCCCATCACCACTAGCATCAGAGATCAAGCAAATAGCTGAACCAGCATCCTCAATATCTCAAAATCGAACGGAAGAGTTACTCGAGATCATAAGATCACAGAAATCCCCTTCAACGTGTGCATCTTCAGACTCCGGTATCTGTCTGTCCTCCGACCTCCCGGCGTCCGCAGACGTTGCGTGCATCGACTCAGACTCCACCATCATCGAGCCCACCTCCCCAATCACGCAAAGAGAAGAATCACCCCAACTCCCCAGAGAGCCACCCACTCTTGTAAAGCCGCAACTCCCCAAACCAGATTTATTCCTCAAACACGACGAGTTGAAAATCTTCCACATGGATTCCTCCTTCGCACCTGTAACCCGCCGTCAAGCCGCCCTAGCCCTGGGTAAACCCTCCTCAAAACTATCCCACAAAGACATCAAAGTCAAACGAGTATCCCTCATAAAAACGAGTGTCAAAGATCTCACCCCGGAAGAATCGATCCTCAGCGATAACACCGCAACCAGCAGCGAAGATAACGAGAGTACCCAGGAAGAAATCGAACTCGAAAGTGCGAATACCACCATCACCATCCCCCCACGCACACCGGAAACAGATATGTCCCGCCGAACAGGTGGAAGATTACACGAAAGAGGTAACTCCTCTAACACTCCTTTCAATCGATTCGGGTTCCGTCTTCGACGTCCTGGAGATATCGCAGCCTGCAACGGTGTCACACCTGAACCCGAAAACCTCAAAAACCCACCAACTCAATACCGTAAAAAGGCCGACGGAGATGATTACACCGATGAAGAAGATTTAATCCTCGACAGCGATACTCCTGACATCGAACTCTTGACCGATCCCCTCAACGAAGCCGAATACAAGGATCGAAAGTTGAGACGAAGGGAGAGAAAGAAGAAGAAGAAAGAGATAAAGGAACTGGAAGAGCTGGAAGCTAAGGTTTGGATAGAGACGCATGAAACGCAGGAGGAAGAAAATGATAGGTGGATGGGATTGAAAGAGAATAAAAAGATGGACGAGGTTCCAACAGGTGAACCGTCACTTTTGGGGGGAAGGTTTATGGAAAACCTCCTATGAAATACCTATATTTGGTGTTTCCTTGATCATGCAAAAGAGCACTACCGAGTTTTCTATCATGAGATATTGATAATCCCGGTATAAGGAGTCTTAGGTCTCGAATCAAGATGCTTTACTTAGTGCTGAAGTCACAGGAATATATTTCTTCCTTTGAGGGAGACAACACACTCCCTCATATACTCATGTAAAATACAACAAACCTTCTAGAAAATGCAATGACGTTGAACTTGAGATGCTACGTTCGAGTGACCTTTGAACTCTGGGTATTATCGCTTTGATTCCACTTTATTGGGAAGTTTCTATGCGCCCAGAACATTACCTTTCGAACGAATAGCTAGATACGAACATCTCTATGACATATTAGAGACAAGTCATTAGAATGAATGAGAATTGGCATGCGATGGTATTATGTAACCGAGTATCTTAATAATCGAAGATGAGATATTATTACTCCTGAATCTTGACAAAGAATGCGAATCGATCGGATAAAGAGACGGGAAGGCAGAGACGCAGAAAGAGGTAAACCGGCGTGGGGAATCGCGATGGGAGACAAAACTCCTTGGCCCAAAAGGAAAAAAAAAAAGAGAAGTCAAAACGGTCAGCACGCAATGTTGTATATCGACGGATCTCGAATGAGAAGCAAGGACCAATGAAAGACGAAGAATATCCATGCGGTCGTGATAAGCGGCGAAGTGACGGGCCGTTTTAGATGGGATATCCAACAACAAAAAGAAACCTGGGGTTTTCATTTTGGGACATAGAAAAAGATAGCGTAAATCAACAGGCGCAAGCGTCCCTGTTGGTCTCTCCCGCAGCCGACAGATTGACGCCGCCGGCGCCACCGAATGTCTCACCGGCCGAGCCGCCAGCCCCAGCACGTCCCGAACCCGGTCCTCCCCTGGTCTTCAGCGTGCTCTCGGGTATCGCGTTGGCGATGGCGGTAAACACCTCGGCGACGTTATATCCAGTTTTTGCACTAGTTTCATAAAAGAGCAGTCCTTCATCCTCAGCGTACGACTTGGCTTCAGCGGTGGTAACCTGTCTAGCATCCTCTTCCTCTTCGTCGTCATTGCTGTCGCCTCCACCGGTGGATAACGACAAACCACTCATGGATCCTTCCAACCCAGTCGATTGACTTGTAAGATCGAGCTTGTTGCCTACGAGGGCGATCACGATACCCGGCGACGCTTGGCGCTGAAGCTCGGCGACCCAGTGTTTCGCTTTAGCTAGGGAGGAGGACTTGGTGAGGTCGTAGACGACAAGGGCGGATTGGGCGTTACGGTAGTACATGGGAGCTAGAGACGCAAAGCGCTCTTGACCAGCGGTGTCCCTGATGGTAAAATCGAAGTCAGTGGCGTGCGAGGAAGCTCGGGATATTGAGCTGGAAAAGAGCTGTGGAGGGATGCTACACACCATATTTCAAACTTGATTGTCCGGTTCGGTAGATTGCATTTTTGTGTCAAGAATGCAGCTGTTTTTGAGATAGTTAGCTATGTGTAAATTTGCGTAGCCGTGAGGTACGGTGGAGAGTGGTGGTTAAAGGTGTGTGGCGATAGACAAGGGTTTGAGAAGCGATAAGGGAAGAAAATAGATTCCGTACCTCCGATCGTGGGTTCTCTGTTTTCCTGGAAATCGTCGTTGACGAATCGTAGGACCAGGGAGGACTATAGCCGTAATAAGAGAGCATGTTAGCAGGCCGGAAGATGTCCCTAGACGTCTGCGGGTGACGCGCGACAGGCTTGTTGGGGAGGTATGGTATAGCATGGAGGTATGGGTGCTATGTACCTTTCCGACGGCAGCTTCGCCCAACAGGACCAGCTTGACGCTGGAGCTTGGCTTTGGACCACCTTCCGACATTATTTGAGGGCGTCTGTGTAGGACGGAGGAGGCGTGGCAGTGAGAGCGATGGTGAGGATATAGACGGGAGGTTGGGAGGAGAAGAGAGGAAGAGAGAGAACGTTAGGCGCCTTCCCAAGGACGGATGAGGATGGGGATGGATGGATGGGATGTGATGAGAGAGAGAGAGAGAGTGACGACAGCTGCAGCAGCACACCGCCAAAGGAGTGCTGACATGTGCGCTGCCCGTCCGCCGCGTAAGTAGCCCTGGGCACAAACACCACCACCGCCGTTGTTCTCCTCCACTTTAATATCGTATCATCCTCACTCGATCGTATTCTTATATTCGTCTTCCGGAGCATCTTCTTATCTCGCCCTCTCCTCTCCTGCTCACTCTCTCAGCCATGGCAGCCAACCAGAACTGGCGTCTCATCGACGTTGACGCCCTCGACCCTGACCTCCAATACCCCGCCGAACTGCTCTCCCCGCCATTCGAGCCCGTCGAGCCCGGCGCCGTAAAACAGCTGAACCAACAGTGCAAAGGACTACTACAGCGGGGCGAAAACTCGGAGGGTTTACGGATAGCACTCGAGAGCGTTCCTTACGGTGCTGACGATGCTACAAAGGTACCTCTTTCGCCTATATTACCCGGTCACACGCATTCGAACAGCCTCTGTCAGCTAGCTACCATCTAGCATTGCGAGCTTCACATTCCTTTAGGCAGTACGAATCTACCACACGGAAGGCGGATGCTAACGGATTCTCTTCACGTACGCACAGGACGTCCACTGCAACACAATCGTCGAGATCCTCGGCTCGATCAAGCAATCCGAGATGTCAGCTACCCTAAATACGATATACTCCTCTTCGGAAGCTGGAAGCGAGCTTCTAGACACGCTTATGAAGTACTTGTACGTCGACTAGCCAGTATACACACCCGAATATTTCATCTATAACAAACGACTGATCGGTGTGCTGTTGAAATTTTTACAGATACAAGGGCATGGCGAGGGAGAACGCTCCCCAGTCCGGAGCTGGGGGCGCTAGCAGCGGAATGAGCGTGCTACTTTCGTGGCACGAGAAGGTCAGCATCAGATCTGACAGATCGTTTGAGAGAATGGTGCTAATTATTGTTATTGGGATAGGTCGTCGAGATAGCTGGACTAGGCTCGATAGTTCGGGTGATGACTGATAGAAGAACGGTATAATTGTGGGAGCACGTATTCATTTGTAAAAGAGCCTTTCCAATCCAAAAGAAGAAGAACCGATACCCGGATTTTGCGATATCGTTCGTGATATATGCCTCCGCTCGAAAAGAGAATAAGAAATAGACGTCTGTGAATAGAGATATCCGCTGCGGATGTGGTCCTGGTCTCTCCGATCAGACCACTCCGCATCGACCTGGCATGCAATCCGTCAGGCGAGGGTGTGCCGCGAAATCTTATAAAATGCAAATCATTGAGGAATCTAACGACGAGGGTGATTCTATGTCTGGGTGAAGCACAGGCCTGATAAGCTTATTTCGACCGAACCACTTGCTGGTAGAAGTCGGACGCTGAAGTTCCAAAGACCATGTACTAAGCAGGGGTGAATGCAATCGGACAAGCCGACCGAAACTAGGCGCAAGAGGCTTGCCGGAGTTCGGGAAAGATCGGGTACTTTTTCGGCGGAACTTGAGAGAATGTATGGCCCTTAACGGTTAGCTGGCGCTGAAACTCTTCCAGCTGCCGAAAAAGACGACAGGAAAGAGACCGCAATAGCCGTCAGAAGGAGAGAGAGAGAAGGAAGAATGCGAGCGCATGCAAGGAGATGCCAGTTTACACATTTCGATGGATGGAAGACAGTGCGGGTAGACGCACATGTTTCAACCGGAGTTCGATATATTGGAACAGAAACCCACGCCGGCTATCTACGACGCCCGGCTGGATAGGTATCGGCGTGCGATCTCAGACGGGCGTATGGCATTTTCGCATGCACGGAAGATTTGAGGCCAATGCATTTAACCCGGCCGTGGGGTGTCTTTTTTTTTTCTTCGGGATGAGAAATTTTTGAGATGGGCTCGTCGATAAGAGCGAGCGAGCCCTGGCTGGCACCGAACCATCCTGGCGCCTCACTGCCATGTTCGAGCTAGTCGGCCATGCATGCACATGTCCACAGTCTCATTAGCTAGTTCCATTGCCGTAATGTATTTTTTTTTTTCTTTCCATACGAAGTTCTGGCGAGAGTGAGAGAAAAAAAAGAATGTGCGGTGGTGTTTGTCCGCCGTCCCCTTTTTAGCAGCAGCCAGCTTTTCGGTGCATACAAATTTTTTCACTCACAAACACAAAAATTCCTTTTAAACTCTTCCTCCTTCTTTTCTTCCCTTCTTTTCCCACACAGGCTCTTCCTATACTCTTCTTCCCAATCACTCTCCACTCATTAGACACACGTGCGTTTCGCCGGTCGTGTCTACCTCTTTCTTTCTTTCGCATCTTCATTTCATCGTAGTCTCGGTCCGCTGAGCATCCATTCACGATGGTCCAGCAGGTATGTGTGCTCCCTGTTGCTTACTGTCTATGAGCCCCTCTATCCCAGTGACCGCCATTCGTCCGATCATTGCGTTTCGACGCCAATGGTCTTCACGATGACCTTCCTGCCCTCTCGTCATCCCGGACTAGACGTGTAAATTGAGACTAACTTGATTGAAAACTAGGGTTTCATGGTTGACTTCCTCAGTATGTAAAATTTCTCAGTTGCAAAAATGGTGTTATCAAGTTGCTAGCTCTTATCGGCCAACTCCCACGCCCGCATCCAATGGGTCTTGCACTGCAACGAAGATTTACTCTTCGTGGGATTAGATCTGATACAGAGTCTCACCTTGCTACATCGCTCGCGGCTCTTCCTGGAAAGTGCTACAAGCAGCAGGTTCTAACGTGCCTTTATCTCTATAGTGGGTGGTATCTCCGCCGCTGTCTCGAAGACAGCCGCTGCCCCCATCGAGCGTGTCAAGCTCCTCATCCAGAACCAGGTTAGTATTCCTTGGCTTTCTTTTGTTCTAAAAACCCGTCTCGGTTGAAACACCATCCATCCAAATCAAAAAAACGAAGATTTTGTTTCATCTTCATATCCTCGACCGTGCTACTCGGTTGTGACGGCAGGCGTTTTTCTCATGACGAAATCTCGCCAGATAAGCCGCTTAAGTTTTTTTTTTTTGTGTTCGGTTAGGTAGTATCTGGAACCGTAGACGAGGTTTCATTGGTCAAACACTCGGATAGCTAACCGCGTTTCGCACAAACTATAGGATGAGATGATCAAGTCTGGTCGTCTCGACCGACGATACACCGGTATCATGGACTGCTTCCGAAGAACAATGGCTGACGAAGGTAAGCTAGCTTATTCAGAATTGACGTTGGGCGTTTTTCTCTTGGCGACAGCTTCACTAGTGGGGGTTTTGGTTACACCAATTACCCAGCCAATATGGCGATATAATCCCACTTGATTCAAGCCGGCCTTCTGAGAAACCCCCAGCGCAATTAGCAAAATTGGGTAACTAACAGGATTTTTCTTCGCTCTCAGGTGTTGTTTCCCTCTGGAGAGGTAACACTGCCAACGTCATCCGTTACTTCCCAACCCAGGCCTTGAACTTTGCTTTCCGTGATCGATTCAAGAAGATGTTCGGTTACAAGAAGGAGCGTGATGGTTACGCCATGTGGATGGTTGGTAACTTGGCCTCTGGTGGTGCCGCTGGTGCCACCTCCCTCCTCTTCGTCTACTCCCTCGACTACGCCCGTACCCGTCTTGCCAACGACGCCAAGTCGGCGAAGACTGGTGGTGCCCGTCAATTCAACGGTCTCGTCGATGTCTACAAGAAGACTCTCGCTTCTGATGGTATCGGTGGTCTCTACCGTGGTTTCGGTCCTTCCGTTCTTGGTATCGTCGTCTACCGTGGTCTCTACTTCGGTATGTACGACTCCTTCAAGCCAGTCGTCTTGGTTGGTCCTCTCGAAGGTTCCTTCTTGGCCTCCTTCCTTCTCGGTTGGTGTGTTACGTAAGTACTCCTCGTTCCTTTTACATACGAACGATTGGTGAATCTAACAACCCTGTAGAACTGGTGCTGGTATTGCTTCTTACCCATTGGATACTGTTCGTCGTCGTATGATGATGACATCTGGTGAGGCCGTCAAGTACAAGTCCTCGTTCGACGCTTTCAGCCAGATTGTCAAGAACGAGGGTGTCGGCTCCCTCTTCAAGGGTGCTGGTGCCAACATTCTCCGTGGTGTCGCCGGTGCTGGTGTCTTGTCCATCTACGATCAAGTTCAGCTCCTCCTCTTCGGAAAGGCCTACAAGGGTGGTTCCGGTTAAACGACCTTATCCCCGAGAATCTTTTGCGATACATGTACCGTCATCCCTTCCGACAACACCCTATGACGGTACACCGATAGTAATTTGTGAGTCAGGGGGAGGTTGATAGAGAGAGGATGATAGAAGCTGCTGGAGAGTCGTTTTTGTTAACCGTAAAGACGGGAAGAAAAAGAATGACCTAAGAAGAGAAAATAACGCGGGAGGATGACGAAAGAAAAAGAATTAATTCAAAGAAAGTACATTTTTCGACTTATTATGTTTAATTTTGTGCTCTTCTAGATTTTTTGCTTTAGAAAAGTTCGTTCTTTTTTTTTACCTGGTTCCTCCTCTACCTTTTTCTTCTCTTACGACCCTTTTTTTGTTCCTTTCAAATTATGTTTAACGTGAAACTCCTCCTATTCACCTTGTGTATATTTTTCCCAAAAGAAACTTTTTCCTAGTGGTATTACTATCAACTGATGCCCGGCCCACGTTGATTCATGTGATCGATCTCTTTTCTACTCGCCGAAATTCCCTTTTCATGTCATAGTTGAATGGGGGTGATGCATGCTTCTCAGATGTCCATAGATGAAACTTCTCCACACTTTACATGCGTGAGCGTCTAAATGGGCAGAATACTGTAAGATGGAACAGCTCTCGCTCTAGAGGTTTTATTCTTACCTCGGATATGTCGACAGACGAAGGCATTTTCAAATTTCTCTAGAGACTACCAGATTTAGAAATGCAACACCACTCCAACACACATGGCGATTATTCTGGTAATTACAACAACTTAGGGTCTTATCAATTCGTCATCCTCAATCTATCCCCATCCATATTCACATCCTCACTTCTAGTCCCTCTGATTCCCAGAAGGCCCAGATCATTACCACCCCCGTATAAATCCCCAGTGCTTCCACCCCTCGCCAACGGCGCCCACGCATTATTATACCAGGTTCCACCATTATTCCATTCCTCCACGTTAGCCCAACTCCCCGGTCTATTATTATTGTTAATATTGGTACCACTCAATCGCTGCCGTCTATCTCCCGAAGAAATCGACATTTCAGAGGTATCCGGGAAAAACAACGGCTCCCCGTTCCCATTCGCACCACCGCTCCCACCGTTCTGGCTATTATCCGCCTGTTCGGACAACCCGTCCTCCGCGTAGGGATTGATATTTTCTTCCACGACGTAATCTTCCTCGAACATGTTCTCTTCGATGGTCGGAATCGCGGATCCGGAGTTTGGCGTTTGCGAGATAAATCTTGACGCGGGACGACGGATCCACGGTGGGGTATACGCGTCTTCTTCGTCGTTGCTATCCATCATCGAATCTACTTCGTAGAGGGAATCGAAGCGTAACGCTTCGGCGAGGTCGTTGCTGGCGACATCTTGATTCCACGCTCCGAAGGGGTTGTTGTTGTCCTCTTTGGGTAATTTATCTAGTTTACCCGCGAGTGCGCTGCCGTCGAATTCAATCATCATTGGTACTCCGGTGTCGAGTCTTGTATCGGCTGTGGTAGCTGCGGCGGGGGTGGTTTGGATGGCAGTGATCGTGATTGGGATACATGTTTTGTCCGCGCCGGTTATTTTGGCTGGTTTGGTGCGCTGCCAGACTACCCTTTGAATGCTTATCAGTTCCCAGTATACTGGAGCTGTATCCGTGAGATCTGAATCGATCTGACTGCTCGGTTGATTCGCCATTTGTGGGAGTTTGCAAGCTATATTTCATTCGCCTTTGTCAGAATCAAGGATACCCAATTGATAATTAATGGTGTATAAATCGAGAAGTTCCTAGAGAAGAAGTATGATGATGACCCACCGAATGTATCCCACCCAGTCATCCCTTGAATCGATAAAGTCCCGTCATCATTCTCCATAAACCTATCATCCGAAGTAACCCACATTAGGACCATCATCACCCACTTCCAAATCTCATACCTGTTTAAAAAAAACATACAAAGGTTCATCAAGCCTCAAACTCTCCCTCCATTCCCTACTCCCAGCCATCCAAGCAAACGACAACCCATTATAAGGCCATTGCCCGAACCCGTGACCATTAGTAAACCTCAACAGAAACTTGCCCGGATCAGTCACACTCTCAATCCGCTCCAATTCGAAATGATTTTGTTCGGAAGGGTTAATGTTATCGTTATTATCATCCACGCCGCCATTTTCTATTTCGTTGGATTCTGAATCTTCCATATCCGGTTGCTCCACCCCATATTCAGAATCAGCGTCTGAATTATCCCCAGTTGTCGGTGGGGTGCCGATTTCGATGAGACCGACTTGATCTCCTCCGTATACATTCTCGGTTACTGTTCAAGAAAATAAAAATTTAATAACACTTCCAGGTATAACCCCCCCCCTCGTTGGAAAATATTCATCATGATAATATATCTCAAAACAGGAGATGCATCTGTACTTACTGTATATTTCATCTCCACTGCCATAAAAATCTTCCAGCAACTCATCAGGCATCGCATTCAATCCAAGCGCACCCCCATCAACGGGATCCAACTTCAAATAATAAAGTCGATCAGCGTCCATCGCGATAGCCGTTGAGATACGATGGACTAAGAACACCGCAACAAGCGGTACCATCTTTCGATTCGCCCGTATGAACAGCATCCTGATCGTCGAAAATATTATACACCCTAACGATAATGGAGAAACGTAGGTCGATGTCCGCTTCAGAGAGATAACTAGCAGTATGTTCGTGACATGGTTTAGCCTCGTGGGCTTTGTAACTCTCTTTCCCTTCGTGGTTTGAGGCAATTTCTCATACTGAAAAATTGGTAATGTTCGCACGTTGTACCGTGCGTGGCGAACGAGAGGAGTGAGTTTGCGAGAATTCCGATATGTATCACACAAACTGAAACCCATCAGTTAGGATGTGTTATTCATTAATAGTCTCGTATAAAGAGAACCGTTGATTCAAATGGTCGTCATATGCAAGCCACAATTGTGTGGAGAATAACCTAGGCTAAAATGACAAGATACAAAATAGAAACCAACATAGTAAATATACAAATGGAAAGCGAAATAAACTTGTTCAAAATGACAGTTAAATGCTTGGCCTATTCGCAATGAAATAACAGAGAAAAAGGAAGAAAAAAAGAGAATGCAATCATTAGAAACTCCTGAACTGAGCATCTTCCTAAGCTGCCGCGGTTCCAGTCATAGTGAGCACATTCTTCGCCTCACCACCTTGCATCCCGTTAATAATCAACTGTCTAACCTGCGGACTATTCTTGAGCTTCATCAATCCGCTGGGTACCTTCCATCCTTCATCTTCCGCAAATACGTAAACAACCTTCTTATCATCCGTGTCTCCCATATTAGCTCGGATCAAATGATTACCGTTACCCGTGATGGTACTATCTTCACGATCCCGGTTAGCCTGTAGCTTGTTTGCACAGTGAGATCTGCAAACATCGCCTAGATTATCCAGATATTTCTCTTGTTCAGCAGCGGAAGGGGCTGATGAGCCGGAAAGAAGGTTCTTGACAGTTTGTTTCGCAGCCGCTCGAGCACCTGATGGCCCCGCTGGTGGTATACACCTAGGACAATACACCTCGATACCCTTGATAGCCCACGCCTTCTGATCCCATTCCCTCTGTGCAGAATTGTTAAGTTCATCATCGATGAAGAGACCCGCCGTAGAAATGTTGAGCACCAATCCCTCGCTATTCCCACCAACTCCAGCGATGAGTGATGCTTGGGGCTTCTTCGGATGGTCATTCGTAAACACGTATACGGCCTTGAGAACAATCTTGTTCGGGTCAGATGTTGAGTACTTCTGCTTGGAGGCGTTGCTGTTGCTACTAGCAGCAGATTTGGCGGACATCTTTGAACGAGCGGTTACACCAGAAGAACCGGATACTTGACTTCTGATCTCTGATTGTGCATCAAAAGAGTGGAGGGTGTGATATTCCGATTCATCATCGGGAACTTCAATCACAGGCTTCGTATCCCGTTCCGTAGGTTTGGGTGCTCGTTTAGTTTTGGAGCGGTGCGTCGTTGGTGTGCTGATGACAGACTCTGGTGCCTGACTCTTGGCTGGAGACCTGGGACGCCGGGACACACTAGATCCAGCCTCCTCAAACTCATTGGTGAGCTCCGAATTGTGCCTGTGGTGGTGTTTCTTATGGCGATGTTTCGCGGGTGAACTTCTTCGGGATCTGACTTCCTCGACGTCGCCTCGAGACTCCTGATAAATCGGAGGATTATCCACAGCTCCAAGGTCCGGAATATCGGATGTTTGTGCGGGTCCTTCCCATACTTCGACTTTGATAGGCTTGACTTCCTTCTCAATATTCTTCTTCGCCCAGTCTCGTTCACGCTCCCTGCGAAGACTTTCAAGTCGTTGCCGTTCCCTTTCCTCCTCTTCTTCCTTCTCTCTCTTCTCTCTTTCGACTTTCTCCTTAGCGGCAGCTTCGGCAATCTCACGTTCGAGTGCTTCTCGTGCCTTCCTTTCACGTTCTCGGTCACGCTCAAGCGATGCAAGCATAGCTTGGCGATCCCGTTCTTCACGTTCCTTGATCTGCTGCAAGCGGACCTTCTCCTTCTCAACAAGCTCTCGTTCAAGTCTAGCGGTCTCTTCAGCTTCCAGCCGCTGTCTCTCCTTCTCCAATTCGGCTTCGACACGCTGTCGCTCTCGCTCCTTCTCCAGATCGAGCTGCCGCTTAAGCTTCTCGTTCTCGACGCGTAGCCGTTCCTTCTCCTCCTCTTCTTTTCGAATTGCTTCAAGGCGTCGCTTCTCAGCCGCTGCTTCCGCAGCTACCTTTTCACGAGCCCGTTCAGCTTCAGCAAGTCTCTCAAGCATTGCCAACCGTAACCTTTCCTTATCAGCAGCATCAGCCTGTTCGAGTCGCTCGAGTTCTTCCTTCTCCTTAAGTTTCTGCTCGGCTGCCTCTCGCTCCAGACGTTCTTGGGCTTTCCGCTCCATCTCTGCTTGCTGCCGTTCACGGACTTTCCGTTCCCGTTCCGCAGCCTCACGAGCCTTGATCTCCTTCGCACGCCTAGCGTCAAACTCTGCCTTCTCCTTTAGACGAGCTTCCTCCTTCTGACGGGCGTATTCAGCATCGCGGGCAATCTTCTCTTGGATTAAACGTTCGCGCTCCTTCCGAATCGAATCTTCAAGGGTTTTCCGGGCGGCCGCTGCTTCAGCTGCGGATTTAACTTCAGCATCTCGCCGTGCCTTTTCGTCCTTAGCTTCTTGTTGTTTGATCCTTTGGTCGAGCGCTCGAGCTTTCTTCTTCAAGTCCTCCTGCAGTTTCCGTAGATCCGCTTCAGCTTTATTGCGCTTATCAAGTTCTCGCAGGCGGTGGAGTTCTTCTGCTCTACGTTTAGCGACTTCCTCCTCAGCTATCCGTCGTTTGTGCGCTTCCTCTTCTTCCTGAAGTCGCTTCCGCTGCTCTTCCTCCTCTTCCTCGAGACGTTTTCTTCGCTCGCCTTCTTCTTGTAGGCGTTTGGCGTTTTCTTCAGCCAACCGACGCTTGTGCGACTCCTCTGTTTCCTCTAACTTTCGGAGTCGCTCTTCCTCGGTCTTTGCCATTTCGTCCGCCACACGGAGTTTGTGTAATAACTCTTCCTCGCGAAGCTTCTTCCGGCGTGCTTCCTCCTCTTTGTCAAGACGCTGGCGAGTGGCCTCCTCGTCTTCCCGTAGCTTTCTTCTACGCTCTTTCTCTTCTCTCTTCAATCGATACACTCGAGCCTCTTCCTCGGCCGCTCTCCGTCTGTCTTCAGCGACCTCCTTGCGCTTCCTTTCCGCTAGTTCCTCGACCTCTTTCCGTTTCTTTTCAGCCAGTTCATCTGCTTCTCGACCTTTACGCTCAGCGGCTTCGTCAGCCTCTTTGCGTTTCATAGCGGCAGCCTCTTCAGCTTGTTTCTTGATCCTTTCGGCTTCCTCCTTCTCCTTCTTGACTTCATCGCGGCGGCGAGCAGCATCCTCTTCAGCTTGACGGCGCAATTTCTCAGCCTCCATTTTCTCTTTCCTGGCTTCCTCCCGTTCCTTCCGGATCTGCTCTCTCGCCTGCCTTATCTCCTCTTCTTCCTTCGCACGTCTGTACTCAGCTTCTGCAGCTTCAAATGGATCTTCCTGGGATTCCCCATGAGGCGTTGGCGTTTCCGGACTCCTATGTCTCGGTCCACTACGCCCGCCGCTGCCACCAGCGTCATTGCCGCTAGCCCAGCTTTGCGACCTATGAGGGGTCGAAGAAGGACCACCAGACGACGACTTCGTATGGCCGTTATGCCTTGGCGCTCCCGTGCCTTTCGAACCGGAAGCACCGTCCTTCGTGCTTGGTCCCTTCTCCTTATCGCCCTTTCCTCTATCACCTCTCTTCCCTCTCTCCTCCTTCTCGTGGAATATCTTCCAAGTACCAATCCAATAAACCACCCCGGCGAGCAAGCAACTGACTAATAAGCTGCCCCACCAACCGCCTAGCTTCTTCGATACCGCGAACCTCAGAAGAATCCATACGACTTCCAAAGATAACGTGGTAACAGATCCTGCTACGAACGAGTTTCTATGCGGAGTGAGAGAAGGGAGGTATAGAAGTCCCCCTCCAGAAGGTATAACGAAGACATCGAGAGTATCGGGAAGATTGGGGCTTCGAGATTGGTGAGGAGGTGGTTTCGGCGGTGTGCCGGATGTGGTTTTGGCATTGGAGTCATGGCGGGGTGGAGGCGGTGGGGGCTCGTCGTCGTCGGCCCCGTGAGGGGGTGGCACGGGGGGTGGCATTTATGCCGGATGGTACGGTATTGAATTACGTTTGATAGATTTCAAGTTCTGCAGAAAAAAGAGTGTAAATGTTAGAATTTGAGATGGGAAAAAGCCGTGGTATGGCGCAGGGAGGAGGAGGTATACCATATGAGCAGCTATAAAGCTGCGAATACCCCTAAACTTGCCAGACGCTGCCAAGGTGATATCAAACGTCAGAAACCAGTTACTGAGAACTTCGTAGGGTTTGTGGGAAGATCTTCGTATCGTACAAATGAATCTATTGGCCACCGACTGTCCTCCAATTGGGAGTAAATCGTTCCCTGTGCTCCAATCTTCTCCCCCCAAAAAGACTCGCGAGAAACCTGCAAACTCGAAGCAGCGGTCAAGCTACTCAATCCGACGTCCAGCTATCAGTAAATCAAGTCAAAAAATCATGGAGCACGGAAACAGCAGCTCATACCAAATAGCACGATAGTCCAATGGCGAAAAGGTCGAACTGACCTGTACAAATTTCTGTACAAGGTCCTTTCGTCCACGAACGACAGCGAAGAGAAAAGACGTAGTCCGTATTGGCGTTAGCTCTTTCAACGGTCCTCGGGCTTTTTTTTTTTCGTTTTGTTTTTCTATTTTCGGGTGAGGGAGCTGAGCTGGCTGGATGGATCCCGGCGTCCGGCTTGGCAGAGAATGGACGAATAGAATTCTCGGATGAATGTTGAATGTGAATAGAACGGAGCTATGTGTTCTATACGTTCTGGCGATGGAGTTTTGCGGTTTGCGAGACGTTTGGTATATGCGGAAAGATGATAAAAGATAGATGCAAGATGGCAGACGGTGGTGGATGTATGTAGCTTTTCGCGCTTGGGAGGATGCTTGCCAGGCGCCGCCGCGAGGTTTTCGAATGTTGTGTTGTGGTGACGTTGGGCAAGGCTGGTTGCCGGGCAACAACAGCGACACCACGACTACCACGACAACATCGGTGTGGCCTCAGTTGCCCTGCAACCCTGATCCCTCCCTCGACATCTATCTCTGAAATCCTGTTTTGCGCTTCACATTCTTGGCTACCTCGTTGAATACTTGTTCGAGCATGGCGAGTAGTACGATTAAGACATCTTATAATCCAAGAATGCAGGTGCTAATTCTCGTTTTATTACAGCTGCGTAGATAGGTCGATATTGCTCGTGATTCTGGTCTATATGTCCCCAGATTACGCTGCCGTTGGACAGTAGTCCGGGGAACGTCGAGCTGTTAGACTGAACAGACAGGGATTGAGGCAGTTACTTCCCTTTGATACCAGACGGGACCCACAGCGCCTTCTCAGACATTTGAAGGATTTCTATTGTTCATAAAAGAAACTAGAAAGTCCCCGAGACTATAATCACTGGGACAAAGCCGTTTGAACAATGGTTTGTAAGTCGTCTTCATAATCGGCTAGAGAAGCTTCCGCGTCCGAACAACGGTGTAGATACAGGATATTGAGAAATGGTTAAGACTATGAGTTTGTTGTCGGCACTAGTGGATTCCTCCAACCCAGCGCCATTCTGTCGCATCGACTGGGATCATTCTATATTTTACATTTAAATTCATAAAAATCTGCGCTCAACGTGGCGCTCGAGCTATGAAATCCCATGCTTCAGGCTAGCCAAGTAGCTCGAGATTTGATTTGCCAGGAACCATGTTTCAACATGCCCAGCAAACCTTCGAGATCCCACGGCGAAGCGAAAACTATAGAGAAGCCGTTTTGCAGCTACGAGATCATCAGATCGGGTTGCACTAATTGTCGACCGATAGAATCGCACTTCTTTCGGACCGACTCCTCCCTCTTTCTTCTTCGCGAGGGAGGCCATGAATCGCATTCCAGAACATGCGCCAGCAAGCGAGCTCGAAATCCTGTCTCACTTTTAAGTCAGGCCGACTGTGCCAAAGTGCCACAACCCAAACTTTATCATCCAGATTGAGGCAACTGCGCTTGCTTCAGGCGACCGCTAACAACTGCGATCCGATACCAGACATTTATTGCCAGTTTCCTTTAACGTACGATTTGAGGCTCAGCAACAACGAATCAGTTACATCTTCAGAATATGATGTGCATTAAATTCACAGAGCAAAGCTGTGGCCGAGGGATCTTATATTTGCAAAAATCCTACAGAAACATCAGACCAGTTTTTTTCTAGATCTATTGGATGATACTTCATGCACGGATCTGCCGAGGCCCGGTTTCATGTTCAACAGTGCTAACAGCTCTCTCCTATTGTTTGATAATACGCAAGCTGGAGAGACCAACTGCCTAAATGACCAGTATCCAAGAGATCATGGGCGTGTGAACTTGCTAGACCCCAGCAAACGTCACACTGATTAACAAAACATATGCAGTAGAAGTGTATACCTATGTTTCGGTCTATAACGCGGTTATTCTTAGTGTCGAAAGCCGAAGCACCGAGATGAGATACAAGAGCCGATAAAGCCATTGATACCAATTAATATTTAACGAGGACGCCCCTCGCCTCTAAAGTTATATTCGACAGGATAGAATCCCATCTCAAACTCACTTTCCTTTCTTTCGTTGTTGATTACACTGGCTGTAGCAGCATCAATTTTCATTCTCTCTTTAAAAAATAATCTTAATCTACGTATACACTCTTTTCATTCGTTGACCGAAGCCGCTATAATTATATATAATCTTCTCAAAAATGAAGTTCAACGCTCTCTTCATCACTGTCATTCTGGCCAGCACGTCCGCCGCATCACCCCTCGGCCGTCGACAAAACAACCAAGACCTCGTCCCGGGAGACATAAACAACAACCCAGCCATCAACCCTATCATAACCGTCAACCCCTCAGACGCAGTCCCCACTTCCATCCCTACCTCCATCCCAACCTCCAACCCAGGCTTCGTAGAAATCCCATCAAACAACACCCAAATCGGCACAGATCCCACATTACCAAACGATCCCAATCCCAGACTACCTAACGACCCGAATGCCACATTACCCAACGACCCGAACGCCACATTACCGAACGACCCCACACTGCCAATCAATTCCCCACAACCGACGATACCAAACACAACGCAGCCATCCACACCGGTGACGGAACAACCTACGCTTCCTAACACCGGAAACGATTCGACTTCCGGAATACTCGACTTGATTAACGGTATCATCTCCAACGTTAACAAATTTCGAGATTCAGGGGTCGGAAAGTCGATTGAGGGACTGTTCGGTAATATCCCCGGTCTTCTGCGCGGTGGAATTCCTCTGCCTGGAGCTCAGTGAGCTGGATGCGTTTACTATGTAATTCTAGCTAGGTTTTAGATTATGATAGGTAGCATCAATTTATATGTATACTTACATATTCAAAGCGCCATAAGATTTTCAATTATCTTTATATGAGATACTGAGAAGTATCAATAGATATTGTGACCCCATGTGCCCGACTGAAAAGGTAGGGACTGTACTGGCTTCCCCGTCTGCGCGTGCGCGAGCCGGCCAGCACAACTCACAGCCAAAATTTGCCTCCGGTACATATAATTAAAATGTGTTATATAGCTGATACGCTAACAAACCTCAGTAACATAATTAGCGCAGTCTCGTACCCAGATTAAAGATGTGCTGATTATTTAAAATTAGATAAAGATTGATGTAAATTGTATTTTAGATTTTAGTAAGGAAAAAAGGTTGCGAATGGTACTGTTATCCGAAATTGGAATTTGCTATGTTTGAGGATGTAGTACTCGATAAGTGCAAATTTCAGTCGGGTTTAAGTGCCGCGCGCGGCCTTCTAGTCAACTTCAGATGAAAAGTAGAATGTGTTGTGACGTTCCACAAGCAAGGTTCCACACAGCAACGTCAAGTCGAATCGAATAGCGGCGGCATAAGCATTTGCCAAGATCAATTTAAATCACGGAACAAGACCCAGATTTTTGCTCAAAAGCACACAAGAGGCTGATAGTGATCAAATTAATTGAACATAAGTTAGATATGGCTACATCGAATGCTGTATTGTCACGATATCTCTTATTATAATCAAAGATATCGTGACGTTTAGCCATGCGGGTTGAAAAACTTTAATTTAAAGTTTCGGGAATGATATCCTTCTAATAACTCCCATGGACTCGAAAGAGCCCCCTCACATGGATTTTACGTACCCGTCTTGTGTAAGTCTCTTATCGCTTGCCCCATTTCACATCCCTGTATCTGCATATCGGCATGGCAATCTCAGCTGAGAGCAGCTCTGCTTTAAATTTTCCCAGTATCGAAGCACCCTTTTTCTGCGCACGCCCAAAGAACCCTAGAAGCTACTCGTGGTACAATGCCCGTATGTTCAGTTAAGGGGCCAGTAGGGAGGGGCAGTGTCGCGATCTCTCCTTCGCGTAACTGAACTTTCGAGTATACATTATCATACCCGCCATCTCCCAACATTTCGACATAATGTTGAAACAACGGCCGTTCAAGGTTGCCGTCGGCGCTGTATTCTTCGTATCCATATCCTTCCTCCTATACCAATTCGAAATCGTAACCAAGATCTCGAACCACATATCCAACCACCCCTCGCAGCGAAGAATCGATCCCAGCAGCCTCGATGTCGAGCAAATCGAAGCGGATTTCCCGATGGGATACGAAAACCAGCGACCTTGGTGGTTCGCTCCGCTGCCGGCGCCGTATGAAAAGTCGCTGTTGAAACTCATGTCGCAGGAGCAGTTAGATCTGCTACCTTCGTTTGCCGCGCAGGCGCAGCTTTCGAGTAGACAGAAGGAGAAGATTCATTCTTTCTACGGGATTAATCGCAAAGGTTCCTGGCAGGACCATATCGAGATGTTAGACGATGAAGGATTATCGCCTCTGTACGTTACCGTATCTACAAAATACACCACCTCCCATTCGCCGCTGTATTCCCGTCCTACATCGTCAAATCTACAGCTTTTCATGAATACGTATGCCGGACAATTGATTAACATATACCACGATATCCGGATACCGATTATAAAGAACGAAATGGGCGCAACAGTACATCTACGACCACCAACATCCGAAAACATGCAAAGGCAAAAAATTCTACATCCTCGCCGAACAAGTCGAAGACTACGGCCTCGGCGCCGCCGTCCGCGTCATCTTCCGCGAACTCGAACTCGCGATCTCCTACAACCGAATCCTAGTCTTCGACCCCGCGAACCCACCCGGCGGCTACCTCGTCAGCCCGGACTGCGGCAAACCCCACAATAAAAACGCATCCCTCGAATGCGTCCTCGAAGAAATCAGCTCCTGCACTTCCTACGCCATGGAACACCAACAGGACGCCGTCAGGAAATTACCCATAAAAGGTGTCCCCGGCGGGAACAAATACGTTCCACCGTTACCCGCGCTCGCGATGGTGACGTACATGAAAGAGACCGGGTTATCGATCAGTGGCGCCGTGTTGAGGTATTGGTGGCACATGCAGATGTACGGATACATATTCCGGCCTAATCGACCGACGTTACACCGGATATTGGAAATGAGGACCAATAAGACGCTTCACAAAAGCCATCTCACGCATAAACCCGGAAAGGAGGTATAATTCACATTCCCCCAATATATCTAACGGGAAAGTACCTTTTATTGATCGATAACTATCGTGGTTTAGGGCAATTATAAAGATTATCATGCGCCGTTTCCGTTACCCCCGTCAACGATTTCGATACACATCCGCCATGGGGATAAAGCTACTGAGGGACGATTGATCAGTACCAGAGACTACATCGTCGCCGCTGAACGGTTCGTTTTACGTAATCCCGCGTTATGGAGAAAGCGCGCGTTCGTTACCACCGAAGATCCGGGAGCCATCGAAGAAATCAAACGGACGCCGTGGGTCAATCCAACGGTAACCAGTTTTCCGAATATGGAGTGGAGTTGGTAGGTCAACCTTTCTCGTATTTCCCCAGTCCATTGCCTTTACGCGGGTTAGATTGGATTAGATTAGATCGAATTCGTATCTGTCTACAGAGCTTCAAGCTGTATAACGACACGAGACAAATCAACAGCAATGAGTTCCCACCGACTGCTCAAAAAATCTCGCTAATTTCATTCTTCATTTGTTAAACAGGTTCTATTCCGAAATCCCCCGTTACGACGGTGGGCCCCTCCAAAACCTCGACCTAACTCTCAACAGAACCGACGGTCTGATAGTACACATCATGCAACTCTGGATGGCAATCGAATGCGATACGTCAGTAGCATAACACCACCCCTCCCTAACAATTCCTTATTTATTTTTCTCGGACGTATAACAACTAACCCCTTCTTCTCAATTGTCACAACAGATTCGTCGGAAACCGCAACTCGAATTGGAATAAACTAATCGACTCGATGCGGTGTATCCTGATGGATAAATGCCGAACACCGTATCTGGACGCGGGGTATACCGGCGACTGGATGCATTTCCCGTAAACATTCGAAAAAAAAAGGATTGGAACAAACAAACAATAAGAATTGAAATAAACATAACAAAAGTTCATGATCATTACATCTATTACATCTTTTTGGGATCGTATTTCCAAGATGTTGGGGTATTTGTGTGGAAGTTTAGGATTTTGGGACTTTTAATGACGGATTCTTTAATATTAGAAGTATATAGATTTTTGAGTGTTTGGATGGCGGTTTGATATCTAGTATATATTTTAGATACAGATAATGCAGTGACTTTTAGATAGAGTCTTATCGTGGGATATAATGGGTTTAATAATACGGAGTTTCAATTGGGGCACATACATACAATCATGACTATTATAATATTATCGGGTGATACAACCAATGCGTTGCTCATTGTTGCATTTTTGATAACAACTTATTCCCAATATCACAAGCTTCGGTGTAGACTAGATGTAGCTAAGTAGCTAGCTACAGCAATCCAGAAAAAACAATTCAAGTTTATAACCTACCGATTTATAATCCAAAGTTAATGGGTAACCATCTAATCCTGAATCGCCGTAAATACCCTCCATACAGCCCTCAGAAACAACTACAGTAGTTCAAAATTAACTTCGACCCTAGGGTAGAAGTCTTCGAACGAGGCTGTGCGCCATTCCTATCTCCACCGTTACTAGTCATGACATACCATCAATGCCATATCAGCTAGAAAAAAAAACGGATTCCGAACTCGCAATGCCAATGTTCCGAAATACACTAACTAATACCCCACAAGCCGTTCGAAATAGGATAATCCAACAGCACCGCCTTCGAAGTCCACGTAGTCGTATTATTCATCATGTCTACGATACGTATTCGATCTCATTATCAAGATATCTAGATGTCCCCAGATATCCAAGGTTTGCGATGAAAAAAAAGGAAATATATATAGCAATAGTATATAAAGAGTATGAGAAAAAGCTAAGGAAAGTTCAAGTTTATTTCATATCGCTAATTGCCAGATATAAAGAGAGGAAGGTGAACTTCACAGCTCAATAGCAAATATAATATCCAAAAACAATAAAACTAATAACAAAAACTCAAAAAGATACATAGAATATTTGGAATACCAGCAAGCTCACAAGATACACCCGCAAGAATACACCCCGCTATACTACCTATCAAAAACAACAATAGAAAAAAAAAACACCTGATAATAACGACAAAAAAAAATTCAATCAAATCGACAGCTTCTTCTTACCCCTACTCGACCCCGAACTCGACGCCGGAGACGCCGGCCTCTGAACAAGCGCGTGCCCGATAACCCCGCCCCCCATCGAACTAGAACTCCTCGAAGACTTCAACCCGCCGTTCGTCTCGTACTTCGCCCTCAACCCCACCACCTCCTTCCTCAACCCATCGTTCTCCCGAACGAGCAAATCCCTCTCCTTCCTCAACACCTCCAGCTCTCTCTTCAAATCCTCCTTCTCCCTCTCACTTCTAATCTTCTCATCTCGTTCCTCCAACCTCCGTTTCCGGTCCCTGATTTTTTCTTCCTCGCGACGTCTCTTCTCTTCAGCGCGGAGTTGCTCTCTTTTATACTTCTCCTCCCGTTTCTCTGCTTCTCTCGCATGCTTTTCTTCTAATTTCCGTTGCTTTAATTCTTCTTTCTGCAATCTACTCGCCATCTTTTTATCATTCTTTTCTCGTTCGGTCTTCACCCGTTCAGCAGTCTTAACGGCATCAGTCTGCACCCGCTGTATCGCAACCGACGAAGACAACGAAGTCCCAGACCGTGATAATCCCTCAGAGATAGTAACCGCGTCAGGAGAATGCAACAACCCGCTATTCTGCGATGATTCCAAACTACTCTCCTCCTCACAATCCTCCCCGGAATCCGCCGTCATAAACGACAAATTCGACGCCGAGTCATCAAGACTCATGGCTCTCTTTAAATCTTCCGCTTCCGCCGATTCAGTCATACTACCGCTCGAAACAGTAAACTCCGACGCACTAGCGCTAGCATTCAACCCACCATGGCCGTTCTCATCAACGTGTAAAAGCTCGGGTTCATGTTCATCATCGGAAATATCTTCCTCGTGAACCTTTTCACACGCCCAGTCGAGAAATTTCTCGGCGTCTTTGATGATACTACCCGGTGTTCCTCTTTCGACCATAAACCTCGGGACGCTGCCGCCGGGATCGGATCGAGTCAACATTATCCATTCAACGGGGTTAGTTTCCCCGTCTTCCTCGAAAGAGTCGGCGTCATCTTCACCCTGCGGTTCCAGAACCGTCGGTATCGAAGTCCCATCAACGTTATGCCCAGCCTGCGTGGGCGTCTTTTCTTCTTCCTCGGGTAATTCATCCGCGGACATAGCTTCTCTGAGTCTCGAATTTTTATGTCCTTTCAATGGATCAGACCCTACGATGGGTCTCCCCGTGCCGTTGGTATCCTCAAACGAAACCGCTTTGCGGGGGGATTCCCCGACAGTTCTAGACCTCGGTCTTCCGACCTGTCGGTTCCCGCTATCATCAACGGATAACATGACAGATACCCGTTGGGTTAAATCACTGACACTCATACTCCTCCTCGGCGCGGATTCCTCTTCCTCGTCGTTCGGGAGTATCTCACGAATAAATTCTATCGATTCGTACCTCCCTCTGACGAAGCCGGATTGTTCCGGCGCGGATGGATGATTGAGCGGTCGTGAAACCATGGTGAATTCTCGACCTTGTCGGCCGGATCGAGTTGGAACTGATGTTCTGGGTGGCGCGTGTGATGAGGTTGTTATGCAAGCTGTTACGAAATCTCGTGGAGCGGATGGTCCAGGGAATTGTGCGGACAGATGGTACACTACCGTCAGTTAGCACAATTTCTAGATATGTATATTTGAAAAGACGGTATGGGGGGCTCACCATCTACCCTTCCTACACCCTTCACGACTTTTCTTTCCAGTCGTCGTTCCGCACCGATACCCCGCACACCAGCCGGGATGACCATTCCTTCCCAATCCTCATCGTTAGAAGTGTTCTCCCTCCCCTGCCCGAAAGCGCGACCGAGACTCTCTTCGAATTCCCTCCTTAGTCCCTTTCTGAATCGTGAAAAGCCAATGCCTTCGTGTACGCTCCTTCTAGCGAACCAGGTGCCCCCGCCATCCTTCGCGGAGAGCTTGTATACTTTGATATCGTGAGGATTATTACCGCCCGGTTTGACTTCTTTCCAGTCTTTTGTGAAGACGGATTGGTCTGAGGGATTGGGAGGACGAAGGGGAGATGGAGTGATGGTTAGACGGGAGGATGTTGTGGAAGAGTTGTTCGAGGCAGCGGATGAGATCGATGAGACGGTGTTTGCTCGTGAGCGGACGGTGGCGGGGAGGGGCTTCGGAGGGGGTGGAGGGATGGGAAGGGTGTCGATGATGACGGCGGCGTTTTGGAAAGTAGAGTCGAGAAATGGCTGGAGGGAGTCGGGTTCTGAGGGGATGGAGGCCTCGTCTATCGGGGAGAGGTTTGTGAGGGCTTTGTGGAGGTCCGCCATGTTTTCTGTCGTCGTCGTGTGCAGCCCGCGTGGCGAAGGTGAGGTCGGCTAGCGAGAGGAAGGATATCTCAGAGCGGACCGTCACGGAATCATGGAGAAGACAGTCGCACAGGCGGGAGATTCGATAGCGATGATGTAAAGGTAGTGAAGAAGGTGGGATTGAGGATGTCGAAGGGGGGAAAGGGGTGGTGAAGAGGTCGGAATGGGAAGCTCGAGGGCGGTGAGACAGCTGGGGGAACCGGAAGCCGCGAAACCCGTCCGCCGAAACTAAACGAGCTGTGCTTTTGACTCCGGATGCTGTCGCTTCGACGGATACCGAGCGTCTCCTTCTGGGTGGTAAATATTTCGAACGATGTCCAGATGATTGAAGCGGTGATGGGAATTGAAGACTGGCAGAAGAGCAGCCTGGTTTTGTTGCTGGCCGGGCTGCGAAGTAGTTAATGACGACAGCTGCTGCCAATTACCGACGCTAACAACTGCAGACGAAGAATCACAGTGCGGCTATGATGACGTTACCTCTCGGCATTCTACTGAAGATTCACCTATAACAGCTATTATATCTGTTCGAATACACGGGTTTATACAGTCGGTCAGCCGGTGACTCTGCCCGGGACTTGTGAGGACGGGTTATTAATAGAAGGCGGTCTCAGGAATCCTCAGGATCGGATGAATTGATATTCAGGAACCCGACAGCGGTGTCTTCTGATGTCTCGAATCCGCAAACTTCCGTCTTCTACTTATATCTCCGCTCCCTCCGACATTACCAATCAATCATTATCATACTTTGGATGAGAATAATAATAATATCATAGCAGGATGCTCTCGCCGTTGCCGACTTCGACGTAGCTTCCCCTCACCGCCTCCTCGACGACCTCCTCGACCGTCCACCTCTTCCTCACCAGATACTTCCCCACAATCCCCCCCGCCGTCTTCACCTCATCGTGAGTCCCGATCCAATACCTCACCCCTCTCCCATCATTACACCCCTTCACCGCCTCCACCGCATTCACCATCCCCAGATTCAACTGCTTGTACCTCAACCATCCCAACTTGACATCGTGCAATCCGTGCAACAACCCCACAACCTCAACCTTCGGCTCACAAATCTTCAAATTCCCCAATGACTCCGCTACTATCCCGTGCGGAGTATACAATATACACTCCCCTTTCCCACTCTCACCATCCTTCGAATCCGAATGATCCCACGTAACCATCACGCTCGAGTGATAATATAACGCATTCCCCGGACTCTCCAACCTCGCAACCCCAATCCACCCCGGCAACACCCCATAACCATCACCATCCCCATACCCCCTCCCACCGACCCTCCAATCCCACCTCTCCCCCTCCCTAACAACCCTCGGAAACAGCTTATTCTCATAAACCCCCTCGAAATGCCCCCATCCTTTAATAACCCCCACAGCCTTATCATTCCCCACAACCGGCACACTCTTATTAACCTCCAACAACGTCTTCTTATGACAATGATCCGTAAACTCGTGCGATATAATAACTAAATCCACCTCCCCGTCATCATCCCCATCCCCGCCATCCACACTTTTGATAAACTCCTTCAACGAGGAAACCGACGATACCGCGGGTGTGATCGTGTGCCATTGCGTCGAAAACCAACTGAAATAATCGGATTGCGGACCCGATAACCAGGGGTCGAATAATATTCTGTAGTATTTTCTCTTCTTGCTCGGATGCGGTGAGGATTGAGGGTACGGGAGGAGTAGCAGCCATGTGGTGTCGGCGTTGAGGTGCGTTAACACAGGTCTGTCGGGTGGTAATAAGGCGGTTTGTCGCTGTTGTTCGCTAACATCCCCGCCGCCGTCTCGGGCGTTGGATTGCGACGTCGCGATGAACGGGAATTTAAACGTCGGTTTACGTTCCATGGTGAATGTCGTGGGTGTGGACTGAAGATTGATGGAGCTACGGGGTATATATATAAGTAATACTTATACTTATAAGTAGATATAGCTGCACATGACCCTGCGCATCGTCGCTCGCTCGCGCACCGTGCTCCAGGTGGCGTTGCGACAGCTTTCTGTCCCACGGCTCAAAACTAACATCCTGACGACATCGACACCCAAACCCCCCTGCACGAGCATTATTCTCACATCATGACCCGCAAACACATCTCTATCCAATGCGATTCCATTACGAGCTGTATTGTATACTTATAGTACTCAAGAACACTCAAGAATAGTGTAATCCCCAACTCCCCAAACGTAAATCCAAATTTAATAATAATCATAATAAAAACGCCTGTCGCAATCCCGCCATATAGCTATGTGTAGAGTCTCAAGCTGTGCAACCAACCCCGAGGACTTTTTTGTCCCACACGCAAAAATAAATAAATAAAAAGATAACCAAAAGATACCCTCACCGTCTAAACCAACTCCAGCTCCTCCAGACTTTTGCTCACCGCCTTCTGATCCCCCCTCGAAGTCTTCCTCGAAAACCTAGCCCCAATCCCACCCGACCTCCCCTGTCCCCTCGGACTAGCCGACAACGTGATATCCACAGCTTCATGCCCTCCCAACGGATCAGAATTCCCATCAATCGAAATAGCAACCGGTTCATCATCCAAAACCTGCGTCTCCAACCTCTCCGGCGTCGCTTCCAGTGAAATAATCGGTGGAGTCGACATTCTCGAATCGCTCTCCTCAATCTGCACCGATTCCGACATATCCAACGTGGTATTCGACGCTATCGTCGCGCAATTACTAACCTCCTCCAACTTCTCCTGCAGCTCCGGATTATCGATAATAATCGGATCCCCTTCCTCGCTAGCTTCAGGAGTCCCATCCCCACCCTGAGCGAGCTTAGTCGCCAATTCGGTCCCCAAAACCGCAGACGACTTCGCGATCTCCTCCTCACTCGCATCCGTCGCCGCAGACTCCGGAGCCACATTCTGCGCATCAAGTCTCCCCTTCGCATCCTCCGCCACAACGACAGGACTCTGCCTCGAAACCGCAGGACTGGCAACAACGCTAGTAGCCCTCATCGGCGACGGCTCCCCGCTCTTCCCGAATATCGACGCCCGCCCATTCATCTCCTCATTATTCCTCCCGAATATCTCCGGCCACCATTTTACCCCCGTCACAGGAGGAAAGATAACCCGTCCCCCAACTCCCCTCTCATCCCCATCAACGCTCGTATCATACGCAGGATTCAACCACTCCTGCCTCCTCCCCATAAAATAATCCCAAACAGACCTCGTCTTCCTCTCAACCCTCCCATCAACCCTCTCCTTCTCACTGTTATGAAGGAATGTCCCATACTGACACGAAAACATATGGTAAAGCAACCTCCTCAAAAACCGTTCGTTGAATTCAAATCTCGTGGGATTCTGCTGCATCATCTGATACGTCGCATCCAAGAATTGGTGGAATACCGGTGACGTTTCCTTAACATTGATCCCTTTATCCTTCTTACTCTTCCCGCTTCGCGGAGTAGGACTATCCAATCCCTCGGGATCGGAATCATCATCTCCACCCATAAAGTTACTCGCCTGCTGGTTGAAAAACATCTTCGCAGCTCCGAGCGCTTGTTCGAATCCACTACCCCCACCTTGTCCCGATCCACCGGAATCAGCGGGCTGCGAGAAGAACTTCTCATTACTCATAAACCCAGACCGGTCTCTAAATTTAAACCCGAAAGAAACCCAATCCTTCTCCACAAGAACCATGAATCCCTCCAACGTTCGAAAATACGGATCCAGGCAGATTTGCGCCAGACTAGACAACTGTGAAGTCCGATCCCATCCGTCGGAGCAATGTATCAAGACGTGCGAATGCTCCACCGCAACCTGTCTCACAATCACGTTTGTCCCTTCGAGTAATGATGTGATATGCCTGAGCCAATTGCTCTTCGATAATAACTCGCGGTTCGCGGGGAATGGTGTGATATCGGAATCTTTGATCGCTTCCACAATCTTATCCAAAGACTTGCGCATAACGTGAATGTTGTCGATACCAAGGTATTCCTTTTTGGCGAACTTGTAGTTATCCATAACTTCCGATCCCGCGCCGGCGGCTTGTTGGGCGTATGCGTTGACACTCGGTCGAGCATCTACGATCAAATTCGTTTGCTGGGCGCCGTATATTAATTTCGCGCCTTGTTCGACGTTAACGAGAGATTGTGACGATGATGTAGCTTCGGAATTGGATATCCCGAGACTTGCGTATGATGAAGCGTTCGAGGATTTGAATATTGCGTGGACCAACTTCTCGTCCTGTATGCTTCTGTTTTTCTGCAGACCTGTGAGCGGTTGAGCGCATCGCGTTAATGTGCAGTTGTTGACGTTGTGAATGTATGTAAGGACGGGTACTCGTTGGCGGGATCGAAATTTCGCTACGTAGTTAAGGGTGTTATCCGATATCGTGGTTGGAATCCAAAGCCTCGCGGGGTATGTATCGCAAAACTATATCATATCTCGTTAGCAGTTATCGATAAGAAATATGTGAACAGAGAACCAACTGTGTAGCTGCTGTTGATGTTGGACAGCCTCCAATCTGAGGTAATTCCCTGACGCTCAAACTCCTTCTGCGCATCGTATAGCCTCCAGCCGTTGAACGGTGCTTCCACTTTCGTCGGTTTGTAGATAAATGCGTATAATCGCTCGATAGATCCTATAGTCGCATACTCTTAGTTTCCATAATACTTCCAGCGTGACCGCATCAAAAGCTCACCACCACAAGTCAAACGTCTAATGCTGTCAAATGCATCCTTCGCCTCTTGCTCGGTATCAAAGCAAAACGTAATGAACGTGAAATCTCGACACCGCAACCGAATCGCCAGCGCCTGCAACCTCTTCTGCGCCTCCACGGTAGACAGATTCGAATCATCGCTAATGTTACTCGTTTCACGGGTAATGCTTCGTCGTTCGGCGGATGTTCCATTTCCGTTGCTGGCGCCGTTACCGCTCCCGCTGCTGATAGGAGTTTCCGGCGGGTCTCGCGGGCCGACGTAGCTGCCGATGCATCGCCGTTCGACGGTTCCGATTATTGGGTAGGTGACCCAGATCTCTGGAGCGGTTCTAGGGACCGATGGGTCTTTATCCGGATGGGTCTTGCGTTTGAATATTAGGTGGTGGGGGGTTATGTGGAGGGTTCCTGGGATGGGGCTGCCGCCATGAAGGAGAACGACATGTTCAATCTGTAGATACTGTTAGAAGCTGTGACAAGCTTTTGGCGAAGGGAGTGATAGGTGGGATGAAATTACCCTTGCGACTTTGATGAATTCCATAATGGAGGGATGGTTGCGGAATGGAGAGGAGGGGGGAGACGGAGCAAGGTGGAGGGTGAGGGAAGCTCACGCCAGAGAGTTAGAGCTCGAGCTGGCGGAACAGCCGGATACACAAGGCAAGTGTTATCTCGAGAGCATCGGCTTATTAAACGTTCTATCGCTCACGATATCGAAGGGTCGGTGGTGATGGATGCGAGCTGTGGTGAAGCGTGAGGTTGTTGGGAAGATGAGAGAAGGTCTGGCCTGGCGGGGAGAGCTGTCACGCTCTCCGGCCGAGACACCTGCATGACGACGCTCCAACAGCAACACACCAAATCTGATTTTAAGAATTCGTATAAATTCTTTTCTTCTATTTTACATGAGAACATCCCCGGATACTTGAATATAAGAAGTTATATAGTACAAGTATTGGTGAAATGACTGTTTACACGCTCGTCTGCCCAACGAAATCGACAGCCTTGGACGGCTTGCCCGCATTCTTCTTATCCGTCGCAATGTTCTTCGCCAACTTGGTCAACGTATCATCCAAAGCCGCCTGATCCGAACTCGACACCGCCTGTCCCTTCGCCTGCTTCTTCGCAATAGCGATCTGTCGGACCTGTGCGAGTCCCGTGAGTTTAAGCACCTATAACCATTTTAAAAATTAGCAACCCAAGTACTTTCAAACCCCGAAGTTTATATCTACCATCGTGAGAAATCAAACCATACCTTATTTTGAATCTTTCCAACTTGCAGCGCATCAGCATCAGCACCCGACGCCGCCTCAATAGCCGGATTAAAAGCCTCGGTCTCCGCATTCTCAGCGTTACTTCTCTCGACTTTCAAAATTTCCAAATCGGCATCACTGATCGCAGCTAGATTACTCAAATCGAGTCCCTGAGCCCAAACAGCTTTCGCTCGCGCTTCAGCGTCACCACCGACTCCGGAAGAGATGGACATGTCGTTGTATGCACGCAGCGTTAAAGCTCTCTTATTGATCGGTGCGGCACCGGTCAAGGTAGCCGAGAGGATGGTGATGGCGGTGAAGATGATTGAGGAACGCATTTTTATATGATAAGGTGGGTTTCTTTAACCGGCTTGGTAGATATATGTGGATCGTTGGATCGAAGAGTGAATGAGTGGATATAAGAAATACGACTGGAAGGATGGTCGATTTTTTCCTTGTCTTTTGAAGTGAAGGTAAATGAATGAATGAACCGATCCGGCGGTAAGTATAGAAGCGAATGTGACCAAAGCACAGTTAAAGAATGAAGAAAAGATATAAGAAGGACGTTGGGTATCGAAGCTTCAACCTGGAATGCCTGAGGAAGGAAAGAGGAATTGAGTGTCCAGCGACCTATCCAAGGTTTATATACAAAAACCCATCCCCTTCTCCGGCCATTCGTTTATCCGGTACCAATAAACAAGTCATGTCAAAATACTTTGAAGTCCCGGTGTTATCCCCGAAAAAAAGAAATGTGGATGTCAAAAGGCCAAAATGCTTGAATCATGAAACCACTCGAATGATCAGAACCATGGCGCCGTGTATCAATATTCAATCTCGGAATGTATTGCTATAATATAACGCAATATAAGAATGGCCAGCACGGACCATTTTAGGAAATCCTTTTCGCATCAAGAAACCGAAAATAGAGAACGCTTCGAAAAGAATATTCGAATTGTGGGGTCTTGTAAAATCTCACTGGTGGATAATATTCAAAGAAACTGTTAGCTGTCGCAGATACGGGCGGCTCCAGCACATCTTGCAAGTTCGCGTTTGAAGAAAACTCTTTCGCGCTATATCAGCGGTAGAGAAATCTTAGCCAACGTAATCTTGAATGGTAATGTTTACGCGGGAAGTTTCTCAAAAGCTGGGGTCATGATGTTTCGTGAGAGTTGTTCGGTGTGTTTTCTGTCGCGGCGTATGTTTCAACACAGGGTCAGCGTGCTCGCTCCATGTGGGTCAAACTTCACCAAACACCAAGTGTCCCAAGACTTTTTCGCCGTGATTGAGTCCGAA
Organism: Dactylellina leptospora; assembly: GCA_036971365.1. NCBI lineage: Eukaryota > Fungi > Ascomycota > Orbiliomycetes > Orbiliales > Orbiliaceae > Dactylellina > Dactylellina leptospora. The sequence continues at coordinate 755,063 of JAJTUC010000004.1, forward strand.
GGGCAAACCTGGAGATAAGATCTAATCCCTGATATGATTAAAGCCAGAGCGGTACCAGTTGAACTATGATATCCACTGTATGGAGTCGAGATCTCGAGAAGCAGTCCAAGGTTTCACCAACATGTCGTTCGCACACCACCAGACACCACAACCAACAGTTTCCTGTACTTTACAAAGTCGATGGATTAGACACGAATTCTTGAACGGAAGCAATTTGATATAATCTTATTCTTTGTATTATTTATTCGATCCGTGTACTCTGTTCTATTCAATACACCCCATGATCAATAACATTACCCAATTAGCAAATACCAGAAATACCTAGTAATCCGCAACATGACCCTCTAGGCCAACACCAATACCTCCTCGTGATCGATACGACCACTCCAAAATATCCTCTCCCAACAATAAATATAACAAACAGTATGAGAAAAGTATACAAAGAAAAGTAAACGAGAGTAAAGCTTCTTCCGCTGGTGCGCTTTAATACGAACAATATAGAAAAACCAAACATAAACAAAAAACATGGTATAAAGATACAGGTAAAAGGAAATCTTGCTTCCAAAAAAGCTATCAAAACACACCTCATGTAACGCCTGATGGTAAACCAAATGTGTGCCCACGGGAAATACTCCTCCCACCAAGATAATTTTCTCCAAAAGAAAGACAACAGGCCTGTTGATTAGTTAGTTTTCGCCGTGAACCCCCCCTTTCCCAGCATTATGGTATATAAAAAATCCAAAATATACAAAAGAAAAACCCCTATCATCACTCCATCTCTTACCAATCCTTTTTTTTTCGGTTCCGATTCCCGTGTATAAAAATAACACAACGAACCTCTCACCAAAAAAAAGTTAAATTACCACCTCGCATCACCCACGCAAATCTTAATATCCCCGCTAACACTGCCACTATCCACAAACCCTTCATTCTCTTTCCCATGCACAGCCTCCACAACCCTCCCGACAGGCCCATCTCTCTCCTTCCGAATAATCTGAACATTCTCTCCGCCGATATCAATCATCCCGGTTAAAGTAGTAGCTTTAATTTTCCCTTCGAAAGCCCCGGGATAATGCATAAAGATACTCCCCGACACCGTCGAATGAGTAGCTTTGAAAAACGCCAGACTCGATAATCCGAGATCAGATGGGTCCACGTAGAGCGGTTCGATGTCGGTGGCGGATTCCGATACATCGGCTTTACCAGCTTTTAACCCCGACGGCTTGGATTTGAATTTATCATCGCAGTGTTTTTGAATCAATTGCAGCAACTTGCGTTTCTTGTCTTCGATCCATTGGAAGACCGTCTGCACAGCGCGCATTCGAAGAAGTGATTTCGGCTCCGTCATGACTTTTGTATCGGTGGCTTCTAAGAATGACATTTTCGTTTTCCCGGATTTGGTATCGGTGCGGACTGTGATTCGGTGGTCGATATCGCGACCCGCTGCTGAGGGGGAGATGGGGAGGATGTCGGCTTCGATATCGCCGCTGATGGTTTGGACTGAAAGGTAGGAGCCGAGGAGGTATTGGCCGATTACATCTCCGCTCACGGTTTTGATTACGGTGTTGTAATTGGAGAGATCTTTGCGGAACGGGTGTAATGTGCCGTCGTTTGAAACGGAATGAATTGCGATGTCGCCGGAGACGGTGGTCACGCTGAGGTCTGTTGTCGGCGCCATACCAGACAGCGATGTTATCGACATGAGACCAATATCAACATTTCCTCTGTAAACAGGATGATTAGCACCTTTCGAGATGTAGGGTATGAGGGATAACGTACGATTTAGTTTCGAAGGAACCAAAATCAGCCAATCCCCAGACACCGCGAATATTGCCAGTCGTGGTGCTCACGAGCAAATCTTTGGCTTGCAAGCCAAAATTCGAATTCTTTTTGTCGTCGTCTTGGATCTTCGCGGGCTGTCTGGCTTTTGACCAGACGTTACCGGTGACTGTGCTAATCACCGCCTTCTCTAGCACCTTGAGTGATAGAGATGGACGCATTAGGACGGATAGTTGTTCTGTGTCGATGATGAACTGTGAGAGTTCAATGGTTGGAGTCGTTTTAGGAAATTTGATCGTAACTCTGAAAAAGACGCAGACTTCTTTTCCTTCCATCGGATCACTGGTGTAAGCGTTTGTCTATAATTATAGTTAGCATTGTTTTCGTTACTCGCGGGTGAAGATTATGACCTACGTGAATCCCAATCCCATCTCCTGTTACTTTAATATCGATGTCGCGGAGAGCCCGTTCGTCGCTGACTTGATATTCAACCTTAACGAGAACTTCATCCTTTTCGATCTTATCTGAATCAGATGCGTGTTCAACATTGACGAATCCGTCCACGTTGATTCGACCGCCTAGCTCGCCTTTAGGCTTTTCATAGGATGTGGATTGTTGCAGTGAAAATGACGAGAGAGTGCGATTCAGCGGTACCGAACGGGATTCTTCATATGTTCCAGGTAGCAGTTCCGCGCAATGAAGCCCGTCATAATAAGCCTAAAATTCGCAAGAATAATCAACATCACGATCTCAAAAATACCACGAATCGAGCAAATACTCACCAAGCTCTCCTTGAACTTGCTAGCAGCATGTTTCCACACCAAGCCACCAAACAATCCCCAAGTAAGCACCAAGAAAAACACCGACAAGCAGCAAAACTTGAACTTCCTCGCCTTCTTCCCACCGGATCGACAACCTCTCGCACACTTCATCCTCCTCCTCCACTCACACCTCGTCTCCCGGTCTCTGACAACCGCTCCATTCGCGACGCAGCTAATACACTGCGGATGCCGACACAAACATTCATTCATCATCAACGGTCTAGTATCCACCTCCTCACTTCTTCGTTCACTCTCATCATCCCTATCGCCTTCCGGATTCTCATAAGATACTCTCCGAGAAGTATAAGACGGCGGCAAAGTACTCCTTTCCGACCCGAAGCTAACTCTCGAATAAACCGTCTGCGAATCATCATCCCGTGATATCCGTTCACCATGCGCAATCTGTGCCTCCAAATCCATACCCTCAGTGACACCATTAATCCTATTCGAAGATGGTTGCTCCGGCATGGCGGTTTTGACCGGTTCATCGTCGGGGAGGTGGACGATGGGTAATTGTTGATGCGAGCGGCCGTTGAAGTATCCGTCGGTTACCGCCATATCAGCCGTCGTTTCGGTTGTGGTTGTGATGTATGGGTTTATTACATTATTTATCGATACGTGAGGGGGTCGACGGCTGCCGAAGTATCCGTCTGCGACGGCAGTGAGGTCGGAGTCCATTGGGGGTAATGCGGCGTCGGGGTCGGTGATGTAGGGGTTCGAGGAGAGATAGTCATCCATGGACGGATGGTCTCGACGTTCCATGATTGAGTTTTTATCAAAACTCTGGAAGGAAAAGAGAATAGCGCTCCAAATTCACAGAATGTATTATAGATTATCAGGAATCAAGAAATAATGCAAATGCCGATTGAGTATAAAAAAGTTTACAAAGATAGTGGGTTTATTATTGTCGAAGGTTTAAAGAAACGCTCCAAGACCGCAAACGAGAAAACTTGCCTAGAGACAAAAGAGGTGAACCAAGTGGCACGGAGGGGAGGCACCAGGCGTTTTTAACGTTATTGGACCCCGATTGAGGGATCGAACGACCTTCTGATATCGGAAAGTACGTAATCGGTGGGTGCGGGCTCCGCTCACTCGAAATCTGTTACCCGCTTTTTATTCTTGTGCGCTAACGGCCTGACGCCACGAGAAGAATAAGAATAAAGAATAGGAACCGAGGGGAGAACTGAGGCGACGAGACAAGAGATAGCTGTCGCGGAAAGGTCGGTAGGGAAGAGTGTTTGGGATGAAGCAAGGAAGGAATAGATTGCGATGCATTCGTGGCTTCTCCCTCCTCCTCTTCCTACTTTTTTCCTACCTTTCTTCACCGAGAACTCAACTGCAGAATGGATCGAGTCTGCTGGATCCTCGATGCAATGCGATCTTGGCCCAACCAGATGACTCCTCTTCGCTTGGGCAGAGAAGAGACAGAAGGACAGCGAAGGGGTGCTACGACGCGTAAGCCCGAGCAGGGATGCCGTTCTGTGGTTCTCAGTCTAAGCCTCCTCCTCCTTCCGGCAAGGAAATGAACAGAAGAAGCCCGCCCATTATTCATCCATCCATCCATTCATTCATTCAGGCCAGGACTAGGCGCTTGAAGAATGCTTTCGCAAGCGAATCGGACGACAAGCTTGCCCTGGTGGGTTTGCGATGTGAAGCTTCACCCGTCCATGACGGCACCCCGAATATTCACTTCAACCCCGGTTCATGAGATAATATTATCGCAAAAGATGAATCGTAGATGAATTCCCATACGCACACTTTTCCTTATGCAAAACAGAATAGTAGTCGATCATCGATGCGACGATATTACACCGGCCTCTCTTTCAGCCCACTTCCCCACTGCTGACAAGTCCACCGCAAAACCCATAAAACCACAAGCACATACCCCAAACATATTCTACCGAGCGAGATTAAACGATCCCGTTACAATCGAACGGATAAAAAAAAAGGCTTACGAAATCCCCCCTTCCTTAAGTTATAAACAATTAAGCTATTCATCCAAGCCCAGGCTCGTCTCGAAAAAAAAAAAAGGCGCCGATAGCTACAGCTAACGAGAAGTGCAAGCCCATCTCACAGGATTTTCCTTTTGACGAAATGCACGTAGACTTAACGGGGTAAGCTTAATCGACGGGGACACGCGGCTTCCTCGGTATATCTCCCTCGCCTCTTATCGTTCATACACATTCGAAAAAAAAAACCGCATGAGATCCCAATTGTGACGACGGAGAGTAAGCAAACAAGCTAGCTCACTTATCTCCAGAGTTTCATGTTCCATCGCAACAATTGAGAATCTCTAGATTGCTATTTCATTCGACCTTGAAAAGAATGGTGTTCTTCTTGTCGACGGATACCAAGACGCGGAGCCCAGTCGGACCCCGCGGGAATCCCGCCATGCCGAGGCTATACCAGGTAAATACAAGACCGTGTGCCATGTTCGCATGATGCATCCCATATTCCTCAATTATCCCAATACAAAGTCTATTCAGACGCAAATATCACCAGTCTCGTCAAAAGGCCATGCATATATCACATTCATGCATATGTTTCGTTATAGATCGACAGCGAATGTGTGCAGATATTCATGCTTTGGTATTCATGCTTTGATATCCATCCATTACAAAAAAAAAAGTACAAGGCATTTCATAACATAGCCCCGTATAAAAAAAAGAGTAGCAAAAGCAAAAACCGGGAATATATATAAAGAAAAAAGAGTACACGGGATGTGATGAAGATGATGAAGTTTCCCCATTTTTTGAAACACCGTTAATCAAGATAAAGGAAAACGAAGAGGAGGAGGACGTGGTACGGTCGTGAGGACGTGGTAGAGTATAGACAAAGAGGCGGCGATGACAGCAGCGACGTCGACGTTCATAGTCGGGAAAACATGGCCCAATCTATCTGTATTAGGGTGATATGAAAGAAAAAAGAGAGGTGACGAGAGGTGGGGAGGAGGAATGAAAAACCCAGTGAGAAACGAATATTATATAATTTTTCATACAAAAATATATTTCTCTAATATTCGCTCTGGACCGGGAACTCAAAGATGACGGATCGTCCGGTCAACTTCTTGTAAACCTCAGCGAAGCCCTCGATCTTCCAATCCAGCCCACCGACATCCTTATGATCTAACAGGACCTTCATGACTTTCGAGCCGTCTTCTTTGGTGCGAGTTCGGCGTCCAACAATCTCGGTTGGATAGACGAGGTCCTCGAGGATCTTTTCGTGGACAGAGGTGAGTGTTCTCGACCTCGGGCGCTTTTGGGTGACACGGCTGCGACGGCCGGGCTTGGGGAGGATACGTCGCTGGGCGATGAAGACAACATGGCGGTCGGAAAACTTCTTCTCGAGCTCGCGGGTGAGTCTGCGGGACTGATGTTAGACTGCAGTTCGGATATAAGTTGCATTGTGGATCGATTGGACATATGCCTACCTCTGGTGGATCTTGTGGAAGTTGGTTAATAATGGGACGGGGACGAAGATGACGATAGCCTTCTTTCCGTGTCCGACTTCGAGCTATAGCACGATATCCACAATCAGCCTTCCGATAACCCATGATCACACAGCGTCCCGACTCCCAATACGCATCAAATGTCGCTCGATAACCCCGTTCGATCTTTCCACATATCTCTCCCATTCTTCTCGTACATTTTCTATTGATGTCGGATGTCGGATGTCGGGTACGACGGCGGATAACTAACCTCCTTAGCAGACTGGATCTGCAGCGGCCTCAAGGCGGCCTTGAGCTCTGAGGAGTTGGTCTCGAGATCGAGCAAGGCCTGGGCGACCTGGAGCTCGGTTTCGGAGGGGTTCTGGAAGCTGGAGGAGGAGGGCTAAACGGTGATTCCAATTAACTTCCGGTCAGCCAAATTGTCCGAGAATATGATCATCGTATAGAATTTTTCGCGTGCCGTCTTCAATATTCGATATATCGAATTTAGTGTCGGCGCGAGGGGATAGAAGGGTGACTAACGTAAATCTTGTTCTTTGGGGAGGCCATGTTGAACGATCTGTAGCTGGGTAGCTAGCTGGTGTCGACGGGGTGTAGATGGAGAGGATGGAGAGGGGAAGGAGATGGGTCGATTGTCGTTAAAGATCGTTGAAGTCGGAGTCCTGTCTGGTATGGCTGTCTGGCTGTCCCTGCTCCAAAAATCGGATGTTGGGTTTGCCAGTTTCGCACAACACGCGCACGTGACGGTTAGGTCTTCTGCCCTTGAGAGCAACACGTGATATTTTGCCAAGAGATGAAATGCCAAGACCTGGCCGGGGATGTGTTGCGATGGGCCTACGTCACACAGCATTGCAACACATTCTGCGACAGACAACCGACGATCTGCCCATCTGCGCGTTGTCGCCGTGGAATGGCTGGCTGCGTCGCCACTGTGTCCTCCTCCAAAACCTGCTTCTCCTCTCTCCTCCTCCTTCTCGTATAACATCATCTCATTCATATAAGACTCCGAGAGGATATTGACAAGATGTCTGACACTTCTACAACTGCCGCCAAAGCATCTGGCATAACACCTACAACAGCTCTTCCAAGCAACAGCTCCCCAGACGAGAAGTCATCCAACGTCAAATCCAACCTCCCAGCTTCAAATCCCAATCCTCTCCCCGAATCTCCAGCATACACGGCTTCGGATTCAATATACCCCCCTCCCGCAGAACCAGCATCTCGTCCAGCAATCCCCACATCCACAATAAACAACCTCACCGAAATGCCATCCCAGTCAAATACAGACGCAGGCACACTCGCCTCCCTCGACGACGACACCATCCCAACCAGAACCGCAACCACAACCGTTAATCTCACAGACCCCGCACCCCCTCAGCCATCAATTCTCCCAATCCCATCAGTATCATCTACCCAGTCATCCTCAAAAGAAACCCCTCCACCCAGACCAGGTGCAACCCCAACAGTTCCTTCAGAAACCTCTGCTGCTGCAGCAACCGCAACATCAATCCCAGCACCGTCATTCACCATGCCACCGCTGGTACAAACAACCTACGGTCCGCCAGAAGTAACCATGCGCGGCCAACCGGTCCACGGCTATACTTCCACCGCTTCATCGACAACCACTTCTTATAACCAATATCCAAGCGCTATAAGACGTGGCAGTGACGTCGCTCCTATCCCAGGAGGATATCAACAACGAGTTGATACCGAGTATCGGTCCCACGGTGATGAACCGCCCAGGGAAGATGGATTATTGGGAAAGGTTTCTAAAGCTGTGGATAAATTTAACGAGTGGATGGTTGGTGATGAGAAATAGCGTGTTTCTTGTTGTATTTTTGAGGAGGGTTGATATCTTGGGTTTGGAGTTTTTGGAAGGGTAGGACATCATGGGGTCCATATTCGTAGCCTTCGTTCAAGGATAGCATCAGATTGTAAGACGGGTTTATGTTTCTCACAGTTTTGTACATTAGCAATAGCCTTAGGATACCAAAAAATTAACCAATTCATTATTATGTGGTAAAAATATGCAGGGTATGTACTTCACTATGCAAATCTTAAATATAGTTAAGTATGGTTCACTCCACACCTGGAATTTAGGTCAATTATAAGTGTAGTGAATGATTTGAGACTAGGATTCGGCTTCTACTTCTGCAGCTTTACCCTTGTTCTTCCGTCTCCTCTTCTTTTTCTTCTCACCCGCTCCTTCCCCACCTTCAGCCACCGCATCACTCTTCTCCTTCCTCTCTTTATCTCTTTTTTCTTTCTTTCCCTTCGATTTATCCTTCGATCCACCACCGTTCAACTCCTCCCAGCTAACCTCCGACTTTCCGAACACTTCTTTCCGCCATTCACGTAATTTAAACCCTTTACCCTTCGCATATCTCTTCCTATCCTTCGACTTCTGAGCATCGTCTCTGTAAGATGCCAGCTTCTTCAATCCGGCGTAGGTGTTCAATTGCTTATCACCAGCGAATAAGATATCCGTGGCGGTGAGTTGGAAGGATTCGGGCGTGACTTCTCGGTATCTGAACGCGGTGCCAGAGCTTTTCGAAGAACCGGGGAGGGAGAGTGGGAGTTTATCGTCGACGTAGGATTCGATCTGAGCGCGTAGAATTCTATCGGCCCGTTTATCTTTTTTCTCGCGTTTTTGTTTTTGCGGAGCAGATGAAGATGAGGGTTCGATGGAGGGTTCGAGCGGCACACCTCCGTCTTCGGCGTCAGACATTGATTCGTCCTCTTTGAAGTCCGGCACGAGATCGTTGATATCAATGTCATCATCCCACGTTGGTTTCTTCGGTTTCTTCGATTTCTTGCCCTCTTTCTTTTCTAAGTCCTCCTCCTCCTCGTAATATTTATCGTCATAAATCTCCCCCATCCGTTTCTCCCAACCTTCATCACCTTCCCAGGCATCATCCAGAAACTTTTTCCATTTGCCTTCTACACTCTCGCCCTCGGCTTCAATATCAAGCCCCCCAGCTTCTTTGACCATTTTGATCTTCTTTTCCAATTCCTCCACCCTGAGTTTTCGAAGTCTATTCTTCTCCGTAGCCCTTTCTTCTTCCTCACGTGCTTTTCGGTCCTTCTTTTCATCTCTAGCTTTTCTACGACGACTCTTCTCCTCCCTTCTCAGAGATTTCTGTTTCGCGATGTCTCTGGCGTGGGTGATGATTTTTGCACGGTCTTCTATTTTGGGATCCTCGAAGCGCATGTTGTACATTTGTTCGAATTCCTCAGCAGCATCTTCCTCTTCGGAATCATCTGATTCGAAAGGGACACTGGCATCGGCGCCCTTCGGTACCCAAGCTTTAGTCGAGAAGAAAGCGTCAAGGAAACCCTCCGGATCTTCGTCTGGGTTTTCCGGTAGCGCTTTGGCGGGTACTTCCTCCTCCTTTTCATCTGCAGATTTAGGTTTTCTGATCAAAAAGTCGGCTTCGTCGTCTGATCCCTCGACCGCAGCGTGCATTTCCCCAACAACGGTATTTTTAAGATATTCCTGTTCTTCGATATATGTTCTCGGCGGCGCATCGGTGTTATCGTCGGCGCCGGTGTATCCTTCCATAATATTCTTCTGATGGTATTGCTTCAGTGTCATCGTTTTCTCTTTCGGCGCTTTGTCCCCGTTTTGTTGTTTACTGTCGGCATCATCGTTGAAGAATTTTTGTTTCTCGTCGTAGACTCGAGGGTCTTTGGCCCGGATCGCGGTGATTGTGGCTTTGATTTGGGCGTCAATGTCGTTTGTTACCAGATCGCCGTATTCGTCTTCGTCTTCGGAGGATGAGGAGTCGTCGTCTGATGAAGCTAGGTCGTCGTCGTCCGAATCGTCGGTCTTGCGTCGCTTTGACGAGGCGGATTTGCCGTATTTTTCTTCCACTAGATAGGTTCTTCGTTAGTCTGGGTTAATTGCGTGAGGATTATGGTTGGTATTTACGTCTATGTAGTTCCTCTCGTTTCTTGTTATGTTCGAATCGCTTGGCGTATTCTTCGTTAATTTTGAACGAGGGTTCCTCGGAGTCTTCAGTCGCTTTTCGTTTTTTGGATGTAGAGGGTTCGGGAAGCGGCGTGCTCTCGGCGTCGCTGTCGGAATCGAGATCGAGGACGGCCTTTTTTAAATCGTCTTTGGGATGAAGGTCGCCGCTGGCCTCGCGGGCTTTGGCAGCTGCAGACTTTTTGCGCGGCATTGTCGGTGATTGTAGATGTGCAGTTTGATGGAGACGGGGATTGGATGTTGATGTCGAATTTTCCGCGACAGAGATTCTCCAAAATTTTCAGCGCCACGCCTAGTATTACCAGCCACGATATAAGCCTCAAAACCACGTGATGGTATTTCTGTTCGTCGTGGCTCGGTTAAATCACCAAAACGGGGCTGGTGTGGCTGGTTAGGGCTTCCACGACGCCAAACCCTCTCCCAACCCAGAATTTTTGCTCTTTCCATTCCCAAAGAGTGTTGTGAGCTACTACGACAGACCGACGACGACGACATCTCGATTTCTTCAATATCGACACCCGGCTCTAACTCCGACTCTCCATCTCACCCCGCCGCTAATTCACGAGTGTTCAATAACCTCCTCAATCAATCAAAATGGCTACCACTACCACGTTAGTTACCCCCCCGCACATCGGTCCGAGGTTGATATATCGGATTCGTTCGTGGAGGAGATATAATACACAATGTACACGGAACCATGAGATGAGGATTGAAACGCTGACGAGAGGACTCTTTATGGATATGCAGTATCTCCAAGAGAAGAAAGGCCGTCGCCGATGGTGTCTTCTACGCCGAATTGAACGAATTCTTCACCAGAGAATTGGCCGAGGAAGGTTACTCTGGCGTTGAAGTCAGAGTTACCCCCACCGTCACCGATATCAGTATGTCACACCATCCTTACACCCTACTACTCTCATACGATATCACAACCGAATGAAGACTTCGAACATCAAAGGGAAACATAAGACGATATACTAATCGGAGAAACTACAGTCATCCGTGCCACCCACACCCAAGAAGTCCTCGGTGAACAAGGTCGCAGAATCCGCGAACTCACCAGCTTGATCCAGAAACGTTTCAAGTTCCCCGAGAACTCCGTCTCCCTATACGCCGCCAAGGTCCAGAACAGAGGTCTCTGCGCCGTCGCTCAATGCGAGTCGCTGAGGTACAAGTTGTTGAACGGTTTGGCCGTCCGAAGGGCTTGCTATGGTGTCCTCAGATTCATCATGGAATCCGGCGCCAAGGGTTGTGAGGTTGTCGTTTCCGGAAAGTTGAGGGCTGCTCGTGCCAAGTCGATGAAGTTCACCGTAAGTCTCATCATAACATATAATAGATCGAAACGATTATGTGGAACTAGAGCTAATATATTGGATAGGACGGATTCATGATCCACTCCGGTCAGCCAGTCCGCGACTTCATCGACTCCGCCACCCGCCACGTCCTCCTCCGACAGGGTGTCTTGGGAATCAAGGTCAAGATCATGCGCGGTTCCGACCCAGACGGCAAAGCCGGCCCCAACAAGTCCCTCCCGGATACCGTCACCATCATCGAACCCAAAGAAGAAGCCCCAGTCCTCGCCCCGACATCTCAAGATTACACCGCCAAGCCAGTCGCCAACGTTCAGCCACCGGCTCAGGAAGAGGGTGCACCGGCAGAAGGATACGAGCAGCCGGCGGCCGCTGCCACTCCGGCTGCTGCTCCTGCACAGGAAGGCGGTTGGTAGTAACTTCTCGCTTTCTGTTTGTGTTGGATATCCCGTTGTTTTTACGCCTGGCTTCTGCTTTGTATATTTTTTTATAACTTTTACGATAATCGATTCGATTGCTCTCTCTTCATGATATGGCACTTGCGGGGGTTGTTTATCATGGAATTCATCTTCACTGAGCTTTCTTTTTCACTATTTTTTTTTTTCGATTCCTAGTCATATCAGATTCACCCCCGCTGCATCCATCATCCGTCACTCTCCGACCTTTATATACAATTCTCCTTTCTTGTAATGATACAAAAATGACAAGAAGCTCGCTTGGCTAGATGATTCCGAGCACACCCCGTTCTAGGATGAAGCGAATGATCGCACGCTATAAATTTGAGCAGTAGTCTTTGATATATTCCACGGGATATTTATGATAAGATGGCATATCGCTTGCGATGCCAACCCTTGTCGATTTCCTTTCGCTAGCTGGAAACGACTCGCAGGCCAAACCTACCCAAGCAACAGGGGAAAAAAACAAGTGATAACTATTAGGAAGAACTAGCTTAACTGATAAGAACAGAGTGGCCTGGGTTTGCGCTCATGAGCTCCTTTGGGCATGGGGCTGCGGTGGGAGCGATTGGCTTGGGGTTTTAACAGGTATTGTTTGATATGAGGGTGGTACATGTGCTTGGGACCTTTTGCAGGTGACCCCTCTTCGTGGTGGGGCGTGGGATGTGAACGGGTTCGGAATGTCTTGCTAGTATAAATACCGGGACTTTTCAATTATATCTAGTTTTATGCTACTGAGTATCGTGTAAATGTTTATTTTATTTACAGAAACAAGGGAATATTGGAATAGGGATAATTGGAGAGGCTAGGTGTTTACTCTAGGTTATTCTGGATATCTGGTGATGGGCAGAGATCTAGATCCGTGATCGTTCAGCTGTGGCCGGACTGAACGGCCGACAGCAAGTTTTTTTGGTTACCCCTCCTTCGAATGAGGACTCGCATATCGTACCCCTGACGCCCCCGGAACCTGACATTGATATCATGACATTCTCCATATCATCAGCGAAGAGTGGAATCAAGTACCCATCATAGATCAAAAGCAAACTGTGTGATGGTATACATATATATGCCCGATGCGGCGGGCTGGGTCACATGGGCGGGCGGTGTTATCGCAGACGATGTCATGATATGGAACTACCACCGGTGCAGCTAGCCTGATATAAACTTTTATGGGGATTTCGATTCCGGGTTTAGCGATAAAGTCGGAGCAGGTTGGGGATATTACGTGATACCGCTCCTCTCCTCCTCTTCTTCCACCGCAATAATAGCTCATTCGCATCTCCTCTTGTGCATTCCTGAATCTTCCTTCTCTCTCTCTGTCTGTGCTCCTTTCAGCATTCTTCTGGATCTTGCGAGAGAGATCGTTGTATGTGCCTGCCAGTGAAGCAGCTGGGGACCTCACCAGCTTCCTGCTCGATTCTCCGCCTTTCCCCCCTTCGCTCCGGGCTCTCCGGCCTGCATCCGATACAAAGACGAATAACAAAATATAAAGGAACGAGCGACCAGCTGCGATCTGAGCGATTCCAACCTAACTAATAAGCCAACCACCGAACCGGCTGCCTCGCTTCCTCGTCCAGCGCTTGGCAGCAAACAGTCAAAGCGAAGACGTCAGTCAGTCTGTCAGTCATTCGTGTCTCTGCTGCCATCACCAACAACCTCATCGTAACACCGTTTCCAGTTGGTACCGGCTGATTATAACCAGCCAATTCATTTCCTCGTCCTCGCTGTCCCCCACCGACCGACTTCCCTTTTCGTGCCTTTCGACGTAGCAAGCAGAATCGTCCACGGGGTATTGTCTTAAATCCCCGGCTGCCCAACCCAACCTCCAGCTCCAGACTCCTCGCACGACCTGCCAACACATCCAATCCAATCGATCATTCCCGAATAGCCATTAAAAAACAAAAAAAAAGAAGACACGGAAGACAGATAATCAGACTGAAAAGGAAAGTTCGCGAGGTTCAGTTGTCTGCGTGAGAGAAGGCGGTGTATCGATCACCTTACACATCTTCCGAAACAAAGAGAAACCTCCCCTTGGAACACAGCGCTCACGCAAACAGGCACTATTTTAAAATTCTCTCCGAATATCCCGAGATCCCCGAAATAGGTCCACTCTCACGTTCTCTCTCACTCACCCGCTCGCTTCAATCTCCACCTCACTTCCTCCAGTATAAACTTTCCGAACAAAGACAAAAGGCGTTCAATAACAACTTCTTTCGACTCCTTTTCCATCAGGTTCTTCCCGCTCTATCCTTCAATCTTTATACCACGCGGAACTGTACATCCTCCAGAACACTCCTACCAGATTTCAATAACCCCGACAGCAAAAAAAGTCAACTGGCCGGGCTGTATTCAAAGCCCGGAAGAGCATATCACCAGAATCAAAAGAGTCACGAGCCTTGATCTTTCGAATTAGGAGGAATGGGTCTCATCTATAACGAATACCTCAACTCCACGCGGATATACGGTTGTCGGAACTGTAAAGCGCATCTGGCGAATCATGAGGATATTATAAGTAGAGTAAGTGGAGCACATGCTTTCCTCGTACATTGAATCCACCCATCCAACCCCCCTGCTTGGTTACTTTTTAAGTTTGGGAAGGTCGTGAGAGCTTTCTTTCTCGGATCCGTTCGGCTGGGATTATATCATACCGCAACACCCAACCGAGAACGACTATTCTTGACATTTCGTTTTCGTTACGAGTTATCACTATTATGGGAATTAGCAAGCTAATGCGGTATACGTGGTGGCTATTATAGAACTTCCGGGGTCAACACGGCAAAGCATTTCTGTTCTCAAGCGTGGTAAATAACGTCGAAGGCCAACCCGTCGAGCGTAACATGACTACGGGTCGCCACATTGTCCGCGATATTATGTGTCGGAGTTGCGAGGAGATCGTTGGGTGGAAGTACGATAAAGCGTTCGAGAGTAGCGAAAAGTACAAGGAAGGGAAATATATTCTAGAAGCGGAGTTGCTGGTTAACGTCCGCTGAGAGTCGAGATCTCTTTCCCCCGCTTCCACGTTTCCTTTTCTCTCTCTTTGTTTTGGTCTGTTAATCTATTCGCTTGTGGGTTTTGGTTTTGGTTTTGGTTATGGGGTCATTGATTGGTGTTTAAATCCTTCTTCTTTTCGGTACGGACGGTGTTTTTGAGATTTCGTTTGGTATTGCCCTGTTTCCTGGTATTCCGGTTTACTCTTGCTGTACTTTCCTTTACGGCCCTGCTTTTCTGTCCCTTTCGTTTTTGATTTGAATAGGATTTTTTCTGGATCGGATGGGGTGGAATATAGGGGTTCCTGTCCTTTTTTTACGTTTCGGTAGGGTGGATAAAGCGTGTGCTCTCCTTGGATATATATCTATGTTATTTGGTTCTTGGGACTGACGGTTGGATTTGCATCTATGATACTGAGGTCTATGCGGGATTCGAGGCGAAAGAATCCTCGAATATCCGGAGAGGGAATGTCGATTGGACATGCGGGTCGGCACTGTTTTGGATCGCGATGGGATATATCCCATTCATGATACCCTGACAGCCATATTACCTTGCATCTGTCTGGTCGATAAGTCAATTATTGCCTTCTTCATCTTAACTCGTGTCTTTTCTCTCCTCTTTTCTTCTTCGTCTCTTTCTTTTGTTGATCTCCACTTTTACCTTATCCTTTAGCATCTTTTGCATTTTGATTCCAGAATAGCCTTTGGTTTTTTGATTTCTGCTCAATCACAAATGATATCCCCCCTTTCCCCTCTCCGGTATTATTTATCGGGTTTATTCTCCCCTCCAGCTATCTTTGCTTTTGGTGTTCCCTGGTGTTTTCTCGAATATGATATAAACCCTTTTATCTTTTGATTTCAGCCCTTTGTCTATCTCGATTGATTTTATTGATTGATTGGTCTAGCGATCGATTGGTTTCGATAATTCTTTCAGCTCTTTTTGTTTGATTATCATTTGGCGGTATTTAATTCCAAGAATGAACAATTGGTGTAATTGCTGTGGCAGGATCTAGGGTCGGTGGATACGTCGACGGGAGAAAAAGGCAGAATGGCGGTTGCATACTTGGATTTTAAACAAAAAAGAGATTATAACAGTTAAATCAAATATCCTTATTCTTGATATAAAATATTATTGACATAATAATATAAGTAGTTTGACAAGCTTCTATTAAAATATATTATGCACTCTCTAGAACGAATGCATCCGTCGACGTCTACGCCTATCAAAATAGGATAGGTCCCGCGTACCCGCGACAGCTCACACCAATTCTATTATCTAATCCAAACTAACCCTTTCGTCTTTCGTGCAGCTGCCAGCTGCAAGGTCGACGCTACCACCTGCATGAAACAATTCTGCCAGATTAAAAAAAATCAGATCCGAGATCCCCACCATCAGCCGGGTTTTTATCCCATTGACGTCGGCCGGAGTTGCTCGATTCTCCGCCGGCCACTGATAGAAGCAGCAGCTGTCGCATACTTCTTTTTCTTCCACGCCCCGGGATGGGCATGTCACCGCGATAGGTGTGGCTTTTCCGGATTTTTCCCATGCATCCTTTTTTTTTTTTCGACAGCTGCGTATTCTTGCAGGCGTGCAGTACCCATGACCCGGGTTTGGAAAATACGTCTATCACCCCAACCGTCCCAACCGCTCAGGATCGACCCTGCGCATATTTCTCGAAGACCGTTTCGTTACGCATATGTCATGTTTCATCCTTCCTGCGAACGAGCCAAGGTTTCATGCACGTCCGAATCACACATTTTCTCGAACTTGTTATATCATGATATATCATACCATGATATACATTCAAGGAACATACAATATATTGTAATCCCAAGGAAGGGGTTTCCTGGTTACATTTCACATGATATTTCAAAATTCTCCCAGTTCTAATAAGAGTAGTAATATATTGCGGAGCATCGATCATCTCGCCTTGTTTTTTCTGTTGCAAAACCCGTGATCCTTGTGATACGCTTTGATGGCGATGACAGCGATGACCGTGATGGAATTTAAAGCTAATTCGCGGACCGTCCGTGTCTCGCACGGGAGGGAAGCGGGACGATAGAATTACCTTTGACTCCACGGTGGGAGCTACTTACTTCGACGAAGTCAAGATATAGCATAACATACCGAATAGATAGACTTTTCGGGGAGGCTCGAGATGTGATATTACGTTACGCTACGTTACGAGTATGTTATATATGCATTGCCTATCGATCAAGGACAAGGTCTTTTGGACAAAAATTATACCATAGGGGAGTAGTACTATTAACCAACGGATTTTTTGAACGGAGCGTGGGGAGATATTTTCGAGGGCTGGCCATGCGAATCGTCGTATTGCTATACGGTCATACGATGGGGAATAGCAGACACTTTCTCCTTTGCGCAATGGATCGACTGGATAAAATACCCATCGCTAGTTAGACCCTTCTCCCCCTAGTCGGCCAGCTATATGTCATAGCAAATATTCGAGGTGGATGGAAGTTTCGAGTGATACGTCAGTGATGATATATAACGCGAGAACAGAAAAGAAAAAAAAACGAAGTGAATAAATTGGAGGTGTGTAACCCCACATTTGAGTTCGGACCTTCGAGAAGGGGTTACAGAAAAATTTCGAAACCAGGAGTATCCACTTTTTTCTCACATTTTCTTCCATTCTTCTACCATCTTTCGAAAGGTTCCCCACGGTATTCCTTGTCAGATTCAATCGTGCGCGAGAAATGTAATAGTAGTGTTTTTTGTTCAGGGATCGAGAACATGCTTGCGATGGGGTAATTAATTTACAAGTACGGTTCATATCTCTCGTTTGTGGGGTTTCACACTCTGCGATGATGGGGTGTATTCATCCGACGAGTGGGAGTAGGTGAAAGGGTAGGTGTAGTTCAGTTCATCCGAGTCGATGGGATTTAGGCGGGTATATAGACCCTAACTGGGGTTGGTTGTTTTTGTATGGAGAGAACCATGCGCGTGGGGATGCGAAGACATGGATCATGTCGAGAAATGCAGGTCAAAAATTTTTTTGTTTTAAATGGGGTGTTTTTCGTGTGGGATTTTTGAGGAGGGTGGCTTTTGGGCAGATCTTGAGTATCGATATCTGGATTCGATCTGATATGATTTAAAGGTTTAGATTACGGGCTATTACTCGTAGATCTTGACTGCATCTCGGCCAATTTTGCCCATCTACTACCAATTTTTGTTAATGCGAAACGTGATTCCTTTTCGTCTGATCTTCTTTACGCAGGAGAAAAGAGAAAAAAAAAACACTCTTTTCCCGCTTTAGCAGTCCTCTCGAACGTTCGAAACAGTAAGCCACGAATTGAGATGTGTTAAAAAGTGGGTCTAGATTTCAGATTCAAAGAATAATTGAGAGAGGATGACCCGCCTCAGAAGTATAATTTGCCTAACGCCCAGCCGGGATGTCTCCAATCCACTTCACAAAAGTTGACCCCAAAAAACCCATTTGTTTCTCCATCTTTTGATCATTATGTAACCCCCCACAGATCACGCTTTTTTTTTCTTTCCCATATCTTTTTCTCGATTAATTTAGCCTACCGATACAATCTCGTTCTGAAAAAAAAAAAAAAAAAAAAACCATACCCACAAACAAATCAAACACATTGTGTTTTTCTCTCTGTGGGGTTATATTTTCTTGTGCCAATATGCAGATTGTCAGAGCGCGTCGGGATGAGACAAAGCAGTGAATATTAACCACGTGGGAGACTAAGCCAGGGACATCGCAGCCGACGAGTCTTCCCGAAAGAACAGACGGTCAAAGCGATTCGAAGGATCGACGACTAGGCAGCATTGATTTGAAGTCTTGGGTTTATACAAATGCAATCTATCTGAAGAACGTATCCGAATAAACAGAAGCGATCTGATCAGATAAAAGCGTGGCCAAATATAGGTTGGTTTCGCTTTGATAGTAACTTTAAACCATGCATGAACCTTCAAATCGAGGCTATCGGGTTTTCGAATTCCTGTGAGGAGAATTGTCGGTGCAGGGAAATACCATGCAGGCACGGAATTTTGTGGTCACATTTAATGTATCATGCTTCACAGGTTGAAGACAAGGCTGCGGGGGGTTCCGCTATCCTCTCGCGCTGGGTTGGCTTTTCCTTTGCTGTTTGAGAGGGTAGTATTGCGCACGGCCCGTGAGTTTTAGTCCAACCGAGGGAAAACAATTCCATTCTGGAAATGCGAGTCAGATTGAGCATACCTTGCTATTATTGAAAGGCTTAATCTAAGTCTCGAGGATAGCGAAGTAGCTACATCACAGAAATTTGGGGTTGTTTTGGTAATGCTTATATTAACTGTGATTCCTATGCACACGTTGTAAATGGTAATTGCAGCGTTCATCAAGAGAATCGGTATTATAGCTAGGAAACTGAAACATTCGTGTCTTTACCATATCTTCAGTCGGATATAGCTCTAATATTACTATAGAAACCACAGGGAAGAGAGCGTCAGCATCTTTGTGTGGAATGGTTTGAAATCAAAGAGAAGAGGCTATTATTCGAGTAGCTCATCCTGATATCATTATAGTAGGCTTCCAGACCCTTTTCTGTATTATAAACGAAATTCGCTTATGGCATGACTTGGTTCTTTCTTTTTTATATCTCCCCCTAGTCTGTGTAACTTTGCGGCTGGCTGGCTGGCGAGTTCGCGAGGTGTGGTTTTCCGCGAGCCGTACCCCCTCATTGCCCTTGGGACGGCTCTCTCGGCCGGAAAAAAAGAGGGTGTTAATTTACCAACCGGTGCATCCATCATGTTTATAATTTAATTTCATATTCTTTTAATGAGGCAAAGAAAACCCTTGATCGTTGAACGTATCGCGAGTGCGAAAGAAGCTCCGAATGCGTGTGAGAGATTACCCTGTCGTTCACGCAAGGATATGTCGAATAGACACACCCCCCCCCCCCTCGATCTTCTCTTTTCACGCCACAGCGCGCGCGTCAGATACCCTTATTTTTCTCACCGGAAGTTTCGCCATATCGTATATATTATTACTCGTCGTTCGGGACTCTCTTGACACAAACCATGTCAGAAACGTCTATAAACTGAGATTAATTAATTTATATTTTGTTTTCATTCCAGTTTTTATAACTCTGAATATCTCTTTGTCCGTTTCTCAAGGGCCAGGTTTCGATTTTAACCAAGATTCACGATATACCGCTGTTTTATAATATAGGAGCTGAGAATCAATTAATCCACCCATATATATGTTTTTTTTCTTTGGGGTTCGTTTAGGGAACGGCTGTGAGTGTACTTGTGATCATCAACATGATTCATGTCACTTAGCCCTGGCCCGCTTTTGAATGTGGTTGCCTCTCTATCTCGGCACAACCTACGCACACGATAAAAAAAAATGAGGAAGAAAAGTGAAGAGCGTGGGGAGCACCGAGGATGGCACGGAGGTACTCCGTACGAGATACCAACAAAAAAAAATAGTTCATTTTGGCCTCACAATCTTTTGTTTCCCATGAGGCTTCCGGATGTCCACATATTTCGCATGCATATCTCGAAGTGATATCCCTACAAATGGCTCATTTGGGTATGCCGAGTATGGATACCGTTGATATTCCGAACGCGCAAGAAAAAAAAAAAGTATATCGCGCTGATGTGTGGGCACCGTTGAATAGTGTCAAAAAAAAACCTTACGATGTCAAAATAAGTACACCGATGTCTCTTCAAACTCAGAAAGAGAGAGAAGAAAAAAAGGTCACTCCTAATTTTTCCGTGCTGTCTGCAGAAAGCTCAGGCGTAGTTAACAAACCTAGTCAAAAGGCAAGCTTGTGACCCGCCTACTGCGAGAAAAGTTACAAGGGTTTACCCATGGGGTTTCGTTCCCCTCTTACAGATATGCGTGGGGACCCAAAGCAAAAAAAAGCCCCAAAAAACCGAAACGAACAGAGAACACCAGAACAGGTCAAGCCCTGGGGTTGCTGGGATCTTCTCGTTGGAGCTATCAAGGAGTGTTTTGTTGCTATCGAGGCATCGTGATTGGTTTAGCTGATAAGAAGGCGAGAGAGCGCTGGCAACGGAATGCAAGGGAGGGAAGAGGGGACTTCTCTTTGAAGCGCTGGGGAAATCAGCTGAGCACGAGATCAGTTTTTTCTTTGGTGGTTATCATTGGCATGCCACTGCTGTGGGATCGAATCCCTGGTTCTTCTCCTCTTTTTCTTGTTGGCCCTTCGTTAGATTTCCGGGAATCGCATGAAATGCTGCTGCTTTTGAAGCATTCTAACGCACAACCGATTGGATTTTAGAGGATGGAGTTGCGATATTCTGTTAGGTTCTATTCGCAGAAGATAAGACTGGTGGCATTAAAACCGAGTCCGAAAAGCACGGTTTTGATATTCCAAGAGCGTCGTTTGTTAATTGAGGGTCTCGTATTTCACCTTATTCAAAAATTTTATATACTAGAATATCCATATATGTTTTGAGAGCAAAGGAATAACAGAGACTACAAACTCCAGGCCCTAGCACTCTGATCCTGCTGACTTGAAAGGAAGAACACGAAAAACAACAAAATCAAGACCCATTCCTAATACATCAAAAAAGAAATAATCAATATAACTCCTCCAATCCATTTAGTACTCATCTAAAGCCCACACAAAATATCAACTGCTTGTATTGCCGAATAAAAATCATACGATGCGAAAAAGGTCTAGGACAGATTGTTAACATAAAGTGATAGAACAGATACCAAAGAAACTCCGGATACACATCTATGGTGTCTATGCTTCGCGTGTTTGCAAAAAAAAAAGGGAAAAAGGATAAAAGACCAAAGAAATATGTCGGTCGAATTTGGAGAGGAAATCAGGGAGAATCGT
Organism: Dactylellina leptospora; assembly: GCA_036971365.1. Classification (NCBI taxonomy): domain Eukaryota; kingdom Fungi; phylum Ascomycota; class Orbiliomycetes; order Orbiliales; family Orbiliaceae; genus Dactylellina; species Dactylellina leptospora. Next base: position 776,679 of record JAJTUC010000004.1, read on the forward strand.
CGCTGAGAGGAGAAGTAAACAGAACTAGTTTATCAAGGGTATCAACGGCCGTCATTAAGTTGTATCGTCGAGTCATTAGATAGCGCGCGCACGGAGGTGAAGAGCTGAATAAATCGAGGAATGACATTAGGATATTATCGTAGGGATGTTGAAAATATGACAGCAATCAAATTCGGTGTCGTGTGGCTCTAAAAATGGGCTGTTGACAGAGGCAACCGTTGTAACGTGGTGGGATGGGAGCGGTCATGGCTCCATTGTGGGGTATGATGGCGTTATGTTGATAGGAAGCGAAGGCACCTTATTGCGAGAAAAGAATGCAATTTTTTCCCTTCGGGAGGCGGCGAATTCGGTTTCTTTTTTCAGGACTTCACACGCACGCGCTTCATGACGACTGGCGTTTCGACCTTGTTGTTATTGGTGATGCTTCTCTTTCTGTTGGACCTTCGGAGGACCGAAGTGCTAGAGATCGTGGATGCCTCAGTGAGTCCAGGGCTTTCTCGAGGGCTTTCAAGCTCGTCGAGGACCAGAGGGTCCGTTTGGGGTGCGATATAGAGTTCTTCCTTGCCATTGATGGTGATACAATTTTGACGAAGGAATTCCAAAGTCCATAAACTCGGAAGTCCTTCGAGGTCCGAAGCTCGTTCGAGCTCAATTTGGCCATCTTCAGTGCGAACTGCCATCAACGGAATCCAATTGTTGACGAGCAGGGATGCGGGGAAGGAAGCGTATAACGCTCTTCGAAAACATGGAGCACTGGAGCCCTCCACTGCAACTTCTTGGTAACACCCGAGAGTCTCGCAACGTGTGTACTCGAGCGAGTCGGGTGCAGCTGGTGTCTTCTGATCGGGGTCTAAAACGAGTTTGACATAGACCTTCCATGGATTCTCCTTTGAGGTCGGCTTCCACAACGCTTCCAAGGTCTTTTCAGCAGATTTCCGTTTCTCGGATTCTTGCCGGTATAGCTTCTCGAGCTCCTCTGATACTGCTCTCTCCGAAGGAGGGGAGAGACTTCGTTGTATATCTTCATTCTCGTTGATGAGCTCGTTGACCTCTTCCTGGAGGGAGCTTGCTCTACGTTCGGACTCCTCAAGTCGGACTTCGGTTTCTTCCAACCTATCCTCCAGTTCCATGATCCTCTCTTCCAGGCTTCCGACGATAGCCCCAACTGATTTGACATCCTCAGGGTTTGGCTTTTGTGAGATCTCTTGCTCCAGTTTAGCCGTCTTTTGATAAAGATGCCATATGTGTCTGTTGTTCTCCGCCTCGTCACGAGGCACCGGTGATAGCGGCCTTGGAGGCTGAACATGAACTTCCTCCTCCTCCTCTTTAGGCTGGACTTGCTGACCATCCATCTCGCACTCTATCACCGCGCAGTCGGTACCGTTGCACTCCGAGTTGTTCGAACTATGATTCTTCGGTGGGTGGTACTGTGCATGATGACCGCAGGAGCAAAAGTATCTGTCCAGCGAAGACCAAGAGGAGTTAAACTCCTGATCCTCTAGCCTTATCTTTTGTATGAATGAACGGCAGTTGCACTTGTCTTTGACGTGCTTGGAGTTGACAATCCTGATGCTGATGAAGCAGCACGAACCAGCTACGGACGCAAACTTGGGAACTGTTGGTAACAAGTGTGGCGCAGCAGGTATTGGCATTTTAGCCATGATACTAGGTTCTTCGAGCATGGAAAGGGTTGAGGGCGGTGAAATCCAAAGGAGGCAGTGGGTATCTTTGGTTATCGAAACGGCAAGCTAGTGCAGCTTCTAGTTGTGCTTTGATTTAAGTTGTGAGTTATGTAATTCTAGAGATACTGACAGGATTCGAACGGCGGCTTGAGAAGCTCGGATAGTGCCATAGGGAACCAAATCTTTGATCCAAAGTCGGAGCTTTATGAATGGGACCGGACCCGGGGTTCAGTTATTGGATCTCGAACATTCAAGGATAACGTTCGAGTGTGGTGCAAATGTGTGTTGCGTCCGGTGGTGATGGCTTGGTTCTGTGCCGCTGTTGGTGGGAAAGCTGGGCAACTTCAATAAGGGCAGTCTCCAAATCTCTCCTCTTCAAGAAACGAACAAAAGCGATATATGCAATGACCCAAAGCTGCCGTTTGAGGTTGGAAGGCGAAGGAAAGAGTGATCCTTTTCGTAAGTTTTTAATACTGGCCGCACACCAAGTCGGCGCCGGGTTCAAATATCCCACAAGGGCAAGCGTCGTCCGAGGCGGCTAGAATCTTGCCGGTATTGATTGCAAAACAGCCTTCAACCGATGGAAATGTCGCGAGAATTGCGTATCAACTGGAAAGGAGGGTAGCTGTGAGGTTGAAATGTATAGGGAAAGACGTCGTCTTGCAGAATATCTTCAAAAGGTGTTGTAAAAATAAAGATACGGGCGAGGGTCTGGATAATATATGGAACGACCAAGGGCTAGCAGATTAGACCAGATGAGATTATCATCGTTTGATAGGGTATTCCCAACTGTCGGGAAGCTTGAGGCATTATGAAAAGGAATAGCTGATAATCGACCCTCTCACCCAGGCCTTAAAAAGCATGGGCGCCCGAGAGGGCAAGGTGGTGGTGGTGGTCCCCCATCTGCGAGATATACTCAAGATACCCGCATGGTGGCATGGCTTGTTGGCCTATCCGCCTTTCGTTCTTGATATGAAAATGGGATTAATATGCAACAGATGTTTTCTTCTTCCTGGGCCTTGACTTTGACTTTTCTTTTTGAAATCAACCTGGCCCTTGTTCCTCTCGCTCCCCTCGACGCATTTTAACAAATGTTTCTTCTTTTGGATAATATCTTAATTTTTCCTTTGCCCTTCGATCGTCTCGCGCAGAGAAGGACAGAAGGAAGAAAAACAAATAAAAAGGTGGGAAAGGGAAAAATATGTCAAGGTCTAAATCTGCTAAGGGGTACGTGCTTGACCTGCAAGTGTGCCGTGGGGGGGTTTTGCTTGGGTCCTCCAACCGAGAGGCTCTCTTAATTTTGGCCACGGACAAGGTTTTTCGGTGGTGGTGGCCTCGTAGATTAAGTGACCTGTCAGGATAGAAAATTCCATCACACACAGCGCAAGCTCAGGCGTTCTTGTGATAGTAATGTAAGGTTCAGACTATGAGCGGACCGCTGGCGAGTCTAATCGCGGGCATGGGATGGGGCGAACCCAAACCTTTCCTGTTGGTGATAGATGATGCCCTGTATGTACGAGGTTGTATCTGGTGCTGCTTTCTTTAGTTCGACTGGCCTCTTTCAGCACGGAATGGGGGCGGCTTTTTTTTGTATTATTTTATTTTATTTTTTCCCGTCTCGATCTTGGGAAACCCGTCATTCAGTTATCTATGGCGCATGCTCAGTCGGAAATTGTCAAATTGATATTCAACCGCACAGTACACTCACTGATTCCTTCGATCCATAAGTCATTCCCTTATGATTTTGCCGGGAAAACTAGCAAATTTTTTTCTCTTGCATTCCCTTTCTAGGGATCGATAAAGAACTTTCGAAAGAAATGCACCGATGTGGGACTGCTAAAGTGGATCCGCCATTTTCCTCCCTCTTCTTCCCTTCGTTCTTGCTGTTAATCGCGGAATTAAAAGGCTCGCCCACATTGCAAATGAGCAGGCCGTCTCTGACGGTCTGCGAAGAATGAAATGGGTGGGATAAAAGCGGTGGGATCGCCCAGGGTGTGGGTCGAGCCGATTTGTGGTGGTGCATTCGAAGTGCTTCCCATTTCGTGCTCCCGTATCAGAAGAACATGGAACGGACGCCAGATAACGAAGGTAAGCCCACTCCGCTCTGCTGCCGCTACTTGAAAATAGCATGCTTTCTCGGTGTGAACTGCATAGCTGCTTCTTTCCTGAAGACCGAGTGCATGATTTAACCTTGTCCGTGACCTGCCTTCCCGCCCATACCGCACGATCATTCGCTCTGGCGTCTCTGGCTGGAGATAGTCGACCTTCTTGATTGACGAGCAGAAACTTGCCAAATGTCGCATGATTCTGCAAGATGATGAGCATGAATAAATCCGAGCTCGAGGGGAGCTTGTAGTCGAAATTGACACTAGATTCGATTCCGACTCGACTCGACTCTCGCCCTTCAGCCAATTGCTCCACTATCGTGAACATGAAAAGTCTGAGAAAAATGAACGTGTCCGCCCGCAATCGCAAATACAGATCCGCTTTCCATTACGGCCTTCCTTTTTCATGTGTTGCTGAACCCCCCACCTTTGAAGGTTGCTGGTGTTTTTGGTTGTTTATCGCTTTCGACGCGAGGGAACTCTTACGCCTGGAGTTTCTCATCTCCTTGCGGGACCGGTCGAGACATCCCTCTCGTTCCCGCCTCACAAACGACAAAATGGAAGCTCGATCAGACCGAAAAACTTTGGGGGGTTCTCTGATAGCATCAGCACGCCAATTGCTGAGGGGAAGGCTTCCAAAGTGGCCATCAGGTATCGTGATAATTTCGGTTTCCTTGTCGCGTATCCTTCTCGTCCAAACGCAGGTGCCATTTCGAGGTGCTGCCAATATATTATCAGTCCGCAGCCCCCTTCGCAAAATGCGACGCAAGGTTCGCAGCAGAATCAAGCTGCTGTCCGGTGGTTATTCAAACAGCGGTGACGGGATCAAGCTGCCCGTGGGGTGGGGTTATCCATGTTGCGGGTACCGCCTGTAGCTAGCTTCCTTGCGAGCGTTGGTTTCCGTCCTCCCAGGTTAACCCCTTCGTCCCAAATTCTCTATTTGCCTAAGGATTTTTCCTTTTAAAAAACCACGTCAAGAGGAGAGAGAGAGGCCATTGTTTGCTGCTCGACCCTCGTGGGTGGAATCGTGGTCATCCTGTGGCTATCACCAGGGTGCTGCTCAAGTTTTTCAAGGGTTCAGCGCCAGTTGGGACTAGAATGTCAATACCGTCGATGCATCGCAGGGCACGGGACATACGCCTGGCATTCTTCAGGTCCTCCTTTGCTATTACTCCGAGAACTTGTGCGTAATTTTGACATGTTCTTGATAGAGCTTGTACCTTGGCGGACCGTCCTCTTGAGTCAGTCTAGCTAGCCTCCTTGACATTGGCCGCATCCCGATTACCCACTTTTCTTTGCAAAGCTAAACTGCCGTTCGCCGCCTGGGAAAATTCATGTGAAATATTGTCCATCGATTTCCTCATTCCCTGGCCTTATCGCGAACAGTAGCTGCCGCGCAAGATTACATATGCGCACCAACAGCAGCACCAACAGCGTTCCCCTCTCCGATCCCCATGCAATTCCTTTCCAGACCGGAGGGATGCAACGCTGCTAGTCTGCTTGCTCTGCCTTCCTATCTGCTTTTTTCCCTTTCTCGCGCTGTCTCGCTATCGTGAAAATGTCCATGTCCCTGAAAGTCACCCGCAACCCGTAGCACCACGTTATCGGAAGCTGCAAAACGTGTTCCGATTCGTAGAACCAGACTTTGAGCTGACCTTGCCTGTTGGGATCTTGCCTGTAAAGCAACAGAAGGTCCTTCCGCTTACAACTAACCTACTGCTATCTGTTTCTAAGAGCAGTAATTTAGGACAAACGCTGCTTTGCGTTAGATATCAACGAAAATCAACTTTGGGGGGCCAAAAATATCCATCAGCAATATATCCAGACGATGATTGCGATTCTATCTTAATTTTCGCCTCCAAGAAAACTTCAGACGATTATGCAACTCAAAGACCCTGATCATTTAAGACCTTCAAGGAACCGTATTTTCCCGGTCGAATAGAATGGGTTTCGGGTATTTCGAAAGGTTGAAAAGCAATAATACAGGTTCTGTTAACGTCGCCTACGGTTTTGTTTTTCTCTCCCTCGCCATTCCCAATTTTCCCGTTGATTTCCGTAGAAAAAGCCAAGCCAGGCTCACAAAAAAAAAAAAAAAAAAAAAGGTGGGGGCCCAAAAATGTCTCTCGAACCGAACAAACCAATTTTGCTCACCATGAACGACCATGTCGATTATTTGTGGCAACATTGCAACATATATCATGCAAAATCCTCACACATATATGTGTGTACCCCATTGTCATGATCTCCTCGAACCTAGGTTATTTCACAAGCCACTGGCGTCCGGTGCATAAAAGTGACCTTGCTAGGCACATCCCGAACATGCAAGCAATTCTCATCGCTTTTTCCTTTCGGAAACCCCCATTCGGTCAATACGTGGGAGAAAATAAGACATGAGAAGGTTCTAGGCAGAGAGAGGGAACCGGCGATCCAGACCTTCTTGATGATAGCTGCACCTCGGTTTCTAAATCTCGCTCGCCCAAGATAGGTTGGTAGGTATTATACCGACAATTGATGAGGCAGCGATATCAGAGGGACGCACCAACGGTACCAGCAAGGGAAGGGGAACGAGTGCTTTCTCAAACAGCAATCTGCTTCGAGGTCCTGGTACTGCATCTTCCACCTTCATATTCTCCTGTTTTCCCCCTCTTTTTTCCCGTTATTATCCTTATCACACATGATCATCTGGCCATCGGAGGCAGTTTCGAATTCTGCAATAATTGTTTTTCCGTTCCGATGTGAAGAAAAAAAGACTATGAACAAGCAAGGTAAGGCTAAGTGCAAGGGGAGTGGGGGCCGGATATGTAGCTTTCTATTTCTTCCATCGCACATTATAATAACAAGACCCCGAAGATAAAAAAGAAAAAGGAAATGTCTTCCAGTGTGTACCGCCGTTCCATTGTCATGTCGTGTAAGCAAGGAGCGCCAGGGAAGTGAAGGGAAAGAAATAGGCAAAGTCGAAGCGAACCCGCAAGCCTTTTCTTTCCTTGTGCGACAGTGGGACGAGATAAGGGCAGGGTTTACAATTTCTTGTTTCCCGTCTCTGAATTGTTCAGAAGCAAAATACAGTAATAGTATCCGTTCTCTAACGATTGGTCATTCTGATATAATGCGCCTTACTTGAGGTATCAACTCTTGGGGGTTATGGACGGGACTGGACCACCACGGTGTCAATGTAATCGCTCGTCGCATGTTATTGGCGTTACCTTTGGGATTTTTTGTGATATCTTCTCATTGTCCGATATCGAAGAAGAGTGGAAGCTCTGAGATGCGCTCTCTACTTATCACTATCTGCATTGATTCGATACCATAAAGCGACACTAGGGGCCGATACAGGCGATGCGCCCAAGTCATCTGATGTCGGCATCAGCCCGATTTAAAATATAAGGCGCCACATGTTTCGTCTACCAGTCCAAGAGTTATAATTTGCGACTGCAACTGTTTCCTAGTGGGGGTAAGGCGAACTGTATATCGGGGTGCGTGAACGCACATTTTCATCAAAACACAGATCGAGAAGCAATTTTGGCAGTTATATCTTGTGGCGTCGTTCAGCGCCAACCAAAGTAGTCTATTTCCACGCAGGACCGTTGACCGCCACTTTTTTAGCAACATCTCAGAGGTGAGTTTGCTTTTCAAAGAGCCTCGACGATACTGCGGCGGACTTTACAAGTTTCGTATCTGCGGGTCTCCTGATAGACGAAAGCGAATCTCGTGATTTTGTGTTGGGTTTCATGGGGCTTTACTGGATCATTGCATAGATCAGTGGCGGCAAGTTCGTCCAATCGACCTGCGAAATTTAACCAGGTGACGGTACCATCACCCCCCGTGTTTCTCAAATGCAATACTTGGGGTTCTTCAAGAATATTAGGCGGCCAGAACGGCCAAAAAGCAAACGGTATGTCGAAAAGGAGGAGGAAAGACGAGAGGACCAGAAGAACGAGAAAGCCGTTATTCAGGCTTCCCAAGAAATTCTGCTCGACGAGACGTGGAAATGTTTTAATTCTTTTTAGTCATCGATTGGATGGATGGTTTGTCGTTACATTCCTCTTTCATACAGCCCGCATATGGAGGAGCTTCCAAACAGCTGGCGCAACTGGGCTGGGCCAGGTCTGTTCAACACAGCAAGCATCATTCACAGAGGACGCAGCTACCAGAAAGAAAAAACAAAAGGGAGAGCAGATGTGATTTCAAATTGGGAAGCAGAATCTGCGATTGTAGGTTTTTGATGAGTTCCTTTAATCAATGTTAATTACGAAAGCGATGCAGGCCACAGAGATTTCAACGAGTCCCCTTACCTTGATCGAGCTTATCAGCTCTGCCCAAAAATATTACGAGATGCAGCAGCCAATATGTATGAAGTGCGGATCATCCCGCGCCGGGGAACGCCCTCCCGAAGAATTACAGGAGCATTTTTGAAACCTTGCACTTGCTGTTATGAAGAAAAGTCGTCGTCATCGCGAAAGGAGAAGGGAACGCTGTGCTGAGCTCAATTCTGGCGAGGTTTGACTATCCCATCATGCATAATGTAATAAACAACGGTGCTGTCGCCGGATACAACTGCCACAACGATCCTCCTCTTGCGGTCAGTATCCCCTGGAGGGGGAGGAGGAGGCGTGGGGAGGGCATCAAAGACGGCGGCCCATTTTCTCAGAGTCATCTTCTCTGTAAGATGGACTGGGAGGACGTATTCCATCTCCGGAGTGGGTTTCTGAGACGTGCTGTTGGTCTCGGTACCAGATTCTGAATTATAGAGCTGGTCAGGTGGCCGGCCATATATCAGTGGTCGTGCGAGAGGCTCGGCTGGAGCATTGTTATCGAGGTCGGCTAGAGTATCTAGTAGTCTGATATCGGTCCAATAGTGCTGGAATTCTAGGTTGGACTGCACGATAGACCGTAGGCCCAGGAGAGGGGCCGCGTGGTTGGCGTCCATGATGTCCCCGGTTTCTATATCGACATGGAAATCGATAGATCGAACGCTTCGACGTTTGAAATCCAATCACTCGGGATCGACTTATTGGACCCTAGATGTCAGTAAAACGTACGGCCAAGATAGCACAGGGTAGAAAACGAGGGGCATACCTGAGGTCGACTCGTCTCTGTCTGAAGCAGCGCCGTCACGTCGAGGATGTTTTAAGCTTAAAACTTTTTTCTCGTCTCGCTAAGACAGCCGGACTGAGCAACTGGAGACAAGCGGCGGTACCTGAGATCACAGCCTCATTCAGTTAAACTAGTTACTGTGCACCGCCATATTGCGTACTCGTGCCCCCTGCATTTTCTCTAATTTCTAAGTCAAAGTGAAAAAATTTCCTGCATTCCGACGTCGCAATCCAAACACCCCGACGACAGTATACGAAATACGACTTACGTGCATACGTTTTGACTGAATTAGGTCAGCATCTGCCGGACAAGGGCTAGCCACTGGGAAAAGAGCCGAGAGAGCGGAGTATTTTTGGCTTCGCAGGGAAATAACGTTGGTGGATGAGAATATCAGAAAATACCTGCGCGCTACTGCGGCCCTAAGACGCTTTCTCGCCCTTCCCCGACCACGGAGCCACCGAGGGCTCTCTCGACCATCTACACACCATCTTATATACCTTCAACCTCGCATCTAACATGGTTCCGCTCTCATCCGTTTAGACAATTGCACCAAGACCAGCGGGAGTGTTTTGTTTGTTTGCGACAGACGACATTCCACGACACACCAAACACACACGCACACAATTAGGGGCCTCGAGGACGGGGACCACGAGACCACTCCGCACTATTTCTCGCCGCCAATCACTCGCCTCTCGGAAAATCCGTCTGCAGACATCATTTGACTTGCGGAGGCCGATATAAACTCGCTCGGACGGCCCACTTTCGCACACGAGCACGGCGCATCATCATCGTCCCTCATCATCATCATCAAGGCCCGCAGTTATGGCTGATCAAGGCCCATCGCCTCCTTCAAATGTCGGCGACTCGTCGCCTACCTCTGACACCGGATCTCGTCCGCGAAGCACCTCTATCGTACAGTCGATACGCCGCGCTTCAGTATCATTCATGGAGGCCCCGGTACCGTCTGGGTTTTTCCAGGTGGCTGGCGAGATTTCAGCGCAGGCGAGAACCGCTACAGACATTGAAAAGGACGAAAAAGCGCACGCTCGGAGGATCGAGATGATTCGGCGAAACACAATTACAGAAGAAGAAGGGGCACCAGGTCAGGGACAGGGTAGCCAACTGCTGGACAAAGAAGGCGGGTCCAGTTCATCCGAACCCGACTACAAGAGAATTCTTACACCGGAGGAAATCGCGGCTGGGGTCCTATATCCTGGGGAGGAAGAAGTGAAACTGACGAAATGGCAGGCGACGAAGAAATTTCTCGCCGCCTTTTGGAAGTGGTTCTGCACTCCAATGGTGAGTCGCGAAGGCGCATCTAAAACCTGTATATCGCATGTCGTACGAACTAACAACTGATGCAGGGATTCCTCATAACCCTATACTTCCTCCTCGTTGTTGCCTGGGGTGGCATGATCTTCCTGCTTCTTTGCAATGCCGCACCTGCAATGAGGGGACCATACGGCGCGGATGACAAACGGTCTGCACGCAGCATCTGGATCGAAATCGATTCGCAAGTTCTCAACGCCCTATTCTGCGTTACTGGTTTCGGTCTGATCCCGTGGCGCTTCCGAGACTTCTACTACTTGATGCGATACCGTACCAAGGGCGACCCGGTAGCCCTGAACCATCTAGCCAATATTCACCGTGGTTGGTTTCGAGTCGACGACAAGGGACCTCGAACCTACCCGCTTCGATATACCGGGAGCGATGAAGAAGATCTCTCGCAATCTACAACCACACAGCTAACAGCGCAAACCCACCGTACAATCTCCAGAACACGAACTGGCCAACACGCTAACCCCACTGCTTTCTGGAAGTTGGATCTCGTCATCTGGTTCTACGTCTGGAATACGATATTCCAAGCAATTCTCGCGGGTGGTATGTGGGGTATGAATAGATACGTGAGACCTTCTTGGTTCACCGCGCTCTTCATCGTACTAGGATTCGGAGTCGCTATCGCCGCTGGCGTCGTTATTGGACTCGAAGGACGGCGGATCAAAAAGATCGAAGGCTCTCCGTTGAAACGACTACCTTTGGAGAGAATTAGTGACGAGGATAAGGCCGAGATACTTGAGAAGAAACCCAGGAAGTGGTATCAGTTTATCGATCGCGATAACTAGTAACATCACAAGGTATATAAAAAAAGCTCATTAGGAAAAAGCATTCGTCGAATTCGATAATCATGACGCACACAAAAATTGATATCGGTGGAGAACTGGAGCCCTCAACTGAAATTCGAACATAGCATGTCACGATACGGGCCTTCTTAGCGACACCACCCTTTTTACTTCTCTTTTTATTCCAACTTCAAGTACTGTATTTTCTAATACCGCGTTTCTTGTTCTTCGCCCCATCTTCATCTTTTGTCCGAGAAGGTACCGAGCACATTGTACATTGTTTTTCGGTTTGGGAACATTGGCGTTCTTTCTTTTTGTATGAATATCGTTTGGTTCGGCATTACCATTAGATTAATGTTATAAATATAATGACCCATCGTCAAAAAACCCACAAGTAAGTAACTCAAGCAATGAACGCTGTTAAAAACGCCAATATGAAAACACTAATAACTCCAACCGTGGGTACCAAAACCGTAGCTCGACTATCCTTGGCTAGGGCTCTGGACCCTTCGGCAACCGTATCAACTCTTAAACAAACAGGAGTAACTTCGACTGGTTGTGAGTCCCATTCATTTTGCCACTGTTGGTAAGTTGTCGAATTATCGTATAGTTGTGGTCCCGTGATCAGGAACCAAATGTGTATGTTTAACGTCGCCCAATCGTACGATTCATCAGGTGTAAGGACTCGATTGTATTGGGAGGTACTATTTAACCAAGGTCGATATATATCGCCGGTTAGGGTGTGATTCGAGGGCTTGGAATCGGTGGTATCGTTGTTGTTCGGATTCCATGGGATGATTTCTAATTTGATCCTTTAATCGAAAGTTCACGGGGTTCTGAAATTTAATGAATGAAGGGGTGAACTTACGCTTTTTAAGAAGATTTCCGCTTATATTCCAATTCCCACAAACATCACTCAGGCCAGTGATAACTCGACTACAGTCCAACCTCCCCGTCGTCGGCTGTGGCTTGCAAACCTTTTTAGCAACTTCGTCTATCGTATCCAAACACTCCTTTCCCAAAAAGCCACACCCATTAGCACGATCGTTGTGATCAATTTCAACAGCCGAGTTTACGGTCTGAGCGAAGAACGCCACTACCTCGCGGTTGACTATCGAATCATTCGGTGACGGAATTTCTGGTGGTAAGGTTAGAGAAAATATGGATTCGAAGGAGTAAGTATCGATCTTGGTATCGGATTGCACCCAATTCACTGCTCGGACTCCAACCGTCGCAGTCCAATTTGATGTAGGAGTTGAAGGGGATCTTCTGAGATCTGGTAGATAGAACGAAGTGGTGCCTGTGGCGTTATAAGATTCGTAACTGCGGATACCATCCCTCTTCACGTAAGGACTAAAGCCATTCCTTTTCGTATAGTCTGCTACCACAAAGTATGGGGCGATAAAGAGGAGAGGTAGAAGCTTAAAGATTTTCCCCATCGAATTTGTTAAAATTTACTAAAAGATATATGAATAGTATTTCAAGGCTCTCTTAGAATGACAATCAATCGGATTTTAAGCTCTGTAATTTCTACAAACTATCGAAACTCATCTAAGATCGTCGAAGCTAGCGGGGTTAAATAAGGCGTTTTATCTTAAGGGCGACCGGGCCCCCTACGTCACAGTTCCCCAGAATCCGGTGCTCGTCCCGTCTACCGAGGCATTCTTGCTCCAGGATCCCGCAGCTTGGATATGAATACTTGTTTTCACAGCACACGTGGAGTTGAATACGATGCTAAACCTTGTTTGAGGCCCTCCGTTTCAAAAATTACAAGTTAACTCTAATGCGGCAGTTCTCAGAAACAAGCCTCTAACGTTATGGAATTTCCATGTCCATTCGTCTCGAATACGAGGATAGTATGCCTGTACCTGCATTATGAAGTAAGCAAAAGTTGTGAATACTCGAATACTAAATAGCCTATATGCGGCGTTGCGGCACAGAACCATGGAAACAGGGGTTCTGTGGTTTTCTAACCAGGGTGCCGTGACGCACGTTTTTCTATAATAACATGGTAAACCAAAAAACAGTCTTGTTTTAATCCCGGTGCCCATGGAATTTGTGTATGGGTTTTCGTTCTCTCTCCAAATAAACCAACGTTACGCAAGAGAGTTCATTGTATATTGTTTGATCAAATGTGATGCTTTCAAAGGTGTGCCAGGACCTGAGAACGACAAGTACCGTTGAATATTGCGTACAGTGCTCAGGGGTGAGCAAAATGTGCATAACGATAGATGATAAAGGATCGGTACCCTTGCAGACTTCATGTTGCTTGGGTAGAGAAAGATTGGCAAGGCAGACTCCTATGAAAATGCGTATATGTCCTACCAAAGGAGTCCGTATTTTAGACGCAAGATCATGCCTTTAGTATGATAGAATTCAAGGGACCAGTCCTTAACTTAAGTTTGGAGGAAATATCAGCGCTAGAAATATCAGGTATAGGATCACTGAGGCAGGGAGACAAGCCTTCTATTAAACGTTGGATCTTGCTTTGGATCCAAGCTTGTCCATTCACTTCGTAATTCTTTTGCCGGTTTTTCATCTGATATATTCTGGTCTAAGATTTCAATTGATCTCTAGGAATAATGAATGGGCTAGTTTTGAGCTCGTCGATGAGTATCTATGCAGAATCTGTGGATTGAGCCTTCATTAAATGAAATCTTGATATCAAGATTGATCGATATATTGATTTTGCATTTTCATACAAAATGTATTTTAGGTACGTAGGAATTTCTAGCTTAGAGTCACCAGGTATGATTGGTAACTTCATTAAACATCATTACCGCGACATGTCAAGCAATCGCCATCAGTCCTACCGCAACCCAAGTAAATCTCGAAGTCTTGGTTTTGTGTATTTCTGCGAGTTGCGCTGTTGTAAAAATACAACAACCTTGTGCCATTATTATGTGTTGAGGTCGTAAATAGGGTTTTTGATAGTCATTACATAGTCAAAGGAGGGATAGATCATCAACGATTGCATGATAGCCTTGATAGTTTTGATAAACATTCTCACAAAACGTCAATCAACTATACTACCTGACATTTGACCTAAGGGTCCTTTATCATATTCCCGCACCATCGTTCACACACACTTCGTCCGCTGGTCGCATTTGCAAATATTTCTTCATAAACGACGCTATCAATCTCAACGACATCACGCGAAATTGAAGAGCGTCGACAGAGCAGATATAATACATAACCAGTCTAAAATCTAGCCGCTCTCAAAAATAATGCCGCCCGACACCTTTTCACCAAAACTTCCCCCTTTCCACCCCAAAGCATTCGCCAACAGTTATCCGCGCAAGCACGCTAGAAACAACAATATGTGTGGGTACGGAGGATGCTCCTGTGGCAAAAACCATATAATGGCGGTTATATTCGCGTTAGTTATTTCTGTCGTGATCATTGTTGTCACCGTCACACAATGTGAACTGAAAACGCCCCACCGGAAACACCTCCCCAAAGTATCTTCTTACGTATCCGGGGGCTCGGATAAACTACGACCGTTGGTCGAAGAGTTACGTCCTGGACAGAGATTGGAACCTGGTTATCCGAAGGACGGCCCGTCTGCTTGGAAGGATAGTGTGGAGAATCCCGCTGTCGTGAAGGTAGTGCAACAACTAGGTGCTAATCCTCCATCGGGCAGAGTGCCTCGTCCGGATTTTGGTACGCCTTCAGAATTCGAACCAGATGTTACATTGGTTGGAGCTGCAAAGCCACCTCTTCGACCTGCTTTCCAACCGGCTTCCCAGGCACCAGGCTTGGGTGGTTCCGACGCCTTAAGCGGGAAAGAAACAGAAGTTGACGGGGCAGCTGGAGTTGGGGAATCGAATGCGAGAGGGGAACTTGGAATAAAAACGGGTTCTGAAAAAACCTCCAGTCCGCCAGAAGTCAAAGAAGCGGAACAAGATGTGCTTGCGGCATATCACGAAGCAGATAAAGAAACATCCAAAGCTAGTGTGAAGGAAAAATATAAGGATGCTTCTGAAGATGCGAAAGGGGTGGCGGCTAGTGGAGATACTCAAACCGACTCGACAGCGGATTCTCCGTCGGGTTTGAAAATCGAAAAAGCGGACTTGAAACCGAAATTCGAGAGCAAACTCGAAAGTTCGTCGAAGGATGATATTAAAGATAACAAAGCTATCGCGGGGACCAAATCGGAAACAAATAGCGACAAGGCTCTAATAGACGAAGCTCCCCAGGTGTTTAAGGGTGACCTTAAAACTGGTGGAATTAAGAATCTGGAGAACTTGAAAGCCTTCCGGAACAAGCAGCCTGTTAATAAAGCTGTAGGCGCACAAGCTGATGCTGTCAAGGGAAAACATGAAGCTACTAAGGAGAAGCCTGACGCCCTTAAGGAGAAGCTTGACAACATCAAGGAGAAGTCCGACACCATCAAGGAGAAGTCCGATTCTAAGGACAAATATGATATTCGAACTCCAAGTGAGTTGGGCATAAAGAACGCCCATAAGCTTCGCCCCGAGGAAAGAGTGAATCTAGAGAAGAACGTACATATGTCTATTGAAGAAGAGGATAATAACGACGCCTCCTGGCCCCCGAAGGGTCAACAAAGCCCCCCTGGGATGTCGGCTAAATCGCGACCTCAAACCGGGTTTATGAATTCGGGAGCTAAGGCTTCACCTTCTAAGGAGAAAGCAGCTGGATTTAACGACAAGCTTACAGAAATAATGAAAGACACCACCTTCTAATATTTTCTTGCTTTCTTATTTGATAGAATTTCTAGCTCTCTATATATAATATCAAGAATGTTTACAACATATGTAGCTTTCTACTACGGTTCAGTAATGCAAGAGTTTCAATTATTTAATATCCACTGATTCGAGAACTCTCATTTCATCTACTATCAGGTTCCAGCAAAACATTTCTCGATGTGCTATTGAGATATCTGGCTTTTAACCGCTCTAGATGCTCAATATGTGTGATGTCAATCTCTCTTGACGATCTGTGATTGCAAGATCGACCAGCTATATCTTTCCAGATAAGAACACTGTCTTCTTCTCTGGCGAATCGCACTCTATTTAGCTATTCTGCATACTATGCATACCATCGCCCCGGACTATGTCTATAATACAAGATTCAAAGCAAGGCAACCGAGGGGAAGGACATCTCATATTACGGTCCAGGCTTCACGAGAAAGTTGCATCCCAACTTCCGCGACATGGGGCATAAAATACTCTTTTTCCTTTGCTCCTTTATTCTAAGATTTCCCAGGTGTCTTCGTCGCCGTAAGTCCCGTTCCGCAGCCACCGGAGAGCAGCCCAGATCAAGAAATCGACTACGACGGAGATCTTAAAAGGCTTCGACCTATCCACCGCCGAAATGTATCGCCGAGATTTTCGGTACGAACGTGAGAGTACGCGAGAAGAGAAACGACATGAGGCTATGAGGATTGTGTTTACGTATTCTTTATTGAATATTGTATCAATCGTCTTGGTCCATTTGCTGATTGCACCGATATTGAGTCCTCACGAGTACGATACTATCCTGCCGACGAAAACTGGAATGTTATGGTTCAAGGGATTCTGCGGGTTTTGGACACTTCTCACGGCGTTTTATAACTGTGTTCTGGGGTTATACGGGCTTCGGTGGTTTAAGAAGAAGTGGGAGAGGGAGGAAGCTGAGGGGCATTGGAATAGATATCGGGATCCAAAATGTGAGAATGAAGGTGAAGACGCGGCTGTCTCATCTAACAATGGTAATTCGAAAGGATATTGTGGACCTGGGTCAAAGATGTGGTTCGCGAGTAATAACCCATACACAGCAGCGAGGAGGACACATTCGCAGACTTATGCTGCGACGAGAAGGAGCAGAAGAATGTCACATCCTGCGGAATTATATCGATCTTATACGGAGCCCGAACCCATATTAGAAGAGGTAGGGGATGTTGAGGTGGATGTTGATTCGTGGTATAGTGTTGAAGGTAGTCAAGCAAAAAATCGGACTTTCTCGGATTCTAGGACTCGTGGCGATGAAACCGACCACTCCGGACCTTCTAATGCTGCTTCTCAACATGCTGAAGCATACCCGTTCCCCAAAGAAGAAGTTGCCACGAGCTCGACTACTACATGGTCTAATTCAGCAACATCGGCTGGAGAGCTTGCGAGAAAGAAGAGAGCGGCTGCGGAGAAGGAGAAGAAAGAGAATAGCCAGTCAGAGGCAGAAGAAGCTGCTCCCATCGAACTTGCCTGTACATCTCCTACATGCGGGAAAGCGAAACAGAGTATTCGAAACTTTGACTTAAGCATCACGTCCTCCACTCACCAAGGGCCGAAAGATTCGAGGTCTCAGAGCGAAGGAGATAAATCTTCGAGAAAGTCTTCGGAGAAAGCTCGACCTTTGACACATAGCTCCGGTGAAGGAAGTAACCCAAGTTCGCCAATTCAACAAAACAACCTCCCAAAGGAACAGACGTCTTTAAATGAGGCAATGGGGTCTGATAATTCATTAGAAGGAGATGGTTTGGACCTTCGTGCTAGATCACCCTCAACTGCTAGCGCGAGCCAGCCAAATTCGCCCTGTGATCCACAAAGGGCACGCTCAAAAGTCCTCAAGAACACCATGGTATATGGTTCGTATCATGAGCAGCAGGCTATGATCCAGCAGATGAACCAGGCCATATGGACTGAGGTTGGAGAGCACATGGAAAAGCAGATCAGAGTCCAGATACAAGAGCCGCCATTGGAGCGAGAACCCAAGTCAATTGAGCCAAACCCACCTAACTCTTACAAGTGGTGGAGTTTCAAACGGAGAAAAGATGATGGAGAGGACGAGTTTGAGATGGATGACCTGAATGCCAAAAAGAAGTACCCTAATCCAGACCCTCCAAAGCCAAAACAAAGCAACAAAAGGCGTTATCTACTTGCTGGGATTGTATTTGCGACGGTGACGATGACCGCTTTCCCTCCTTTTTTAGCTATTGGAGGCGACATGATAGCTCAGGATTATCAATTCCAACACGCCTGCGATAATGTCCGATGGGATATCAGGCTGGATTCGTCAGGCCTGCACCCAGAACAAAACAACATTTATAACAGGGCGCTTTTCAAAGACAAACGGGCGAGAGGCTACGAAAGAGAGTTCATGATGAATTTAGAAGGTATGAGCACATACGGAGCTGGCATGGATTATTCCTTAGTGAATCAACGAAGAGGCTACGTTTTCTATCTAAGCGACCGAGACTTGGCGAATCAACCGGACGGAGGCGAATACGTTAAGTTCCCGTACCCGGTTGTAGTTGCATATGACTTGTTGAAACATACGTACTATGCTCATGATGACATTTGGAAGGATCTCAACGACGATGCATTTTTCGACAATGGGGCGTTCATGAACGGTACTCTGGGGATATTTCCAAGCGAGAGTATATGGCTTGAGCGGAAGGAGAAAGATGGCTACTGCGGACAACCTAAAAGAGTACTAAAAAATGGTTACGACCAGAGGATTATCTGGACCGTTGTGGATGACCGAAAGGATTGCACGGTATTGAGAGTGTGCGCCTCGAGCAAAGCTACTAGGAGGCAGGTTGTGATTGCGACTGGCATGATTTTGCAACGGCTGACCATGTCTGCGACCTGCTGCTCGAAGGACGCCAGTTCATCCGAGCCTTTGGGCGGATAATGTGAATGTGATTGAGGAAGATGTCATGTGTTATAATATTACAGCGTATTAATCATCAAGTTTTGTTTCGTTTTGAGCTTGCTAGTCGCATCGAACTGCGGTATGTTGATCTGATATTAGAGTAAGGCAAATTAATGAGCCGCCGACCCGGCTGAGTCTCTGGCGAGACAAATTGGGCGTGGTGTGTCTCTCCATCAAATCGGTGAAGGTACCCTGGATCCAGGCTATGGATGTACCTCATAGGGCTATAAAGTTCTTCCTGAATACGCCTGTGAGTACCGACTCTAGCGAAACGTCTGTCACGTTAGCTGCTAGCGGGTGTGCTAGTGAAGCTCGCCTGCCAAGAATGCCTCTTTCTGGTGAGATGGTGGTCAAACACTGTTTAACAGGGAAGGTTCGGAAACATTGTTCGCAATTGTTCCTGGACCTTCACATAGATAATCCAGCTAATGGGGATGCGCCCTTGTACGAGTTCGTCTACGTGCGAGTTTCGTTCCTGTCTTGAACCAGTTCTGCTGGCTTCATCAACAGCTTCACCATCCAGATCGAGTCAAGCAGTATTCTTGAGCATGGTTATGTTAACATAATTTCTAGAACGCGCAAGTTATAACTGTAAATATAAATGGATGCCAGTGTCGGTGCCATACCTCAAACTCACTCCTCAGGGTCGACTTCGTGTTAGAGAATACTTCACCCCGCCAGGATACATCTTTTACTTGATCTCCATCATGCTGTATGTACTTTACTATACCCCATTGTCGAAGAAGGCATTCTTCGACTAAGTTTCGTCGGCTTCAACAACACACATGCAAGTCAAACTCTGTTTCTAACATGGGTGTTGTGTGATACATCTAGCTTCTTCGCCTTAACCCTCCAATACCTGTTCGCAGGTTCCTATGCCTTGAGAGTTCTTGAGAATAAATGGAGTGTTACGGATCACGTGGAGAAATACGTGGAGCAGTGGCCATTGAGAACTGGTCTCGGAGACTACCCAGCCAGTTTTACTCGAGGGATCAGTATAGTATGTCCAAATGGATCCATTGCACGACCACGCCAATTGCGTATAAACGCACGTTTCTATAACCAAACATTGGTACTGATTCCGTGCGTTAGAAAAAAATCCACTCTCACAATGACTATTGGCAGAGGGTACCTTTCTACCAAGGTAATTTAAAAATGCCAGTGCGCTGAGTGTATGGAGACCTTTGCTAACTTTTGCTTGCGCAGCCCTTTCTGTTGGCGCAATCTCGATTGAAGCAGACGTCTATGCGTACGATGGTGATCTCTTGGTAAGTGATACACTATCGGATCCACTGATTTTCAGTGCACTGGGACTAATATCTGGTCGAACAGGTTGGCCATGAGGAAATGGCACTGTCTCCAAATCGCACTTTCAGGTCTTTATATCTAAATCCACTTGTCGAGGTACTCGAGAGGCAAAACCAAAAGACAAAATACTCGAATGACTCGCGTTGGTGAGTTGAAGAATGCCGATCCTCCCCACTCCATGACGTTCCCAATCTAACACTTGCGGTAGTGGTGTTTACGACGAATGGTGTCTTCAAACTCTATACCTCTGGGTCGATGTGAAAGGCGATCCTAAGGAGACATGGCCGCTGGTCGTCGCTCAGCTCGAGCCCTTGCGTAAAAGGAACTGGCTTACCAAGTGGGACGGCGAAACAATTATTCCAGGGCCGGTAACCGTGGTCAGCACAGGAAGAGCAACCTGGGAAACTCTGATCGGTAACAGAACCCGGGCTCGAGATTATTTTGTCGATGCTCCGCTCTTGAAGATTGGTACCGAGTCTGAGCAGATGCAAGAGGATGGCAAAACCCCATTATACGACAGGACGAGCAGCCCGTTCGCGGTGGGCAACCTCGTAGAGGCTGTGGGTGAAGTCAAAGGTCAGCTGAGTGCGAAGCAAGTGAAAAAGGTCGAAGATTATGTCAAAAAAGCAAAGGAGCGTGGAATGCTGATCAGGATGTGGGATACTCCAGCATGGTCAACCAGGGCAAGGCGCAATGTATGGAGGCAGCTCATGGACATTGGTGTGGGTTTATTGAACGTCGACAATCTGGAAGACGCTGCATTTGGGGACTGGTAGAAACGTCTACGACCCACTTTTTGGTGGAGACGAGTGACAGGCACCACGATTAGGGAAAAGTTAGTTTTTAGACTAGAGAATAAAATTCGTTCGATAGCTAGGTCACTTCGCACGCTAATTTGAGTTAATCACGCACATTGCACAGTCGCTACACGATTGATTGGACCCACGCGCCGGGGTTGAAACCTTTTTCTGGAACTTGGTCCCGACCCAAAAAGATGCCACGAGAATGATGCGCACAAAAAGCACCTTGGTTGCTGGGTTTTATAGCTTTTAGCTCCATAATTTCACTGTGATCGAGCGACCGAACTGACAAGCGAACCAAGTTGCGATCGCAGCTAGTGAAAGATTTGAGGGCCATTCTTTGATCGAGCACTTCTGCCTACTCACATGAGCCGTGCAGTATACCCCGGACTCCGAGCTAGGTGCTGTGCTAGGCACAAACCCAGCTTCTCGCGCGCTTGAGGGAGGAGTTCGCAAGCAATGTACTGCAGACGCACACGTATGTACGAAGTACGAAGTACATCCAGCAATGCACCCCGTCGATTAACACACCTAAAACCAGCTAGAAAATCACCCAAACTGTCTTTCCACGTCAGCGAGCCCCGCTAGCTCGAGCTAATCAATGTCGGAACACGAGAAGGCAACCCACCTATCACCAACCTAGCGGTGCTGAATAGCGCTGAACAGGAAACTTTGAAGCCAATTCGACATGTAGTGTATCTGGCCCGACTGGTAAATTGAGCCCGTCGATGCATTCCAACCTTTTCGCATGGTCCCAACATCTCGGTAGCGATGTAGCGATATTGGTTGCACAAACCCTCCCAAGCTCGCGACACAACCGCCAATGTTGGATGCAGAGGCGAGAGGTAGACGACGACATTCCTTCACAAAAAATGCAACACCTTCTTGATGCTCACGATTGTTCTTTTATCTTTCGGTTCTTCAGGGGTTTTTTCTTGTGCCAGGGTGCCGAGTCCCAGTTGTGCCACATCCTTACATACGGAGCACATCGGTGATTCGATTACCCGCTTTTCTTTTTTCTTTGCTTCCACTTACCCCTCCTTGGTCGAAATCCCCACTCCCTCACCAGAATGCACTAACGTAATGGAAATGTCCGTCATCTTTTCAGCCAGGATCAACCTCCCAATTTTTTCATCTTGCTGTCAACCTGACTTTTCGGGTCTCTCAGGTCTCATCTGGATCAAACGGGTGGCCCTTGTTTGCCGTCCGCTAGCGTCATTTAAGGTAAGCTGGACCACGCTTATGGGACGACAGTTATAGCAGCAAGCAATGAACGCACGCAAGCAAGCCATGTCGCACTTGTCCCATCGCTCTCGTTATCACGAAGGATAAACCTTGTGTGTGCTGGCATTTTCTCTTGCGAATGGTGGGGAATCCTTCCACCGTTCTTTAGCGCGGAGCCCAGCTACCAATTTAAACAAAAAAGAATACGGGCAATGCAAGTGCCTTCCACCCTGTCCGATCAAAAATTATCTTCGCATACAGTGAATTCACAGGAAACCAGTATCATGCACGATAACTAGGGTCCACAATTGGGCAAGCAATCGACTGAACTTTGCAGCTTCCTGCGAGGTAAGATAGATGCATTGTTGCAATCGAGTTTGCCTTCAAGCACCTCGTCTATGGCCTGCAGATGCAGATGGCCTGACTGGGACGTGAGTAGCCATCGCGATCCATACAAACTGCCTCGGATCATAGAATACTTGCTTCCGTGCCGCCCTCTTGCGTGACAAAAAAACGACATGCTTCCGCGCAAACCGACGCGTGGGATGACTGCCGGGTATCCATCGATGGCGAAGTCTGACTCCAAGCATCTAGACTCGCAGGTAGATAGAATCTGTCGAGCGAAAAAGGTACCACCCTTCGTAAATATTTAGCCGAGGACCGTATTTTGGCCTATTTACAACACTCGAGAAAAAGTACCGTAAGTCAAGAGAGAAATAAAAGCACCCACCAATGCCCGACGATGCCACCTCGCATATGCGCGCAGCTGTCACAAGTGGGTAAAGCGTGTCTACCTGGAACATTAGAAAAATTTGGCGAGGTGACGAGGGAAGGGGGGAAAATGAGACGCAAAAATCAGGGTATCACTTTTATCCCAACAATCCGCGCCGGTTAACCCTCCGGCTCTAATGAGCCCCAAATTGCGACTGTTTTCTCGACTAAACTGCAATGGTCCTTCGCGGTTCCAGTAGCTTATAAAGCGACTCGCTTGCCGCCTATTGATTTTTGGACCTGATTTTTGAACTAACCTTTTGGCCTTGTCAATTATCCTTTCTATCCTTTCTATTCTTCTTATCCTTAATATACCATTTTGTTGTCTTCTGGAATATATATATTCTTTATTTGAGTTTATTTTCTGATATACAGCAAGGTCAAGATGGGCCTTGACAAAAAGATGTCGTTCCTGAAAAGGACGAAGACGAAGACTGCTCTTAACTTTAATACCTTTATGGCACTGGTGGGCCGTGTGATATTTGCAAAGTACCTTTCTCATCAGAAGCTCGACAAGCAAGACCTTACAGGCAAAAATGCCATTGTCACTGGTAGCAATACGGGTTTGGGTAAGGCCATGGCCACATACCTCGCCCAGATGAATGCCACCGTTTACCTGGTCTGTCGAAACCTGAAAAAGGCCGAAACTGCCAAAGAGGATATTTTGAAATCGGCACCGAGTGCAACCATTCACCTTTTGCAACTTGATACTTCTACACTGGAAAGTTGCCGCAAGTTTTGTGAAGCCTGGGAAGCCGACGGCGGCAAACCAATCGATATATTGATGCATAATGCTGGTGTCGGCGGCCCTTGCGACGGTGAAGGTGTTTTCGGTACCGACGGTTTCGAGCACATGTACATGACAAACTTCCTTTCCAACGTCCTCATGACCCATATGCTGGAGAAATTCTTTGCACCTAACGCCAGAGTCGTCATGACATCTTCGCCCGGTTGCTATGTTGGAGGCTTCTCTTACGACTTCGCGGACCAATCGACAAAGAATTCCATGGAGCCAGGCTTCAATTATCCCAAGGGCCAGAAACCAGCCAATAGTATCATTTACTCGAATACCAAACTCATGCAACTATGCTTCGCAAAGGCTTTGATGAAAAAATGGGCTTTGGAGGGAAAGGACTATGTCGCCCACGCATACAATCCCGGATACGCAGCTTCGGATTTCTTCAATAAAGACGCCGTCAAGACATCCGACAGAAAAGCAGATCCTATTTGGTGGCTATTGAAGAGCGGGGTCAATCTTGCGATGCCTTCCGAGGAGGGATGCAAGACAGGTGTCATGTTGGCGACCAGTCCAAGTAAGAAGGTGGCTTCGAAAGGAGGTCGGCTATGGGAACGGATGAAGACAAGAACATGCATTGTAAGTCTAGGATTCACTTATTCTAACCCCACTTCTCCGCTAGAGTTTTCAATTATGCTAACATATTATTTTTGTTTTCTATAGATCGATCTCTACGGCGATGTAATGTTCGACCGTTTGTGGGATAGATGGTGCGCTGATGCCGGTATCCATTGGGATCTTGTCCCTAAGGAACTACTTTCGGAAGGTAGTGTTGACGGTAGCAGCACTGTCGCTACTACGGAGAAATAAAAACAGGATGGCAGTTGGTTACACTGGGCCTGTCGTTCTGCGTCTACACCGCCGCAGGACTCGGGTCCCGGATCTTAACCCTGTCTGGTCCACGAGACAAATTTGAGGCTGAATAATCCTCGATTCTTTGCCTTCGAGGCCCGCACTTTTTGTGCGTCGCGTCTGATTCACGAGACAATTCGAGGCTGGCTTATTTTTAAGCATTTTCACTTACATTTCATTTTCTTTCATCACGACCATATGACTGCATGACCCATTTCCTTTCACTTCCTTCTATATACTTTTTTTTTATATACTATTAGCGCTCTTCTCGTCTCCTGCTCTTCCGATCTGCATATTTGCTTTCTGCTTCCTGGGTAGCAGGCTTCCAGTACTGCCCCCGATTATCTCCTAATATCTGACCCCCTTTTTTGTTTTTTTGCATCTTTAGCGGTTGTCTTTTTTGATTTTTGGTCGGTTCCTGGTGTTGGACAAAAGGATAAACATATACAGGTAAATGGGGTACAGCCTTTTTTGCGTTTGCATTTGCGTTTCACGAGCCCTACAGCATGTATGTACCGCATCCTGCAGATAGAGGCTTTTATACATCACTGGATACATGATAAACCATTCTTTATTCCTTTCTAGCATCATTAATTTGAGTATATCTATACATAAGATTTTTTGATCCTTTGACAATAATACGTGTGATGTTACGTAGTATCTGCAGTTTCCTCTAATGCCGCCTTAATCACGATTAAATGCCCCTTTATTAAAACGGAAACAATGTTTTTATTAAATTGAAAATATTAATGAAGACCCCAAAAGTCAATATAGTAGCTAATATATGATTGATTGCTCTAAGAAATTGGAAAGAAAACAAAAGAAAACAAAAGAAAACTCCCTATACTCCATACAACGCCATCGCTCCCTCGCTAAATAATTGAAGATGCCTTGTACTTTTTTTTAAAACTCTGTATCATATCAGCGTATCCTTCCAGGAAAGAAGGGCATGGTTTTTTGCATGGTTGGTAAAGCGGTATATAAAATGAAAGCGGTAAAGGAAATAACACCAAATAAAACGCCGGTTGGAGATGTTGCAAAACAAAGAAAAAATTGTGTTGCGGTGGATATCAAAACGGAATAAATGTAGGATCGATGATTGGTGGCTGCGCATCGGCGGGGTTGACATGCACAGCCTTCTTCGTAAAAGCGAACTTTGTCAAACGTGTCACAAAAGAGCAGAGGAGGACTAGGCTTTTGGAGGCATTCCTTGCTCGATATCTGCGGATTTGGAGAACGGGCTGACTGGAGTGACATCGTCGTTATCGCCAACGATGATGGCTGGCATAGGCGTAGCTGGGGTCGCGATCATGGTGGTGGGAGTATCCTTTTCTTGTTCGTCAGAGGCAGGGTATTTCTCTTCTTGTTCCGTGTGCTTTCTCTTGCTGCGCCCGAAAGGCTTCTTCGCGGCTCTCCAAGTATTTCTGAACAGATGACCGATGGGGTTGAGGACCCAACGGGCGAAGAAACTCCAGATGCGGCCGATAAGGCGGACAAACGGTAGGCAAAAGATCCAGCCTGATCGTACCGTGGCGTCTGGGATGAGCCTGATGAGGACAGCCCACGGGAGTGCGATTGCTGCACAGCCGATACAGATACCCCATTGTTTCCCGTTGATTGGTACAACCGAGAAGGCGCTTTTGCCTACAAAGATGATGAGGACTTGACCGCCGACCATGATGCAGTTAATGATGATGAAGAACCAGTTTCTGTGAATGCCAGCGAAAATATTGAGTTTGTTATCGAGGCGGCGGTTGTTGAATTCGTTGAATATTTGCATCCAGACGAAGGTGTTGAAAACGATTGTATCAAGCTCCTTCTCAGTAGTGTCTGACAA
Organism: Dactylellina leptospora; assembly: GCA_036971365.1. NCBI lineage: Eukaryota > Fungi > Ascomycota > Orbiliomycetes > Orbiliales > Orbiliaceae > Dactylellina > Dactylellina leptospora. The sequence continues at coordinate 802,924 of JAJTUC010000004.1, forward strand.
AAGCTTGGAGCCACCAAAATAGAGTGTGAAGGTGACCGCGAGCTGGAAGATTGCTTGACCAATGATCATTTTCCACATGCGAAGGGTAATCAATGGTGCGTTCTTTCTAGCTGGCTTTCTGTCGAGGATCTCTGGAGTTGGAGGATCAGTAGCCAAAGCGAGAGCGGCAAAGGTATCCATAATGAGGTTGACCCAGAGTAGCTGGACAGCAGTCAAGACGGATTGCATACGATCGTTGGAGACAGCGGAGACGAACGCCAGGATAACGGCAGTGATGTTAACAGTAAGCTGGAACTGAAGGAATTTCTGGACGGCGTCGTTGACGGCACGACCCCACATGGTTGCCTTGACGATTGACGCGAAGTTATCGTCCATGAGGATGATGGCGGCAGCTTCCTTTGCAGTTTCAGTACCAGCGATGCCCATAGCAAAGCCAACGTCGGCAGCATGAAGAGCTGGGGCGTCGTTGGTTCCGTCTCCGGTGCAAGCCACAGTCTCTCCAAGATCCCTAAGTCTGCGGACTAGGATACGCTTATCTTCTGGGGAAGAACGAGCGAGAACTTGGAGGCGTGGGAGGATCTCGTCCATTTTTTCCTGAGACAACTGACGGAATTCCGGACCTTCCATGACGATTCCATCGTCCTTGTAGATACCACACTCATGTGCGATAGCTTTAGCAGTGACGACGTTATCACCAGTGACCATTCTGACGGTGATACCGGCTTTTTGGCATTGAGCAACCGCAACCTCAACTCCGGGACGAAGTGGGTCTTGGATACCGACTAATCCGATGAAGACGCAGTTGGAGAGAATTGAACCAAACTCAACAGCGGAAGCATCTTCCTCCTGGAACTTCGCATCTGCGGGTGGCCATTGAGGGAAGTCCTTGTAGAGCATACCGATGGTACGAAGAGACTTCTCGGCATAAGAGTTGATGGCAGCCTCCATGGCTTCGATATCTCCGCTGCTCAATGCGATAGTTGATAGCTCTTCCGAGGAAGAAACCTCAGCAAGATAGTGGGAGGCAGATCGCAGCATGATTTCCGAAGCACCCTTGACAAACAAGCGGTATCCGCTGGCAGTTTTGATGACGACACCCATACATTTGCGGCCGGAATCGAAAGGGAAGATTTGAATGGTGTTGACGTTGGATCTCTCTTCTGCGACTGGCGACATACCGAGGAAATCGCGAGCGAAAGTAAGCATGGCGGTTTCAGTTTTGCTACCGATGAAAGTCTTGACGCCGTTTTCTTCACCCTCGAACGCTGTAGAGTTGATGGCGATGCTCTTGACCAAGACATCTTTGATGGCAGGGGATAGAGCAGAGACGATTTCGGTGATTGGCTGGTGCTTCAGCTTCTCTTGAAGGTTTGGGGTAGCCGCGAAGCCCTTGTTTAAACCAATGGTACCGGCGACGACTGTCATTTGGTTGGTTGTGAGAGTTCCGGTCTTATCGGAACAGATAGCGGTGGCGTTTCCCATAATCTCGCAGGATTTCAAAAGTCTGACCAAATTATTGTCCTTCAACATTCTAGTCGTCGCAAAAGCAAGAGCTAATGTGACGGCAAGTGGAAGACCTTCAGGGATGGCGACGACGATAATTGTGACAGCGACGATAAGAATATCAGTGAAGACGGAGGCCTTTTCGGCTGGCGAAGCGGTGTTTCCTGGTAGGTCGGCGAGGAATCTAATCAACAGGACGAAGAACAAGAGTCCAGCAGCACTTTTTGCGGTGTTAGTAAGCGATTGAAAGATTGGTGAAATTAAGGAGTACTTACGAGCCACCAAGTTTAGCAATCATACCAGCAAGTCCGTTGAGCTTTTCTTGAAGTGGAGTTGGTTCGGTTTCAGTTCGGAGCGCCATCATGATCTTACCGAAGCTCGAGTTGACACCGACAGATGTTGTCATATAAGTACCGACACCTTCGAGAACTTTAGCTCCGGAAATGATGAAAGGGTCCATCTTGACAGTGGCAGTTCCGTTTTGCAAGTGCCTCCAAACCTCGTCACCTGGCATCTTTTTCATCATATCAGACTCGCCGGTTGCGCTGGACTCATCGCATTTGACATTGTGTCCTTCGACGAAGATACCATCGGTGGGAATGAGGTCACCAGGCTCGATGTGGACGATGTCACCAACCATCAAGTCGTAGATAGAGATCAAGACAGATTTTCCGGAACGGATGACTTTGATCTCTCTCGAGTCCTTTTTCTTATTCAGCTTGACGAATTGCTTTTCCTTTTGCCAATCATTGAGAGCGCCACTAGAAAGATACTTGTTAGTTTGTGGAGAATGGCAGAGGGGTGATAAGTACTTACACCAAAACAACGATAACGATAGCTACGATGATAGCAACGCCCTCGATCCAGTCCGCACCATTAACAGTCGCTTCTTCACCTGGTTGTGGTTCGGGATGATCGCGAAACGTCTCATAAAGACCCAAAGCCAAAGAGATGACAGCTGCTCCCGTCAATAAAAGCAGAATCTCATCCTTATAAGCATTCCACATCAACATCCAAAGAGGAGTTGCTTTCTTTTCAGGAAGCCTATTATCTTTGAAAACTCTAAGTCTGTCGGCGAATGCACCACTTCCTCCAGATCGAGGAATGTGAACGGCCTGACTATAACTAGATTTCTTCGATTCATACTCGCTGCTGGTAACCGCCTCGTTAAAAGTTATCGGAGAATCAATAACAGTCTCATCCACGCTGAGACCGCTATGGAGGTCTGATTTTAAACCTTTGGCGATACCGAATATGCCACCTAAAGCCTGATACGCGGCTAAAGACTTTGGATTTAGCATTTTATTGAGATGACCAGGAGCAAAACCGAAAGGATTATTGTCGACTTTAAAATCCGCTTCGGTTCCTAAATCGGGCTTTAAAGCCATTTCAGGGCTAACATTATCAAACATGCCCATCGAGCTGGACCTAGGTCGTAATGTGCTTCCGCCAATGGAGGAAGCGGTGCTGTAATGTCGAGCATGGTGGACGCCCGCTGTTAAATATGAATTTGTAGGAGTGGTAGGAGATCCGAAGCTCTCGCTTCTAGACCGCCCGGAAGGAGAATCATCTACGGGTGTTATTGAAAGATGTTGGTCTGTACTAACCGTCAGCGACGGTACTGACTGTGGATGTTGGGCCATGATGGCTCAAAATAGAATGTGTTGTTGGTAGTCGACGTCGAATTAATTGAACCCTGTCGGTTGCGTTTGTTGTGTGTCTGGCTGAAGAATGGTTCTTTCACAGCATCCACCCGATATCAAAACGTCCCTTTTTTAAAATATATCAACGTGCGGGTGAAGTTGTGCCTTATAGTTTGGTCGACTGTATTGCTGACGGTGGTGAAAGGGGTATATATTGATAATTCGAACGAGGAGTGGAGGAAATCAAGGTTCGAAACGTGCGGCCCAAGTATAGGCTATGCAAGCAGGCTCTATCCACCTGGGCTGACGTTTATGATATCGAAACGCAGGAGCGCTACGAGGCGGATTTTTTTGTGTAGGTCGGAACTTATGGTAGCCGTGATCCTTAAAATTGGGGCAGATTTTGCAATATATATTTTTTTCCATGAAAGTGAGAAATGTCCCAAGCAAGGCCCGTGAGAAAAAAAAGGTGGGAAGCTGGGCAGGAGAGGCGGAGTCAAAATTTGTTTTCCTCAATAGCTCAATAGTTCCCATGATTGGGAAGTCCCATAACTGCCTTGACGGCATATTGCTTGCAGAGAATGCTTTTCTGCCCGGTGGGTGCACATGGTCTACAGTAGGTGGGCTGTGTAAATCGCCTTAAGACAGGGGGCAGCGCTGGTGGAAGTATTCTGTGTGTTGGAAGGTCTCGCTGTCCCATGAACTTCATTACGCTTAACAAGCCTATGCGGGCAGGATCGGTGGCCACTTCATGGGCTTTCTCTTGGTCTATTAAACCCTTGCGAATATTTAACAGAAGTGATCGTCTAGGGGTTTCTTCGCGTTATAAATTTTCTCTTGGAGCTTTCTTGTGCCTACGTCGTATCGACCTTGGGCCCTTGGGAGGCCCGCCAGCGTTCACGAGTGGCCCACTTCAGCGCCTAACCAGTTACACTCAACGCCAACCCGGAACCAATAGTCACAACTCCCACCGGCCCAGCACTCGATGTATTCATTCAGCGTAATTATTATCCGCCAGCTATGGGGGGTGTCCCGTCTCAGAATCTCTAACCGCCTGCTTGCTGGATATACGGGTCGGCAGCGGAGGATCGCAGTCTTCCCTTTGAAACAACACACTCGATGGTTCCTCTCTTCTTTGTATTTGTACAACCATACTCCGTCCGTGAGCCATTTACTTCGATTCGGATATGTCTTCGATTGATCGTTTCGTTGACAGATGGGTTACCCCGATTCGCCAAGTTTCTCCTTCCTAAATAAACCGGGAAAAATTCACTATTAGAGCTCTACCGAGCGTCTTGCCGTCCGACATATCGTCTTTGAAGGACAAGATGCCAAGTGAAGCCAGTTGTGATGTATATTTTTCTTGGGCAGGACTAGGCATGTCTTCATGAACAAACCTGTTGCAAATGGCAGCTGGTAATGCGAATGACAACGGGATCGATAGGCTACTACCAACGTCTTGGGTTTAACAATTACTCAAACGAACGAACAAAATTCCGATAGCAGGGCTTCACAGCCACCCGGCCAACTGCGGGTCCGAGAGGTGAGTTTACATTTTCGACGTTCTTGATACCTCCAGTGAGTGGATCTCGCGATGCCAAACCCTCGCCAATTCATTCAAACATCCCGCCAATGTGACACCAAGGCCCGCTAGCAGTAACAAACGAGCAAATACTATTCATCACAGATGGGTCTTTGGCCAGCTCAAACTCTCTTGGCTGCGCAAAATCCGTGGTTCCAAGGTTCTAGGAATCTTTCAAAATCTCGATCTCTTGATGATACGCCTTCGGTATAATGTGGATAAACTCCATGAGCTCTAGGACACAGCCTCCATCCTATGAGTTGATACGACTGTTGGGGTAGAATTCTCCTGGAAGGGTGATCACGAGCTCGCATATTTGCCTTCAGTTGGGTAAGCATCAGAGCGCCTCCGACAATACATCATGCTATGGCTCTCCGTGTCGTTCCTTGGTGTTCTTGATCACAATACATCAATGTCACCTTGTGTCGTCGCGGTCAAGATTGTGTTGGAGGAGCTGCGCAAGCCACAGGTTGTGGCACAAGTGGCTGTGCACAGTCCTTCTCAGTATGTGGCAAACACGCAACCAACCATTCAGGCTCAGCTATTTTACCGGCACCGGCCGGCCCGGGGTTCAAGCATCGGTATGCCTTACACAAACCTGCTTTGGAGTTGAGGCTTCAAAATGCCCGCCGACTTATGATCTCATAGATCACAAAAAGTCGAGTCTGTGGTTTTCTGGTTAGCTGAGATGGCGCGGACTTTCAACTGCGAGTGGCTGGTGAGTGTGGCTTGACATAGAAACACCAACACAACACCGTCAATTAGGCAGCTCTCCAAACAGGAAAGAGCTCGTGCTTGATACATACCTCGGCCAGCAAGGAGCCTTGGTCGTCATTTCTAATTAACCCCCACAGTCAGCCGTCTAATAATCTGGTATTTGTCGTAGATTTGACGGCGAATTCCCTGCGCTCGCAATATCTCTCAAAACATCCGCAAACGTTACGTTTGTCTAGAATTCGTGGGTCTCAGAAATTTTGGCTAGGAGGTTGACAGCACCGCCCCGCGACGAGTTCGCTTGGCGATAGGTAACCACAGGTCCGACAAAAACTTTATAAGCAATGGTAAAAGCCTGCTTTGGGTCGCAAAGCCATCAGAAATTCGCACTCCAAGGAACTTTACGGGCTGACCGGGGTGGCAACTCGCGAAATTCAGCGGCATCGGTCCCCCAACATCAGACGTTATACGTTATGTCGCACCTCGAACCCACGTGTGCGTGTAATAGATAGAGCTCGTCTTGAAGAATTTTATGGCACAGCTTCTCGAGCGTCTAACTGGAACCAGACAGGATATCAGGGGTAAATCTAAGCCCTACCCTATGACGAATCGATTTAGCAGGGGTGAATTATGCTTATTTCCAAGCGATGCCATGCCGCAGTTCACAGTTTCCAAATCATCAAATACGGCGGTTGGAATCTCTAATATGCTTCCTATACTGTCAGGTCAGCAACTGGCTTGTACGACCGGAGGATGTTTGGAACCGGAAGCTGTTGACGGGAATTGTATTTCCCTCACGCCCCGTGAGCGAAGAAGGCGCAGCAAAGTTGGATGCATGCAAGGGGTTAAACTCCACTCACCTCAAGACGGAAACTTTGCTATCTAGCCATCTTGTTACAGATGGAAGCTAGAAAAAGGTGTTTCACGAGAATCGGAAACTCTAAGCACCGAGATTCATCTCAAAGGTAATCCGAAATTTTCATTATGCTAAATACATAGGAAGATCGCTCCCAAGATCCACGGCAAAAGTGAAATAAGAAACCCATCGCAAAGATTTACACCGCCCTCTATTATAACTCTATTCAAATTTTGAGGCCCTCAGGGCTGTGCTCGTAAATCAGTCGTTTTAGTTGGCACCTGCGTTCTTCTCGTTGATCAAAACGATCCTGTATCTTGCTTCTGAGCGATTAAATGCCTTGATGGCATCGTTGACTTTCGACATTGGGAAATGGTTCGCCCAAGTCTTGACTCCCTTATCGTTCGCCAACTGTAACATATCCTTGATATCGGCGCGGCTGCCAATAAGTGAGCCTGCGACAGTCCGGTTCTTCATGAACAGGGCGAAGCCATCCCACGAGGGCATGTTTCCGTCAGGTGCTCCAACTTGAACCAGTGTTCCTAGAGGTCTTAGAAGGCGGAGGTAATCGGAGAATGGCATTGTCGTGGAATCGGCGGTGTCGACGATGACATCGAGGCTGCTGGCATATTTCTTTGCCCAGTCTGGTTCATCGTTTGTGGCAATGATGCGGTCTGCACCGAGCTTTTTGGCGTCGGATTCCTTTGCTCTGCTGCGAGAAATGACAACGACTTCATCTGCGCCAAGTGCCTTTGCAAACATGACGCCGAAGTGTCCTAATCCTCCAAGTCCAATGATTCCAACTTTCTTGCCAGGTCCGGCTCCGTATTTCTTCAGAGGGGTAAATACTGTGATGCCACCACATAACCTGCATATTCCTTGTTAGCCAGTGGCCCAGGTGCAATAGCATATATCTGAGAAAACTTACATTGGCGCAAGGATATCTGAAGGAATGTTAGGATAAGGCGTGAGGTTAATCACGAACCGTCCAGGAACTCTGGAATGGTCTGCGTATCCGCCCTGCGACCTATCGCCATTCAGATGTGTGGAATCAAATGTCTGAACGAACTTTTCGCAAACAGTCTCGTTTCCGTTCAAGCACAATTCACATTCTCCGCAAGAATCTGATTGCGCGCCGACACCGACACGATCTCCGACCTTGATGTGTTTGACCTCACTGCCAACTCTCACTGCTCGACCAACGATTTCGTGGCCGACCACGTAAGGGAAAACCGGTTGATGCCAACCACCGCTCAAAGTGTGTATATCACTTCCTGTTGAGGAGGAGGTTTGGTTAGCACAAAGTTGTCTCTAACAACAGATTTATGCAGGAATATGCAGAGTTGAGGAGTGTGAAAATTTACATACCACACATGCCGCAGTGGGTAACTTCGATATCAACATCAGTTTCTTCCCATCTCTTTGGCTCAAACTCTTCGTAGACGAGATTTCCGTCAGCTGCGGAAAGATCTTTTCCGACCCAACCGTTAAAAGTATCTCGGGCCATTTCTTTCGATGTAATATTTAGTACGGGAGTCGACTGAATTGTACAATTGCGTGTTCTGTTCAATATATTGCGAATTGTGTTGAAGATGTGGTATAGTATATGATAAAAGAATTATAATTCTTTGACTGAAGCTGGCTGGTATTAATCAATTGACAATGAAGATAGATAAGATGCTAATCGATTGTTTACTGATGTAGACTGATTTTGAATGAGGATCGAGATGTAAACCTGCTGGACTCAGGTCCTTTTATAAGTTTTCCATCTCGAAAAACCAAATACCAAAACCTCAAAGTTCTAGTACCACTTTCGAAAAAAAATTTTGAACATGAGGTCACCAATCTAGAAACCAATCTTTCGCTTAACATTCCTTAGCGGAAGAGCCGTCTGAATAATCGGGGTTGTATAATACAGACATCGCTAAATTCCGATCATGTCGGGAGCGCTGTCCAATTGAGCTAAGACGGCAGCTCGAATCTGTAGAGCCTTTTTTTTTTCTTCTGGGATCTGAAATCTCCCAGTAGGGTTCATGTCCTCCAGCTAGTCTGACTTAAGCAGTCTAAAACCCTATACCCACGACAAAGTAATCATATTGGACTGTACATTCATGTAAATTGTTCCCGGCGCATTGAAATAGAATCCCACTAGTTTTACCATCTCCTACATGACGTCGGCTAGCGGTATCCCTGGCGGTTCAACCTTAAAAAATTTCTTTGACTCGGACTTATCCATGGATTTAGTCAGCCGTTTAAGTCCACCGCGAATTTCCAACACATCTGGACGGTTTGACCGAGCTATCGACCACGCTAGCCGCTTTCGATCTTTTTTGCGGTTCTGCCGATGGATTTTGAATAATGCGTGCTTCACTGTTGAATTCTTAACGCCTTGAAGTCTCCGGATACAGTTGGGTTTTGTTTCAGGCCTTATCTTTATTTGTTATCTTTGAGCATATATTAACTTTTCGAGATAATAATCCATTTTTACCGATATGCATGCATGTCTGAAACCCACGCTGCAGGATTCGAGGGTATATCGAACTTGCTTTCCGTCCTTTCAATAGAACGATCGATAGCATCTTTGAATGCAGGAAAAAACACATAGGTCAGCCGCTTATTCAGTATTTAGCAATACGTCTTCGATCTTGCATCATTGGATTTCTCATCAGGGTGCGCAATTTTGCAAGACCGGCCTTAAGGTTAAGACCACGATATATCGTATTAAAAATTAAACATTAATTCCTAAGATAGCAGTATTATAATACCACTACCTACTGAGAGCTCCAATGATTTAAAACAAAGCAACTTTTCTGCCCAACCGCATTGGCGCCTTAAAACCATGTGGAAGAAAGAGACGAACAAAAAAACGAAGACCCGGATTTTGTGAACAAAATATTGCAATTATCCCATAAAGTACCCTAAGAAATAAAAAGAGAGAATAGAAGAGAAACGTGATAAAAGGAGAACAAGAGAAGAATAACACAAATTGTAACCGGAAATGAGAAGGAAAAGATAAGTAAGCAAACTTATAATAACCCCACCTCGTGAATAAGGTGGTGAAATATGAAAGATGCTCCGTGCCAGACTAATCTTTCCGAAACCAAATAAAACCGTAGAATCCGTAAACTCATGCATTGGGATAGGCATAGCTGGGGATGTTTCTGCCCTGCATCTCGTCTGCTTGAAGGCGCACAATGATAGCGTTGATGAGTTCCAACTGACGGTCCATCGGATAGCCGGGTGCCTTTTCCGATGGACGAAAGATGGATCTCTTTCCCTGGCTGGTGGAACGTTGGCCGGAAGATTGGTCAGAGCTGTCTCCAGTTTCAGAGTTGAAGCGATGTCGTTCAAACCGATCGAGCCTTGGAATACCCTTCCTTGGACAATCCTTGAAGAAATGGGAGTGTTCTCCGCAGATTGTACAATGCTTTGGACGATGTTTGCGAGTGGAGTAGGACTCGGAGTTTCTTTTGCCGGGAACGGTGAGGTAGGAATTGTTTCGCTCGAGGTTTGGACGGTATCGAGTAATCCTATAGGTCCTGAAATCATATGAGGTGGTCCGCCTCCATGCCAGCCTGCGAATTTGGCGGGAGCGGAGCCTCGGACGTTACGAGTGTACAAGACAGGTTGAGATGGACCAAGAGTTTCGCGAGATTGGGGGAAAGACGTCTTTCGTGGTGAGCTTTTGAGAGAGCTTGGGAGGTTGCGAGGAACCCCGTTGACCAAAACATTGACAGTAACGTCTTGAGGGTAAATAAATTGACCGCCCTGTCCAACCTCGATGCCGTGGTCGAGATAGTTTTGCTGTTGCTTGGTATGAGCTACAGGCATACTAGCCGCGTGGATAGGCTCAGGGTTCGTATCAACCTCAGGAGCAGTCTCAACATTTGGGATTTGAGAAGCACCAGCAGACTCCCGGTTAAGCCAAGAGAGATATTCCATAGTCTTCATTGTGTCCTCTTCTTCATTAGAATCACTTGAAACTCCTTGTTGAGCCGAAACTTTGTTCTCTTGAAAGGGAGATCCGAGTTTGGGAGGAGGACGAGAGACTTTGGTCAAAGCGGTCCCAATCGAGCTAGGATTGTCGACCTCATTCTCTTCAATGGCCGGAAGAAAGGTGAGAGGCATTCCAACTAATATAGAAGGCGTTGATTAGCCCTCATCACTGGGACCACCGGGTAAAATGAAGAGCTAGCAAACCTTCGTCTCCGATGCTAGAACCCCCTTCTCCTCGGGTATCGAATTTATTGCTGCTGAGAATGACACTACACGAATGACAACAATCGTTAGTTCAAGAGCCTAGCATGCTAATTTCAGAGCTGGAAGGGACGATTCACTTCTTCAAGAAGTTGACGCTCTCCTTTATCTCGGCAATATCCGCGGTCTTTGAATCCAAGTCTGCCTTCATATCCTTTATTATGGATAGAAGATCCGATTCTTGGCATGGGGTATCCATCTATATCCACGAAATAAGGTCAACTACCGCAATGCTATAACTTGCGTACAAAAAACCACTAAGATCATGGGAGCCATGCACAATTGTCAATCGAGGGGTTTAATCGATACCTTGATGGTCTATGAGCGAGGGAAGACTCTCCAGAGGATAACCCTGGGTACAAACGAATGTGGGAGCTGATAGCTGAGCAGAGCAATGCAGCTCAGCAAATCGGCTGATGGGCGGATGGAAATGAAATGAGTGAAAGGCTTGAGCCAATTGAATGAAAGAGATGCCGAAAGAGGAGGGAACAGTTAGATATGATGGAAAGTCGTAATAACAAGATGGGATGGTTTGAATATAGGGGACGTTGATGGAGGATGGTGATGAAGAGGTTGAAATTTTGGAATTCCAGCAACGCTTGGATTCTAAATAACGTCCACACTTCTCCAGCTAAATTGGCCTAAATCATAGGCTGAATACTTCAGGTAGCTACTAGCTTACGTATGTATCCCCTTTCATAAAGCTTAGAATCTATTAGGATTTCAGCATGCTATTTCATCTATCAAGCTTCTAGACTTGGGCATTGAGTAGTTTTCTTGAGCGTGATCATATATATATATCATTGGGATACACCAAGGTATATCCAATGAGGCTCAAGAAGGCTCCTCGATACCTACAATAGCACTCCTGCATCCCGTTAGCCTTTACCGGGTTAATAGGCTGGATATCAGCACTTATTTTAAGCTCCGAGAAGCTAGAAAACGCCTTCGAACATGACGTCCAAAGCTATACGTCGGCAACCCGCTTTGCAGGGCCGTAGCATATGCTTCCATTATCCTTGAGCTCAGGTACCTAGATATGACCCCACGCAGGAAAGCTAAATGTAGTCTATCATTACACCCCACCGTCGTTGGCCCTCCGGACTTAACAGCTTCAAGCTGACGTCTTTCCACTGCAGCAAGACATTGACCACCTGGAGGCCCCACGCCTACCGACCAATCATAAGCGATTATTTGCATCCCGATCTGGAAACACCCCACGCGAATTCTGCAACGAAAACAACAACATGTGTTGACGGTCTGCTCTTCGTCATATGTGGAAGCTTTAGGCAAATGGAGTATTTAGATTACCGAAGGAAAAGAGGAATTGCGAATATGGTTTGGTCTCACGGGAATATCGGTCAACGGGAGGAAAATGGTGAAGACAGCTGATGTGTGTCATTCGTTTGGCCCTTGCCACTATTTGTGACCGCTTCTTCATGTAAAAAGCAGCCACAGGCTGAGCAGAATGTTTCTCCTGGATAGGCGTTGGAGAGGACACCCGCGAAGCTCGTCAACTGGGATCAAAAATATGTACTTCATCAATCCCCAACTGGAAGCTTGAGTGATACTTCAACCTGTGTTGATGAGAAGACACCTAGTCATACGCTAAATACCAAATTTGTTTTTGAGGTCCACGAGCTTTTGGCAATCCCTATCACTTCCAATAGATGCCTCTATACACGCCTTCGAATCTCGGAGGCAGCACAGGACATTAATCGCACTCGAGTGCGATTAACGTCATAACTCTCGCCACGGTTATTTTCTAGGTTTTAGACTAAGTTGCACAGAGCCATTGGTATGTCGATACACGATTCACTATCGAAGTGGTTGAGGGAGCGTGGTTACGCTATTTATTTGTGCTACTACAGCTTCAGCTGCCCGGCTAGCTATTCGACCAAGCTATGGGCGAATCATAAATATAAACTACTAGGATCAATAGCTCACGCAGAAAGAAAGTTTGATTGGTTTGACTGAGAGGTGGGGTGGATGCAAGTTCTCAGAAACCTAGGTGCAAAACAAGACAGTTTTAGTCTTACTACCTAGTATATACACCTCCTAGGATTAGCGTTGGCGATATACAAATGACCAATGACGTATACAATATTCGATTTTCATTCTGATTCCGCAAACCACACACTATACGAATTACTTGGTCGTTATTTCACATTCGCCGTTTTTGTTTTTTTGTTTTATTGGCGTACATTAAGTGAATCCTCTCTGAAGTATTGAGATTATAACTATCCTGGAACTGGTGGAAGTATTTTCTGTTGTTTTTTCGAGATTCTATGACTTCTCGGGCATTTCCCATAGTCACCCTCGCTCTTAAGGCGAAGGCCTACACCTCGCCGAAATTTCAGATTGGGCTCTGAAAACTTTCGGAACCAATGCCGCATGTTTCGGAATTTCCAAAAGTTCTGTAAGCTAACAGAGTTTAATGTCTGTTATGCCCGGCAAAGAGTACCCATTCGATGCGGCATCTGGATATAAGACGCGAGATTCAGGCACGAACGCTAAATAGGCACGCCAAATACACCAATATAACAAATTAACTAGAAAATGCAAAATCGGCAGTTTCAGCCATCCTAAAAAATCAGTCAGATGACCATTTACCCACTACTGCGGTGCAACATTCTCGTCTCCACAATGCAAAGGACACTTTAAAAGCAAAAACTCATACCCCAGGTTTTTCGGTTTCCTTCCCCCACAAGCTCATCCCTCCCGTCTCTCAGCGGGCCGTTTTCAGCAAAGATATTTATTTCTCAATTGGAGGCGCGTAATTTTTCACAAACAGAGATTGGGAATAATTTGTTGGAATGTCGTCACGGAGACCTTGATTGGGTAATTTGGTCATAGTGCCCGCCATTCCTGGGGCATGCGGCCTAATCGTCGGCCTACGTGGGGTTTAGCGGATCCCGGACATGGGCTTTTTCTTCCCTTTTTATAAAAGGGTATTCGGCAATACTATACCCAGTCAAGGACAGTTGGTTGTTGATAATGATCTAAATATTTGTGTTCGGAGAATTGTTGCAGTAATGAAGTGGTTTGAATTAGACTATTCCGATGCGAGGAAGCTAAGTGGTAGGAGATGACCCAAGGAATGCGAATAGCGCATACCCCACACTCTAAAATAGGTTGGGCATTGAGATGGGTGGCTGCTGAGGATGCTCGTTTTTCGAAGGATTTTAGTGCTATTGGGGACGAACATACACCCCTTACATGATTACATCACCAAATCCGGGGAAATCTTGGTCTGTCCAACATGTGGGGGTATCATTAGCTTCAGGTTTTTTGTCCGTTTTCAGTGCCCCAGGAACGACTTCTTACTCGCTAGACTAGGGGGGCGATTATGGCGGATGCAGCGTGTATTGCACGCGGGGTGTCACAGTAATTCTTTTTCGTTTCAAATTCGCTGCGGATATTGAAGTAATAGTTATGTCAATGCCGGCCTTTGGTAGATATTCCGGTCAAACAAAATCTTGATCTGGGGCTTTCGAGCAACATGCCAATGGAATCATTCGCACGGATCGGTTCTTGAACCCTATCGCATGCTTACATGATTTTGTGGGGTAAGAAGAGTTTGGGGTTCCCCGTTGGATGTGGCCGATTACAGACGGATACCCGAAGTTGTTCACATTCCGCCAGTTCAGGAGGTCGAGTTTTTTTCAATTTTCGAAAATGTAGGACAGAGTACTTAATGTCGGTGTGTGCCTTTCCAGTTAGGGGTGTGTGTTTCTTATTCTTTTCTCCGTCTCGCGCCGATGAGCTGAGAACCACGACTTCCTGCACACTCTCTCCTTTTCTCTCCAGTGTCGGGTCGTCGATTGGCTTCTTTCTTTCTCGCAATTGTAATTTTGTTTGTTCCTTAATAGTATACTTGGCGTATCGTCGAATATACGCATAGCTGGGTCCCCCGTACGCAGGGAGACAATAAATCTCGCAACGTCCACGCAACACAACAGGGACGAGAAGGAACCGCAGCCCATCGTCGGTGACACAAATCTAACAAACACGAGACGAGAGCACCGCCGGACAACTTGCAGGAGAGGAACCCTTGTAGATGCTGGCCTGTTCTCCACACCCAGGATATCTATCGTTTTATCCATCCGAGTTTGATTTCTCGGCCATGTATTCCGTTCCGCCTTCAGATCTATTCCCTCTCCGCGTTCCGGTAGCCGGTCAGGTAATACACCCTCCTCCATCCCTTCCCAAATAAATAAGAAAAAAAAAAAACTTGGAACTGCTTTGTGGTTCCCTGGTAGATGCAAGGTTGAGATTTTGCTTCTTTCTCCATGCAGTTTCTGAATCGATTTCCCTAAAAACCCGATTATAAGCTAGTCTGTGGAACGATATGGTTGGATGGAAAACGGCATCCTACAACATTTCTCCAGTTCCGCTTTCCACCCTTGTTCGTCGATGCTATCTTCTCCACCTTTTGATCTGTTTATCGTGCTGCAGGCCGTCCAGCTGACTGACCACGTATTTTTTGAAAAGGTTTACAAGAAGCATTTGCCGTTATCAATTGTGGGTTTGCATAAGAGAGCAGCACTCGATAGATTACTTGAGATTTCCCTGGTATTCCAACAGCAGCGGCATTTTGCAGGCAAAGGCGTTGCTGCCCTACACAGCAGATCGAGCAGCAACAGCAACCCTGGAGCTACGGAATTAAAGACGCCGTCGATATCAGGATCTTTAATCGCTCGACGGATAGCTGTTCAAAAGCTGGCTACCCAGTTTCCATTCTCCTCCTCGAAAGCTCTCCATCATGCGAAGAGGCTGCAATTCTTCGGCAGGAATCGGAATCCCGGATCGACTCAGCAGCGAAGCTTGAACTTGTTGCGGTTCACAGTCCTGGGGTTTGGAGAGGGAGTTAGAATGTCGGATATCGTTTCTCAGCAGGATTTGTCGAGGAAGGAATTCAATACTGTTGCTGGAACTTCATCCTCCTCCTCGGGTTTGGGTTCAACGATGCTAAACGATAAGATGAGCGCCATGGACATTCACTCTACGGGATCTTCATCACCATCTTCAGTATATAAAGCAAATGCGACTTACGACAAGGCGCACCCGGCGAACGGGTCGTTTCATGTTGAGCCTCTGCCACTCTCAGTTCAAGAAGATCCCTACCTTCAAGACATCGCGTCGTGGAAACAAGAAAGCGTCATGGATGTTCGCGGGTTGGGACTGGATAGTAGTCTGGAAGACCTCGACGACTTTCAGTTGCCTGCGGCGGAGGACTCCAGCGTCGAACATTGGCAATTGAGCTTCTGATACGGGGGCGCATTGTTGCTATCCCTGTTGCTGCGCCGTTATGGGTAAGCGTGAGGCTTAAACAATCTTCAAGTTGTTTACATTTTGATCGCGAAAACTTCATTTCATCCTGGGCGCTACGTCCTCTTTTCGAAACATTTAATATTTGGTGGAAAAGTTTTCGGTGCATTTCTATTTTTGGCAGGAGGGAGATCTGGAGCGAGAGCCGGACGGTATACACAACAGCTTCATTGCTTCTGGCGTTGCTATCGACATATTTTTCACAATATCCTTACGGCGGAGGTCTATCTGGTTTTATTTGCATATTTGCGTATTTCAATTTACAATTTACAATCTCCAATTCTTGTTGTCGTTTTCGGGGGGGCGTTTCCTAGCGCGTTTCGCATGCCTTTGTTGAGTTCTCTGTACAATAGTTTCACAATACCAATACCACGAATGCTTCTCTGAAAAAGACTCTCTTATACATATGATACAGTGATGAAATGCCTACACGATTTCCGCCCCGTGATGGAGTCGCCACAGGCGAAAGGTGCTGTGGCTGCTGCTCCCCGGTTATTTAAAAATATTTGTGAACGGGGCTCGGGATGCAGGGCTGGGCTGCAAAGGGTCACCTGGCAAAGGACCAACCACCGCAATTTGAAGCTCAGACGAGTTCAGGCTGGTGAAGGAAGGCAGGAAGCCCCGACCAGGTGCGAAGGGTTTCACAGATCAGGAAAGAAAATTGGGTTACGAGAAGAGAAATCAGTAAACAACAGAAACTTGGCCGCCTCGACGTCGAGATCACGCAGAACGACATCTATATTAGCGTCCAGTCCGCCATCAATCGACCGCGCCCTGGTCATTACGCCGCCCGAGCCAACCCCCCCGATTACGAAGAAGAAACTAGGCGACCGAAAGGATTTCCTTCGAGCTTTCTCGCCCATGTCGCGGCGTCTCTGACGGGCCCCGATCGCAATTTCCCTCCTTTCTCCCTGCAGCATTGATTGATCCGATCTCGATTGCATGCCCGCATTCCTCCTCCTCCTCCTCTCCACTCTCTCGATCTAGATTCAGCATCCGTCCACCGTCATCGATCTCGGCCATCGTCGTGTGCGTCGACTGAGCCGGTTTGTCACGGCCGAGTGGAATTGTCGTTCGAGTTCATCTAACTGGCCGGCGTAGCCAATCGCAGTCGAACACCGTCGCGAGTCCCGTACGCCACGCCGAAAGGACTTCTCCAGCTGCTGCGGCCTTACAGCCAGCCCCAGCAAGGGCGCTCAACCGCTCAATTACCTATCACCACCCTTCCGACCCTTCCAGACTCACCGTTCCGTCGTCGTCGCCGTCGTCGCGACCTCGTTCTCAGCATCATTCCCCCCGCTCGGACGCTTCTTCGACCCCGAGGCAACCGCGCGTTGTGAGAATCAGAATTCGACGCAACTCTTCATCGTCGGCAGCCGGCTCTCGAACCGTCAGCACCTCTGCTACGCCCAGAATGGCTACCGCCACCGAATCTGTCCCGGACGTTGCGCCGTCTGTGACCCCGGATCCGCGCCGTGCGTCTACTGCGCCGACTGAGGAATCCGGCGTCGGTCTCGCCGACCACAGACAGTCATATGCGCATCAGGAACCCGAGGACGAGGACGAGGAAATGCAAGATCAGTATCACCATGAAGCGCACCAGGATGAGGCTCCAGTGCCGCCTCCACATGAGGAAGAGGATGTCTACGAGCCTCCTGTGCAGGATGCGCTCCCGCCTGCTGCAGAGTATCTCATGGGCATCATGACCGAATTTCGCAAATTGGAAGGCAAACTCGCGAGCTTATTAACAGAACACACCAAAGTCAAAGACGAAAATGAGGACGTAAGTGCGGTTACACCATTCCCATACCCCAAAGGCCGATCTCTGTGTTGGAACAGCGCGCTGACAATCAATTGATCATTTCTAGCTGCGAGCGCGCCCTCCACCACCCGATCCAGCCACCCTGCAGGACTTGGAGACCTTGACGACAAAGTACAACAAGGTCAAGAAACTCTATTTCCAAAAGGAGACGCAGATTGGAGAGGTTTCCAAGGAAAACGAGGCTCTGAGACTCGATGTCGACGAATTCTCCAAGGAACTCGACGGGTTGAAGTCGGAAAACTCTGAACTCAACAGGGATCTCGATATTCTAGTCAAGGAACGAGACACCCTCACTAGCGAACTCCAGGATGTCACCCGAGAGCGAGACTCGTTAACCCGCCAACGTGATGCGATGGAGCGTGAACGGGAAGCAATCATCCGAGAAAGAGACGCCGTTCTTCGCGACAGAGACGCAATGGAAAAGGAGAAGGAAGAAGCCGTCCAAATCAGAGAGGACGCCGTCATCGAACGAGATGACGCTCGACAGGATCGCGAAAACCTGCAGAATCGTATCAAAGATCTGGAAGACGAAGTCGCCAAACTCCAGGCTCAAGCTACATCCAACGGCGTTCGCGACAAGCGGGTATCGGCATCGGCGCACAACTCCACTGGTTCAGACTACCCACAAGAAATCTTGAAACTCAAATACGACAAGGTCAAGAGACTTTATTATGAACAGCAGAAGACTATTTCACATCTAGAAGACAGGATGAGGATGGCGGAAGCAAGCAGGGGAGGTAAGCCAACTTATTCCTAGACCCCTTCGTAACCTCTTTTCCGAACAAATCCCCCTTTGCGTGAGATTTTGTATTCCTTTTATATGATGTAGGAGGAGGCTTTGTTAATTCTTATATTCTTGTGTGTCGCTTCTGTTTTTCTTCTTGGATGGCAGAACCTATAGCATCTCATCATCACCAACGTCACACGAACGGAGCTGGTAGTAAGAAGGCGACGGCGCATCTCCCCGAAGAAGAGGAAGACGATTATGCGTCCGAATTCTTCTAGTGGGTTTTGCCGTATTTTCTTACTAACACTCGTGCCTCATTCTTTCGATAAGAATGAGCTCTTAAGATTATATTCTACTTTATATCCTTGTTCTTTCCTTATCTCTTTTCTCTCTCTTTCATTTCCATTTGGGGTCTATACATTTGCTGCGATAAATAAATGCCATTTGATACTGAGATTCCTTTCTTTTTTTTTTTTGGGAATACAAAGAAGACGAATACGTCGCCCCCGGCCGCGCGGAACCCAAGGTCTCCAGATCAAATTCAAAAGGAAAACAACGAGCCTCGTACGTTTCACCGGAGAGGGATAGCTATCGTGGTGAAGGTGGGAGTACCAAATCGACCTCTACCACTGACACCGCACCACAACGAAGAAGGAGTGTTAGGACTAGTGGGAGACGGGGGGCTAGTTTGGAAAGGGATCGGATGAGCACCGGAACTGACGAGGATGTAATATAACGCCACTCGCCCTCGCTTCTGGGTCTTCTGCCTGGGTTGAATGATATCATTGGGTTTTCTTAAAAGTACAAAGACTTTTTTGATTTATGCGATCTCGGACTTGTATGGAACTTTTGTGTCTATTTTTGGATTATGGTATGCTGGATTTCGAGGATATGGAGCTTTTATCTTTTTCTTGAATGTTTGGTCAATGGTTTTCTTTTATGCTTTTGCGAATGTCACGTTTAATATGTAAATTACACGAGGGTCCAAGACTGCAAAAATACAACAACGTATTCAATCAACAATATTGCGCAATATCGCAAGGAACAATAAAACATTGTTGTTCTATTGACCTTTGACAGGCCATGGTTTCGGGGACGCAACCCTGGATTTTCAAAGGCTGCCGAGACATTTTATAGGTTTTATTGAGGAATGTCTACTTAGATGGAACGAGTGCATGCGTGGTTCATTTTGAGGTATTGAAGGGGCTTAATCGCTATAGTGGGAAACTCGTGATATTGCTTCAACGATCCATTTGCCAATGCTTGCCTGTCCCGCCTGTTCTAACTCTATGAAAGAAAAGGTGATTTATCTAAGAGATTCTAATATCTCTCTATGATATGACATATGCTTTCTCAACATCATCATTGCCTATGCTGTAGACTTATCGTTACTACCTATCATTCATGTTGCAACGATGCTCTGGTATTGTATAGTACTTGTCTCTAGTGGTACATCGAGGACATCCATTTTATCATCAGAAATGGGATGAAGCTCACGAACTACGATCGATGGTTTGATAGCCTTTGCCTACAGCCTGATAGAATATAAAGTGTAGGTATCTTGCCCTATTGGGTTAATTTACATGGAAAGTCTTTGATATGTTTATGTGGGTTTGAATTTTCATCTGCTCAGCTGGATGGCTGCTATCCTGCACGCTCTGTTGTTGGTTGATGGCTGAGGAATAATGGGTAACCAGCCTGTGACTGCGAAAAAAACTGAGGAAAGAAGCTGCCTCAGCATCTACTATCCTTAGGTATAAATATCGACGTCCTCGCCCCAGATTCCAACCTTCCGTTTCCCCAGTCCTTCCACCTTCAAAGACAACGTCGCTTCCTCATCAGTCACCAAAGACGAGAAACGTCTCAAGCTCGCTTTCTCTCTTTGACACACAGATCTCATCAAACCTCAGCAAAATGAACCAACCCCCAGTAGGACCAGGCGCTAACGCCCAGTTCCCTCAGCCTCTGGCCCCTCAGGGCCAAGCTGCTCAACCCCAAGCCCCACCACCGCAAGTTCCACAACCACCACAAGCTCCCCCACCGCAAGCTGCCCAAGCCCAAGGTCAAGCCCCCGGTGCCGTTGTAAGGAAACCTCGGAAGGTTGATACCTTTGGTATAACGATCCGCGTACCCAAGATTGAGGTAAACACTACTTATATCCTCTCTTCTATTGAATCAATAGAAGACTCTCCATTTTTTTTTTTTTGTCGATAGCTTTTGGAAGCTAGTTCTAACTGTACCATATGACAGGTAGTTTATAAGATAATAGGTTAACTTTGTGTATTTATATTGTCTAGTTCCCCATCCTATCACAAGTGAAGGGTTACCTAGTAACCTTCACTAAGGACCCTAATGTGGTTGGCAACGAGGAAGTGGGGTGGAAGCCCCCTTTCACGTCTGTCATCCCATTAGATGAAGCATCTTTATGGCAGGTCCGGCCAACGGACATCGATACCTATGGGCAAATTTCACCTCTTTTGCTGGCGCTCATTGACCGATATATTCTTGCTTGGAATGCGAAGGCTAACCCAGGATCTTTCTGGGCTTTGCGGTGCGTTAAGGATGAAATCCCTGAGGAGAGGATCGCGATTGTAGTGGTCCAAGTATATCCAGAGATGCAAGTTCGCTCAGGGAGAAATCTGTCTAGATATGCCCCTGCCCCTCCTGCACTCCCTCCTGCACTCCCTCCTGCTCCTCCCGGCCCTGACGGCGGACCAGCCATAGTCTAGATGTGGGCTCTGTAATGTATTTTACAGAAAGAATCGGCAGATCGAAAGATCTGTCTTGAGTCTAAGTCACCACATTTCCCGGTGTCTCCCCGTATTTTTCAGAGGTTTTTCTTTTCTATTGCCGTTGTATTTTTTTTTATATTTTTTTTATGTTCCCTTTTTTTTTTTTTTTTAGAAAAGAGTGTCTTGCACCTTCGTGTATGTTAGACCATGACATCAAAGTGTGCCCAATAGGGGCTATATCTCAATAGGTACTTTCGAATAGAAATGTTTCTCTGTAGGTTATATTTAATCAACATGCCTAGAAGCTTCCAACCTGTCTGTTTGCGAAAGCCTACGTCTAGACTACGGCTTGTCCACCGATTCTAGGGCCGAAGGGAGCAGGAGGGGATTTAGGAGGGACAGATCTAGATATCTATTCTCATAGGTATAGATGTCCGTCGGCAGGACCTGCCACAGAGTTGCGTCATCCAATGGGATGGCAGACGTCGAAGAAGGGTGGTTTCCACCCCGCTTCCTCGCTGCCAACCACATTAGGGTCCTTAGTGAAGGTTACTAGCTTTCCTTACAACGGCACCCTGAGCTTGAGCTTGGGCAGCTTGTGGTGGGGGAGCTTGTGGTGGTGGTAGTACTGGTATTTGTATTAGTAGTGGTATTGGTAGTTACGTATGTTTATGCGGCCGCATAGTAGAGATATATTTATGATATAGACATTAGGGGGCGGCCCCACCACCCCGGCCACATGGCCCAGAGATGTATCTGGGGGGCCGGACGGGTGTCTCTGGGTATACCTGCGCAATCACGATTGCGATCTTCTCTTCAGGGATAAAATCCATGACGTATCGCAACGCCCAGTAAGAATCCTTATAGTTATGTTTACTTGGGCATATACCTTTGGTAAAGGTTTGTGGTAGAACCCGCAGGTTCTACCACAAGCCGCCGCCCCCCAGTTTCATATATGCTTTCACCTGGTTCCAGGTGAAGTCAATATGGAAAAGTAGGTATATGTATTTATAGGTGAACGAGCTGTATGTAGCTGTGAGTTCCCGTGATATTGGCATCGCCCGGAGATGATCTTGTGATATTATGACCCCCTCTTGATCAGTAGTGAGTGAGGTGAAGAAGAAGGAGGAGAAAGGATTCTCCATCTTTGGAGAGAAGACCAGGTTTAAATACTTAGGCCCGTGCTGTGAGAGATCATTGAACGTGATTCTTATCGTGCGGCCCGTGGTATAAAGACGTAGATGCCCTGATTCATCACTTTTTTTACAGGTGGTTGATATTATGAATATGTTATGGGCTGGAATTGTCGTATAATACCACACTCATGGCTACAGCATGAGAGAGCTCTTAGGAAATCCTACAAAACCGCATTTATAATAACAAAATGAGCAGATTAATCCTGAGAAACCTTGAGGCTTCACTATCTCCGAACAACCAGAAAAGTAATCATAGGCTTATATATTGCTTTGTTGGTAAATTTGCTGACAGAAAGCTGGTGGACTTGTCTCAAAATAGAAGGTTCATTTTTGTTGAACTCCCAGAGAAAGCACCACGATTGCTATTATAGTTGTTGACAAAGCATCGCTTTCCTGTTTAATAGAGCCTAGAAAGTCTAGTGAAATTTCCTTTTTGTTTTTTGACGAGGCTAGATTTAGATTTAGCCGGACGGCGAGAGCGTTCCGAGATCTCGGGATTCCTTGTTGTTTTAGAGCCCCTGCATAGTCGTCGGTAAGGACGATTTTTTGTAATAGCCTCCTGCTTGATATTAATATACCTACAGACGCTTTGATCGCTCGCTTCAAGGGTTACACCAACTTTAGGTTGGACAACCCATGGTATATACAGACATTGTTGGGGGTATGAGATGATTACACAGCGATTTCAAATATATCGCGCTTTTGACAAGTAAAAATTGCGACGGAAATCAATTGATATACTCCGATAACTCTCGTATTATGCTGCTGCAGTTTGAAATCTTGTACACTCGCACTGTATTGGCACACAAGGACAAAATTTTGTCCTCGTGAAAAAAGTTGCAGCGGAGTGACCTCCCGCTGCGTCTCAATCATGATAGCAAGGCGCAATAGTACGGTTTTTCAGAAGAGCCAAGCTTGGCTAGGCTTAACTTTTCTATTGGTGTAATATAACACGCGGCTAAAAATTAGCTCCATATGTTATGCATATTCACAGGTACAGATGAGGAAACTTTCCTGTCTATTGGGTCACCCAATCTGTCCGCAAGCCGACCCTAGTCCGACGTTCGTATATCCCCCCCGCACTTTCCCACACACTCGACGCGGGGTTAGTATTATATGGCAGGTTCTATGGGATAACCGAACGCCAAGTAGTAATATTACGCGCAACCGATGGCGCCTTAGTACGTCGATTCAGAGACCCGGCCCGGTCTCACCTTGCAAGGCCATGTCTCAGTTAACCTTTTTAGAAAGAGATATTGATGCGCCCCAATCCTACTTGTGCGACGGGATCCATATAGTGTTGCAATACTATGTTGAACCATGGTACCATAGAATGAGATGAAACCTGCGGCCACATGTGGGCTTTTTCACTAATGCACCATGATGACAGCGAATTGATCACGTTGATATCATCTCGTGGACGAGAACCCTAGGCAAAATAGTAGATAAAGTGAACAAGCGATTGGGGTTTAAGATCAGTAATCGTAGCCAATGCTTAGTGGTCTAGGAGGGAAGGGCGTACCGGCCCGTCTAGAGAACGGAACGACCGTCCTTCAGCCGCTTGAGAGAATTTCACCTCTGAACTTCGTGAATGTGATATGAATACCTATTAGAGAGACAGCAGACTCTGCTGCTATACGTGAAGTATATAAGGCCGTGTTTTCTTGATATTAAGTTTTATTAAATTAGCTAAAATTGATATTTCGCAAATAACTCGCTGGATCCTTTAATCCATAGTGGTCTTATTACATCCAGAAGCTTCTCAGAACCTCAACAGAAAACGTTTCGAAACTTTACTTGACTAAGTCATACTCACAATGCCTTTCTCTATTAAAGCATTCTCTGTAGCATTCCTCTGCGCAACAGCAGCACTAGCAAGCCCCATCGCCGACTTTGCATTGGAGAAACGAGATCCAGAGTGCACTGGTGGTCCATCTTTAACAACGGTCACACAAACATTCCCAACATCGACTATTACATCTGTCCTTACGAAGACGACCTTCACTGTTACAGGTTGGGTTACCGGCAAGCCTACCTCAACGGTATATTCGACTTTCACCAACTATGTAACGGTATACAGAAAGACCGTTACGATACCCCTAAGCACCATCCCAGGTAAGGATCTCGCTGTAGAACATAGATTAACTATAGGCATGATGCTTGATTTGAATAAAGCGTTGATTCTAATTTGCTCCATCAATAGTTACTACCGCATCTACAACAATCACGATTCCAACCGTAACCTCAAATCCCTACGGAACCTTTACGATATTAAGCCGCCCTTTGGGAAATGACTAGGAAGTGCTGCATGCGACTACAAATGAAGTTGAGGGCTTTGCAGTGGAGAATGGGAACGTCAAGATGGCTCACTCTTTACCTGTTATTTTTTATATTGAAATTTTGTACATACCACTCTCTTTACTTGAATACCAGATAATCAAGGCCATGCGTCTCAAAAAACTGAAACTGTAGAAATTTTTATCCCATTTAGCATCGACTTTGAACCCTGATTACATATCATCGAAATTTCGAAATGGCCCGGATAAAATGCCGAGTAAGCATATCAGTATGGATGCTGATGAAGCTTCCGGGAACTATCCTAGTAATTCTAAAACTAGGTAGATGATCCTGACAAGACGGTCTAATGTCTTGAGCTCGAGCCACCATGCATCCGGTAAGGCTAGACATAGAACCTGCAGGTATTATAGGTCCCCGCAGAATAAAGTACTTAATTAAGTAATTAATTGGGCTGCCGGGATCTCCGGATGCCATTTCCTGATATGTTCTTGGCATGGTCACCTTGAAATGCTGGATATTGTAGGTTATTTCGACTGAGGTATTAAAACATTAATATATTAATATTTCAATGATGTAATTTCTAGATCTAAGCCTTACCTATGACTGCTTCCGAGTTCGTAACCTATACTATTCGAATATTCCACAAGGCTTCGTCTGGATAGATATATAGACCTACCCGCGAATCAAACTTATGCCCGAATAAAAGAAAACTGCTAAATACAACTTATAAGAAATCCTAGATGCGAAGCATTTTAATCTACGTTAAATATCGTAGTCAAGTACCTGCAAGTGAAGCGCATGCACCCGGAATTCTGGTGTTGTGTTTTGCTTGAGTGCGACAGGGGTTGCTTAGCAATGCGAACGGGACCGGGTCTGCGCGGTGGATAGTTATCCCTGATGCAGCTCAGCCGAAGACAATGCAGCCCCATTCTCTCCATATCTCTTCCCTAATCTCAAATCGCGACATAGATTGATTGATCGCGATCAATCGACGGCGCCTCCAGCCGTGCCCCTCGAAGCCCGGAGCAATGGTCCGCCACCGTGGCAGCAGCGGCAGTAGCTACGATGAAGACGACAAAAATGGCGTTTACGGTAGCTATTCCAAGGCTATAAACACGCGGATACGGATATACACCCTCTTGACGGTTGGGACTATACTTGCGTACATGTTCTATGGATATCAGAGCAGCGGGTTTCGTGGATATCGGTATAAGATCTTTGGCAGTGTTTCAAAAGTGCCGCAGAAGCCAATTGAAGAGGTCCCTCCTGCGGCGCACACGAGCGTTGTTGAAGTCGATGTTACGAAGGTTATATCGACTGTGTTTGTACCTGCTCCCACAGTTGAAGCTTCGAAATATTGGTTGGCGAATATCGAGCATCGGGGTGTCGCTCCATACCATCCAGATAAGGATTACAAGGGTATGTGTAACCACATTTTCTTGCTATTAAGACCAAAACCAGATAAAAGAACATATTCAAAATCAAATCCACCTGTAATCTCCATCTGGCTAATCATTTGCGCCAGCTTAGTTTTTCGTAATGTCATGGACTTTGGTGCCAAAGGCGATGGCTCAACCGACGACACAACAGCCATCAACGCAGCAATTTCAGGAGGCGGCTCTGCTCGTTGTGGGGAGAACTGCGACTCTTCCACCATATCCCCAGCGCTGGTATATTTCCCTCCAGGAAAATATCTAGTTTCAGCCCCTATTGTAGCAATGTACTACACATCACTCGTCGGAAATCCGCTAGATTCGCTTCCCAGAATTTTAAGGGGATTGCTGTTATCGATACCGATCCGTATGGAGCATTCGGGAAGAATTGGTACATCAACCAGAATAATTTTTTCAGAGGGATTCGAAATTTTATCATTGATTTAAGAGGTATGGATGCGAGGGAAGGGACGGGGTAAGTTGAATGATCTTCTGCCTAATGGTAAAATGACCAGTAATACTCGAGTACTTACGAGCGAGGAGAATTCATCATCAGGTAGCCCAAGCAACATCGATTTACAACGTTATTTTCAAGATGCATGATGGCGTGAGATCTAAGCAAAAGGGCATATTCATGGATAATGGTAACGATCATGGATTAATTACTCGGTTTCTAACTCATGCTGACATGTTTGGGAAGGGTCTGGTGGTTTTCTTTCAAATCTCAAGTTTTACGGTGGTGAGTGCGGTGCCTACTTTGGGAATCAGGTAAGATATGGAGCAACAGAAATCCATTTTTTAGGTATTATAAAAATTTCCAAAGCCCGTGCTAACTTCGAATTAGCAATTTACGACTATCAATCTCGAATTTCATAATTGCAAAACCGCCATCTATATTGTAAGTCGCTGATTGTAACTGAAAACCATTACAATAATGTGCTGACTAGCATCAGAATTGGGACTGGGTATGGCTTCTCAAATCCATCAAAATTCACGACTGTGGCATCGGCATCGACATCACCAGCGGCGGACCCGACAAACTTGGAGTTGGCTCCGCCCTCCTACTAGACAGCTACATTGAAAACACCAACATTGCCATCAAAACCTTCCGCTCTAAAGATTCCAACCCTCCCGCCGGAGGCACACTCGTGATACAAAACATCATCATATCCGGTGTCAGAACCACGGTTCTTGGCTATAACGGAGTAGAATTATTTGGCGGAACCGAAAAGGGACGGAATACAACAATACCATTTTGGGGTCACGGGAAAGGGTATTCGGATTACCTTCCTCAGGGTGGAGACATCAACGTTGTCGCGGATGAGACGGCGGATGCGATTCCTCAAATTCTGAAAGATAAGAATGGAAAGATACTGGAACGACCCCGTCCGCTTTATCGACACATCCCCGCTCATCGGTTCGTGAGCGTACGTGCCAACGGCGCCGTTGGAGATGGAGTAGCCGATGATTCCGCCGCTATACAGGAAATCATCTACACGCATGGAAACACGCAGCCAGGTAAAGAGAAAAATATTATATTTTTCGATTATGGCGTATATCGTGTGTCACGAACCATATATGTGCCTCCTAATACTCATATAGTGGGGGAGATGTGGAGTGTCATTATGTCTTCTGGGAGCGCCTTCAATGACGCGAAGAACCCGCAGCCGGTGTTTCAAGTCGGTAAGCCTGGAGAAGAGGGAATAGTTGAGATCTCAGATATGCTGTTTCAGACTCAGGGACCTGCTGCTGGTGCGATTCTGATGGAGTGGAATATCAGGTATGTCTAAAAGCTTTTTGTTTCGGGTTTTGGTTGAGCGCACGGCTAATTTCGAAGAGATCCCCTCAAGGACAAAATGTCTCCGGTATGTGGGATGTCCACTTTCGGGTAGGAGGTTCCCATGGAACCAACCTCGATCCGAAGAAATGTCGAAAGAATCCGGGCGTCGAAAATCATGCAAAGATTGATGACGACTGTATATCTGCATTTATGCTGCTACATATCGGCAAGACCGCCAGCTTGTTGATGGAGAACATGTGGCTCTGGACTAGGTACGCTCTTACATATTTTCACAAGTGATTACTCTAATCAACCACCCAACATAGCGATCACGATCTCGACACGCCACCCGACCACGACCAAATCAGCTTATACACCGGCCGTGGCCTTCTCTGTGAAAGCCAGCGAGGCCCTGTTTGGATGTACGGTCACGCTGTCGAACACAACGTGCTCTATAATTACCAACTAGTAAACACAAGGAATATATTCATGGGGGTGATACAAACCGAAACCCCATATTTCCAATCCAACCCACGAGCTCGAGAGCCATTTTCACCGGTTCCAGCATATTACGATCCTGATTTCGAGGCAACATGTAAAGAGTCGGGTTTGCCGGAAGATAAGGCTAAAATTTGTGAAAAGAGCTGGGGGTTAAGGATTATTAATTCCACCGATATATTTACCTATGGAGCTGGATTGTATTCTTTCTTTGAAGATTATAGCACTGGTAAGTCTGCCAGCATTTCCCCCAGAAAAACATATTCTGACGATAAATATTTTCTAGATTGTATAGAGTCTCGATCATGTCAGCAGACCATGGTCAGTATAGAAGGAGATGCCAGGAGTTCCAAGTTTCGTGCAAGAAGTAACATCTGGTTGTTGGGCTTGAGCACGATTGGTACCGAAAACATGGCGAATTGGATTAAAGATGCGCAAGACGGAGAACAGATTTTGGTTCGAGCTGATGACGGTAATAAAAATGGATTCGCGGATACGGTTGGTTTGATATTGGTGTAATCGGGTTTGTTCCTATAGATTGATTGATTTAATTCATAGTTTTTGGTTTTTGTACTCATGATCAGTCGCAAGTTTTTACAATCGTAAAATGTACAAGTATATATACAAACTTCAAGAGCCCGTGGAGAAATAATCGCTAAGATGATATCGCAGAAAGAAAGATTAGAAAAAAAAAACTCTCAGCTAGATCCTGGCTCCATCGCCACCCACGTGCCGTTGGAGAACACAGTACCCGCCTTTGTGTAATCCCCTATCGAGCGTCCACTCACATATCCAAGCCTGATATACATCTTCTCCCGCTCCGTATTCCCAAAAAGTCTTTCCAACCCCTCACTACCATCTCCCTCTTCAGTAGTATTCCCCGTAATCCCACGATCCCACCAACTCTGCTGCATGACTTGTCCCACCGTCGCCCTGTCCAACGTCACACCACCAGCATTACCTCGATACCTCTCAACATCATTGACAATAACACTGACCGAGTCCCACGGCGCCGCTATAGCAGCCCAACTAACCGTCACATTCGCCCCCATCACAACGACGTCCTCCAATTTAGGCAAAACGCTACCCAATAGAGCATCCCCTCTCAACTCCGCCCCTGTCTGCAGGATCCCATCCCACCCCCACCTAGCAAGCCCGTTGATGAACAGCCCCATCAATAAACCCTGGTACAACAGCGACGGTCTCGTTTGTATCCTCGTCCCCGGTAATAACAGTAACGACAACACATAATGATGGATTCTCAAATTTAATCTCGGAATCGCAAGCATTAATGCGATGCATACGCCGATGAACAGGTAGAATGTCAGATATTTCGCCATTTTGCCTTCTTTTCTAATACTCAATGCCTGGAAGACTGCGATGGCTACCAAGACTATCACGATTATAGCCAACGCTGCCTTTGCTCCAGGTTGCTGTCCCAAATCGTGTGGTGTAAGTCGTGAGATTGGTATCCATTTATCGAATGTATAGTTATTCAACGCCCCGAACCAGCACGCGCCAACCCAGAGTATCGTTTTCTCGAATTGTGCGTTCAGATCCTTGAGGGTGCGACGGACAACCATTCGTTCGAGAGCATATGCCGCGAATGCAGTGGGTAAGAAGCGAGTGGTGGCTATAGCGACGAGATCGTATGGGGATGAATGATCTGGTGGATCTCCGGCCATGGCGACTTCCCAGAATATACTGCAGAAGAGTGACCAGAAAAATACAGTGGGATTCGAAGTGAACAGTGAAATGATGATGTTAAAAGCGAGGGTAATACCAAAAGCGGACCAGCGAAGATCGGTACACGGTTCGGCTTCATCGAGCGGGTCTATCGTGAACGAAGAGACAAACGGGGCGTCGAAATCGATGGATTGGATACCGGACGACAGCGAAGCTGGGAATGAAGCCTGCGTTCCCGTCTTGCGAAGTCGTGCGCAACCACCCTTTTGGGAGTTCAGAACTCCAGAATGCCCTGCTGCGAGGCAGATGAATGAGTCGGCGCGATAATGCCGAGTGTCTGGTTCGACACCTTGCGAGGGAAGCCCGCCTCCCACTACAAGGCCTTGGTAATTGAGCTGTTGCGTGCCAACGGTGTATGGTTCTAGCAATCTCGCAGAGCCGCAATCGGTTGGGCATCTGAAAACAAAGGATTCGTTGGCAAATGAACGGCAATTGATGCCATCCAAACCACAGCCAGCGTTTTTCGACCTGAAGATTGTTCAGTCAGATATTGCCATTATATTTGATTCTCGATTTCGCTAGCTTACCAAAGAGTGTCGTTACATCCTATTAGGACCTCGTTCCCTCTGAAGTACGAAAAGTGTACGATTATAATAAACCCTGCGATCCATAGTCCGGCGGCGATGGCCCAGGCAAAAATCTTTGACTTTTTACTTGGGAAGAAATTGTCAAGAATTCTGATAGGAATTGCTTGTATATCCGGAAATAATGGCTGGATCCGTAACTTCTCAGGCGGGTTAGGTCCTTTGACCCATTTCGCAACAGCGGTGGTATACTTTTTGGAAATCCTCAAACTTGTCGAACTATAATGATATCGTGAGCGTGGTCCATCCCCATCTAGGCGTTCAATATCGTCGCTGAGTCTGTAAGCGTCGGGATGGCGGCCGTTACGGTCTCTTCTACGATTGCCGCGAGTGCCGTGACGACTTTGGTCACCGCGGTCAATCAGAGGACGTTCAGGCGAAGGGGAATCTGACCTTGAATACGGCGAACCGGATTCGAGATCAGCTGCCGATGCGTCTTCATCTCGCGCATAGCCTGTCATCTCGATGGGTCCTGCCGGTGCACTTTAAGCCCGTTTAAGTCTCTCCGGTGTATACGTATACACGCACTCTCCGCTTGTCGAACGACACTCCTTTGTAACCGTCTCGTACAGCAAAAGTCCGACTGGGAACACAGCTGGTAACTACTGATAGCGGCCAGTCCAATGCACCAGGAAATATGCTAACAGAGGCCTGGTTTACAAAAAGGTACCGGGAACAAGAATGTGAGAGAGGGACCGATTAAGGTAAGGGCAGAAAGTCACACGAGCAGACGGAACCATCGGGCGAGCCAACAGCAGGAACGGCATGTAAGGGAGGGGTAGACGGGGGGCACAGCACAGCAAAAGAACGATGTTTTGTCAGATCATCGGAAGCGGCGGAACTACCAAGATTCTTGACTTTTCTTAGCCCGTTCCCAGCCATATTCTGCGCAGTAGCTGCGTTGCGACGTGTGGTTGGCGGGGCTGCTGCAGCGGGCTTCCAAAACGGGGATGGCCAGCCGGCTCGTTTCGGCAGCGCGCCCATCCGAGCAGCCGTTGATGTCACCAGCCAGCTATTAATAATGCACCGAGATGTTTGAGATTGGTGGTGGGAGGCCTCTCCGTTGATGTGGGGACGGTATCCGGCCATGTTGGGTGATGTTGGTATCAATTGAATCTATTCGAATCTCGTTATACTATTTCGTACATTGAGACAGAGCCGATTCTCGGTCCAGTTGCCCGCTTGACTATGAGATTAGCGATTGATTCATCTAGATCACCTCGCCTGGCAAACTTTCCAAAGATCCATGCCACTTTGGTATCCCCAATAAAGTAAACGACATCTATGGTCACGACGTTGCTGCAGTGCCACACAAGGGTACCATCCTCCCGGGAAATATAATACCCAGGCTTGAAAAAATGTCGACATACCATATGCCGTATATTGTTACACACAAGAAACAAGACTATACATGCCCGATAAATGCTAGCGACTCAGCAATGCTTCAATCTCCTCCAAATTCATTCCTTCTGTATCAGGGTATCCCACGTAAATTCCAACCCACCCAACCGTACAAATGATTGCGAAAAGCACAAATGTCGCCACAGCCCCCATCCGTTCCATCAAACCTAGAAATGTCTCCCCAATAATAAAATTGCTACTCCAATTACATGCCGTAGCTATGGCCGTACCCAGAGAACGAACCGACATTGGGAAAAACTCAGCCTGTTGCCACGGAACATTGCCTATTCCTGAGGCATACGCGGCGACGTAGAAGGTAGTTGAAAAGAGTATGACATAAGCGTAGAATGAAGACGTTGGGTCGGCGCTCTCCGAAGGGTCAGTTTGATGTACTTCTGAAATCTCTTGTGTCGGTATATGAGAAAACCCGTAAGCTGCAACTAGAAGTCCGAGGGCCATCATCGGCACAGAGTACAATAGCAGCCTGCGTTTCCCCACCTTAGGTATCAAAACCAAAGATACCAATGTGAAGCTAAAGTTTGTCGCAGCAACCGACAAAGACGTCAATGTTGGATTTTTGAAATTGAGCATGGCGTAAATTAAGCTCGAAAAATACATCAGAGCGTTGAAACCGCACAGCTGCTGGAACCCCTGCAGTCCGCCAGAGATCAAAAGTGCCCTCTTATTACCCCGTTTTCCAAAAAGACTCTTCCATTTCGCAGATGTGCTGGCAAGTTCGTTTTCACTACGGACCCCACGTTCTATGCTTCTCACCAGGTGCGACAGCATACGTCGTTCAGCTGCATTAGAGTCCTCTGGCGTGATACCATATATTCGAGCGAGTATCGAAGTTGCTTGTTCCACGTGACCGTGCTGCACAAGCCAACGAGGAGATTCTGTTATCTTTGGTCAACATGTATCGCCTAGTGACCGTATTATCGAATGGATTTCATACCAGGTAGGAAGAATAACAGCCCTATCTGAATGGTGGCAGGAATACCACCAAGCAGGAACATCGGTCTCCATCCGAATGGCGTGCGAGAATACCAGTATCCGATCAGATATGCTACGATTTGACCGAGAGTGATGAATACCGTATTAAGGGTGTTTAGGCGCGAACGTAGGTGGGCGGGCGATAGCTCTGTAATATACCTTGGAGGTTGTTAGCATATCCTCGATATAGCTTCTGAGAAAATATTCAGCTTACATTGGTACCACGGCACTACCAGCACCGACACCCAACCCTTTTCACCTCAAGTCAGTATTCGACCCCCTCATCGCTCTTGAACGGAACCTCGCACTGACCAACGATAAATCTGCCAACTACAAGCCCCTGGACTGATCCTGCCATACTCTGCCAAACGGCCCCGACAATAAACACCACCGCAGCTGCTAGAATAGCTTTCTTTCGTCCATATTCTGAAATCGGGCCGGAGCATAACGAGGATATAAGCGCTGATATGGAAGTGATGGAAGTCACTAATGACTGCTCGGCGACTGTAAGGGCAGGTATCGGCGACGACTCTGGAGGATTCGCGAGCTGCAAAAGAGCAGAACTTATGATAGCAGTATCATCTACAAATTACGATTAGCTTACTTCCCAGCTCTCTTTTGTACGCTTCGTCGTCTATATCTTACAGCCGAACAGCAGCCCCGATATACCAGCGCTCACCACCAACAACCACACCCAAATCCCAGGTTCCCCTTGAATCAACTTGGAGGCCTCTTCGAGGTCGTTGTCGGATCCGAGAAGCGCATCATCATCACGAGGTTCGTCTTCGGGGATAGGCGATAGGCCGTCTCTGTGTAAAGCGGACATCTCTATCGGACCATCGGGCATAGGAAGTTGAACGGGGAAGAGCTGGTTGGCTGGGGATGTTTTCGAGACGAGCCAGATGTTCTGCGCGTGAGCGGAACGAAGCGCATTACCCCATTCGGGACGCAACGCACTTTCCCCAACAATCCCGTGTAACAGGCACCCTTGCGACGGCGGCCTAAGGATATCCTGCAGATGTCCTCCTCGATTCCTATCGATTTTGAGGCTGAGGTGCGGACCAGAAATTCCTACTATCATCTGCGGGGACTACCCGCAAACTTAGATCTCGTTCCTGATATAGCGCATATCAATGCGCCATTAACATCGGCTTCTCCAAGCACCTTGACAATATCTTGATACTTCCAGCTTCCATATCAGGCCAAGTATCCGGGCTCGGCAAAATCAAAGAGTGTTATACCCAGCATTGGCGAATATGAAGACACCATCTATGCCGGGCAGGTGTATCGATGATTAGGCCCACGTTTTGACCCCGGTTAGTCATCACCTATACATCTGTGCTCGTCATGAGGGTAATCGATAATTCATAATCATATTCCTATCGAGAAAGGGATCTAGAGTGGCATCTACTATTCTACTTGGCCTTCTTATCTACTTCCGAATATGCAAATGCCACAGGGTATGCTTGTTTGTCTACATGTTCGATGCCACGCTCAGAGAATGACACAATCGATCAATTGAAACGGTATTTTGAATACGTATACGTCCTCTCCTTGGTGGATATGAGCGGAGTATTTATAAGAGGGGTGTTCACCCATCGTCCCCCTCATCGCCCTAATCAATCAGTTTTACGGGGTTACAGTTAATTTTGGTTTGAAAAGTCCAATTCAAAATGAAGTTTACATACTCCGCCATAATTGCCTGTGCCTTTGGCGCATCTGCAATCTCCGCATATGTCACATGTCCACCTCTGGACTCAAAAATGATGCAAAAGCTCGTTACGCAGGAAGGGTAAGCAAGCAAGTACTCTTCTTTTAAATCGGGATTTAATTTTAAAACATACATCTTTATAGCCTCCTAGCGACACTCAAAGACCTCGACCGTATCGCTAGCGAAAATGGAGGAAACCGAGCCTTCGGATACCCAGGCTCCATCGCCTCCATCAAATACGTCAAATCTCGCCTCGCAAGATCGAAAAGATTCACCATATCGTCCCAGGAATTCTCAACCCCTTTCGGCGACGGCACCAATAAAACCACAGAAAATATCTTCGCAGAGACTTTAGGAGGCGATCCGAACAACGTAATCATGCTCGGCGCCCACCTCGACAGCGTCCCAGCCGGTCCAGGAATCAACGACGACGGCTCAGGAACCGCCCTCCTCCTCGCTCTATTCGACGCACTCCAAAAATTCGCCCCAAAGAATAAAATCCGCCTAACCTGGTGGGGCGCGGAAGAAAAAGGTCTGAAGGGATCAGAATACTACACCGCAAACATAAGTCCAGAAGACAAAGAAAAGCTCCTGCTCTACCTAAACTTCGACATGGTCGGCCGCGGATATTTCGGCGTATTCGACGGCGACGGTAACGTACACGGTAAAGCCGGCGCCCCAGGTTCCGACGTCATCGAAAAATTATTCGTCGATCATCTTACTGCGAAACAAATCCCCATTACTCCAGCGGTGTTCACGGGCGGTAGCGACTACGCATACTTCATGTCACGGCTGAAGAAGCCGGTTGGAGGAATGCACAGCGGTACCGGTTTCGCACAGGACCCATGCTATCACAAAGCCTGTGATAACTTTTCAAACGCAAACGGCACGCATTTAGAGATAATTGCAAAGGCTGCAGCGCATGTGGTCTCGATTCTTTCCAATGATGGTCCACAATTAATCCCCAAGTCTACTTAACATAGAATCTCGAAAGTTTGAGGTGCTGGAAGTATTCTCTCCCCTAGAAAAAGTAGAAGAGTTCGGGCCGAATTAATTTCCCTAAGTTTGGGGTAAATAAAAAAGCGATTATAACTGTATATACCATTTCATAGTCTATATATCTTCCACTTGGAGAACACTTCCTTCTATTCAGGTTGTATTTAAACTACCGAATAGAAATCTCATTTATCAAAATCGTATCTCTTAAAGTGTTTTAATTACTTAAAATTCCCTATCGCGAGGCTGCTAATACTCTCAATAACGGGTAGCCTCAACGGCGCCTAACTCCTTCGATGGCACACTTGTCTCCTTGATATCATTTCCAATTCAACTTATGGCTAATTCTATCTCGCCTCTATGTCACCAAATAGCCCAATCTCCAACACTGAGCACCTATTCCAATCGATTGGAATCAACGCCAATCAACCTCCTTTGCAATTCTCACTCTTATTCATGGTGCGAATCTACCTCGCGTAGATCCAGAGAGCACATTTAACCTTCTTCCTCCCATCCTATCAATAGCTCCACGAACACTTCTCTTCCAGCCTGGAGGATATATCGGGGCTCTCTAAACCTGGATGAAAATCCTCATAGGCCCCCAAAGACGAAGATCCACAGAAATAGTCTTCATTTCAGCCCCCACGGCCATAATCACCACTTCTCGGATGGTATATTCCAAGTCCTCCGCTGGCTTATAGTCGAATTCTCCAGTAGTACGCAAGACCAGCTCTCCCGTATTATTAGTTAACTCCGCGGTTAGTATCACCCACGAAGTTGGAGAGTCAAAGTTGAGACCGTCGTCAAGATACAGCCGTCCTTGAGCGTTCCCAGAACTGTCCAGCGCGATTAAGAGAGAGAACCCGCTAGCTCTGAAGTCCACCGTGGTTTTGCCTTCTCTGTTGTAGTGCATAGGAAGAATAGTTCCACCATAGACGTACATCTACAAGTGTCATCAGCATTAAAACTAGTTCCCCTTAATTCTAGAATCTAAATGTATTCGAACATACCGGCATCTTCGTTAGTGGTGCATCCAACGTCACCCACTGATCCATCATTGATGCAATGGCGGTTCCAGTCATCAAATCATACCATGTTCCAGCAGGGATCCAGGTATGAACCTGCGTCTGCCCCTTAGTCACAACAGGGATAACAAGAAGTCTCTTATTCACTAAAAAGGCGTTGTTGTTTTCTGTCATGACTTTTGCCATATCCTCAAGCTTTTGTGGTGTATACCTCGCCCAGACTGGTTGCACAACGCTACCTCCACGTTTCTTGACCGTCGCGAACGCCGTATACCAAAATGGCAGTAGTCGATAGCGCAGATTGAGGTATGTTCTAGCATTTCTCACAACTTCCCTATTTATATGCGCTTCTTGAGAAGGGGTGTTCGGCATATTATGATTCCTGCAGAATGGGTACATCGATCCAAGCTGGAACCATCGAAGCAATAACTCTTTGGTAGGAGCACCAGTAAACCCTCCGATATCGGCACCGATATGAGGAATACCAAAAAGTTGCATATTCAGCATCCCAGAGATCGAATATCTCATGGACTCCCAGTTGCTAAAATTATCTCCAAGCCTAAATTTAACGGGGCCTGTCAGCAATCCTCAATAATCAAGCCGTAGCCAATTGGCCAATGGTTTTGCGCCGTGGAATATGATTATAATTACCATTTTGAAGCAAACTTTCCAGTCCCGGAGAAAGCACTCCGGGTCAGAATGAAAGGACGCACACCCGGCCGGAGATTGATCATCGAATCATAGGTTGCAGCACAATTGAGATGTCCAAAGAGATTGTGAATATCGTACTCAGTGATTCCACCGTAATGGTAAGACTCCACAGAGATGCTCCGGGCACTCAAAGCCCAATCGGCGCCACCGTGATTCACACTGTATGGAGGATTGGTAATTCCAGCCGGCTTACTCGGGTCATAGGCAGGTGGTGGCTTCGGTTTGGCAGCACCCCTCGTGCCATCGTCTTCGACCGCAACTCCTTCTGCAGCTGCTTTAGCCATCTCCTCGACTGTCTCTTCGTCAGTTGGGATTAGAATGGCGTCTTCCTCTGCGTCCCCTCCAGCTTCCCAAACATCCCCATTGACAAAGTTACTACATTCATTCATATCTAAACACGAACAATTAGTATAACACGTTGTCTCTATATCGAGAAAACTCGCAATACTTACCGTGCCAAATACCATCTACAGGCATTATTTCGAGCCAATCGCGGATCATCTCAGTCCAGTATTTAGGCAAGTCAGGGTGTAGCCAATCGGGGAATACAACATGCCCCGGCCAAACCTAGATAACTATATCAGCAAACATAATTTTGGAAAGATGCTTCTAAATTCAAATCAACTCATGCATCTCTCACCTTTCCGACAAAAAATTTACGAGTATTCGCATTTTTTATAAACACGTCTAGCTCCGCCCCGCGACTCCATGGTTTGTAGTCTGGTATATTGCACTTAATACCCGGGTCTAATATAGCCACAAGCTTGTGGTTATCCCCATGCATCGCATTTTCGATATAAGCAGGGAAATTCGGGTATCGGTCTTTGTCAAGAGTAAAGAGTTTGTATTTTATCATATAGTCTTGGCAAAGTTAGTACTAGTTTGTCTAATAGTTCCCCGGTCATTGGACGAAGGCGCCTTACCGATATCGAGCCAAAATACATCAACAGGGATATTCTCCTTCAGATGCTTCTGCCGAGAGTCTTCGAGTTTCGCTGTTTCATCGTAAAACCAGCGACATTGGTGATAACCAAAAGACCCTGTCCTATCAATCAGCTTACAGACGGTTAACGCACCCAGCTGTCGAATGGAGCTTACAATATGGCGGCAGTGTGGGAAACCCAGTCACATATTGGTACTGTCTGATGACTTTCTCGTAGGTATCCCCAAGGAACACAAAGAAATCCAAGACACCTCCAACCACCTTGTAAGTAATCATACCAGGAGTGTACACCATATCCAATGCATTAGAGTTGTGCAGATACTAGAAAGAAAATAATTAAAACGCGAACCGACCTCGGTCACGGGAGCTGAAAAACTTACAACTCCAAACGCCTTGCCTTTGTGCATACCAGCGAACATTGGAAAGCTTGAGTAGGCGTTCTCATGCAGCGGAGTTTGCGCATCTGAGTCAACATGCGTCGTCAGTTCACTGCCCAGAATTTGTGTTACCAAAATTATGAATTGCATTTACCTCGAGCCCAAAACGCAAACCTAGACCCAGGCTCACGCAGAAATGGACCGGTGACTTCCCCAAGGCCATATACCAAAGTTTCCTCTGGTAACTTAGTCGAAATTTCCATGTACTGGTCACAATAGCTAATTCCTACTCCGCGGGTATCAAAAACTGGAATTGCATCTGATTTTCGAGTGATAGCGAAGCCGATGTCTTGATATCTGATATCATGGGAAACTTCGAACCCCATATGATTCGATGCTTTATCCTTAGAGCGGATATCGTGCCCTACTGGAACCAGGCTATCCGGGATCTCAAAACGATAGTTCTCGGGGTCCGTTATTTTGACCCTCGCAATTTTTGGTGTGAAAACCTCCACATCCAGCCTTAACCGCTCAATTAATGGGCCGTACTTTGTAATATGGTTTGGTTTCCCTTTCCAGAACCCAACAAAGTTTTTGGGTGTCACCCACGCCGCGGGGGCCTCGTATGTGTAGTCACCATGTATATTTTCGCTTTCTTGGGTAACAGAGGAACCCGACTCTGATTGCGACACCGTTAAGTCTGATAGTGCCGATTGAACCGTATCGACAACGCCTCGCAAGGCTTCGGTCGCAGCTGCCATATTGGTATGGGGTCTCCAGGTCTCAGATCAATAACGCGGCCTTCTTTCTGAGTAATGTGTGGACTTTAGTCCAATCGTGCGTCAAGGTTCGAAGCACCAGTGTGATTTCAAATGCCTGAGATATCGCAGTCAGTGGTCATCCAAAATAGATGTAGAAAATCTCAATTATCTACCAGTAGATATTCCCTACGATAGTTTACCAGGAGATTGGCGCTTACTTGCAGATATGACGGCAGTTTAGAAACTCGACAGCGAACCAAGGCAGGTTTTCGCACCTGCACCTGAACCAGTTCAAATCGGTTGATGTTATGTGAAGCTGAGATAAGAAAAATGGGCCCCAGAAGTCCGAAAAATACCAAAACCGCAGTCCGTCTTCCAAAAATATAATCTTTTCAACGGGCTGTCTCGCGGTTGCGGATTATCGATTTATCAAGCGTTAATCCCGAGGTTTCTAGCCTTTGTTATAAACAATGCGTTGGTCGGACACTTCAGTGCTGCCAAATTAGCAAGTTTCGACGGAGAGAGTGCCAATTGGCGGGAGAAAACCGAAGGCACGCACCCGTATATCTTTATGCAGTGTAATTTGTATCTTCGTGATGCCGGGTAGACGTCCTTACGAGCTCTGCAGTACGAGGAAGGTCCTTACGACCGCCTTGAATATTTATTGGTTGTGGGGTACTCATTGCATCGGTATACCCTGACTCCGCTACCTAGCGTTGGCGTTATGTTCCAAAAAACAAGGCGACTTTAATGCATGTTGCATAAAGCAGATGCACGGAGCCGGAGTTCTAATGATGGTCATTGTCCCCCAACTTTGAAGTCAAATGCTTTCGGACGGATATTTGAAGATAGCTACTCCATCCTACGGGCAAATATTGCAAATTCAAAAATAGCATTCCTAAGGCGCGGGCGGAGTGCATCAGTTGCGAGATTCTTTGGAATGTTGGCTGGTTTTGACAGAGCATTCTCCATTAAATTTTTTTTTATCCAACCCTGGTTAGTCTTATCGACGGAGTTTGGACGGCATCTCGCTTGGGACCCATCATTTATGCATGAGGTCATTCTCAGCGGAGACCTTGGCCCCAGCGCAAGCCTCGGCTTGGATCGATGAGATAAAAGATTAGATTACACAACGAATAGGTCAAAGTGCTGTTTACCTAAGGACTCGCTACCCGGACCAACAACCTGTGCAACCGAGAATAGCTAGGCCTTGGGATGGCCATGGATATGTATAACAATCCCGTTTATAATTCGATGAGAAAGCAAATTAAAGAACTAAAAGATACATGAGAACTATGAA
This sequence comes from Dactylellina leptospora, assembly GCA_036971365.1. NCBI lineage: Eukaryota > Fungi > Ascomycota > Orbiliomycetes > Orbiliales > Orbiliaceae > Dactylellina > Dactylellina leptospora. Next base: position 843,844 of record JAJTUC010000004.1, read on the forward strand.
ACGCAAATATAGTTAAAGCTAGAAAATAGTATGAAGGGCAACGAAACCTTTTCGCTATAATTTCCCTTCAATATGCAGGTTGTACTTCGTGATCGAAGCTAGTTTTAGACCTTTCCCATACTATTGGTCGCCTTCCCCAGAATCAGTCTCTTCCTCCTCTTCAACGACGTCGGCGCATAGATCAAATACAACCTCCCACCCTCGATCCTGTCCAACCAAGGAAAGGATCATGGCCCATCTTTCCTCTTCGATCATGCAAATGCCCTTCCAGTTCGGAATAAAATAACTTTGCTCGTTGAAGACGATGTTTTGTGCTGGAACAAATCCGAAAGTCAAACGGAGAATTCCAAGTACCACAATCTCAGCAAAACGCTGCAGGTATGTCCATCTGTTGAAAAGAACTGGGTGTGTCATGTGTAGGCTCAACGTCTTCAACAATATTTCGAAGATATCGATATTCGGGTATGCGAAGTACGGGGCTCTAGTACCAGGGAACGGCTGCTCAAAACCTTGCTCCCCCACCATGTTCTCTTGTTGATGCAGCGCTGTGTATTTCACCCGAAAAAATGGGTCGTGGAGAGCCAATAATGCTATCACCACAGAATGGAGTAATCGTAGAAACGCCGGTCCATCAAACGGGTGACCATAGGCGTTTGGGGAGGTTGGTGGATATACGTCCAGAAAAAACTGTTTCTCCCAAGTACCCAGCGCCTCTATCGCTGTCCCTTGTGTCGCATAGTCCCCGATCGAGTCTTGGCGAATGAGTGTTCGTAGGACTTCGGAAATTCCAATTAACGCGGAAAAGAATGTCGGGGAGTTCTCTGGTTTTGGTACCGTGAACCCCATATAGTTAATTATGGGCGGTACCCCAGAGAATAGGTATAGCCTAACAGGTATCATCGATGCACCGTAAGCTTGGGATGTATTTGATTCAATGATGCAACAGCCTTACCATATATCTTGAGATACAAGGGCCCACCAAAGGTAATTGATGGCAGGGCTTCTATCTTCATCCGGTTGCTCAGGTGGATGGTTCCAATGCATAGAGCACGCCATCCTTATAGCCTAACAAGAAGACAGATCAATTAGTGATGATATATGTATACAATAGACATAGTCTAGGTTTCCTACTGTTATGAGCTTGTTCCCTGCCCCAGAACCAGGTTCGTCAACAAAAAGACTAAGCAACAACAAGCTCTGCACATTGTGGACAGAGGGAATAGTCATCGCGTTCTTGTCCTTGAAATACTTCCGGATGGACTCCTTGATTTTATTATCGTCCGTAACATTGCTAGGCTCGGTGAAAGACAGAACCATACGACGGACTGTTTGGTTCAACAAGACACTCGCACTATTTGATAGCTCCTTCCCACTCGCTATCGGCAACGAATTGTCCAAAAACTCTCCAAACTTTACCTTAGACCTAATGAAATTAGACTTAGCTTTCGAAATTCCTTGGAAGAATACTCACTGTTCCACATGGTCAAGTTGATTGGCAGGCAATGTCGCCGAGGAGTGTTTTCTAAACATCGCTACTAGTAAGACTCGAGCTCAAAACATTGAAAAATAAAAGCGGGGTAGTTTAATTTACCTCACTACATTAGGCCTCGATGAAACAGGAGAGACACTGCCTTCTGCGACGGCCTCCCTTTAAGTTTTGAACTACTGTCAGCTTCATGGTTCCAAAAAAATCAAGCCTCGATCGGCGATGGTATACTCACAGCTGTAGGTTACTAGCACTGGTGTGTCTTCGGTCCCTTGTCTCAGTAATCGGCAGGATGCGAGTGCAATCAATGTTCAATCTAGCACAGCGTGTGCATCTTTGATCCCGCGCGACTGTATCAAAAGCCTCACGGCGTGCACCAGATGAGTTTGCGTCCTCTCCAGGTAGTTGGCATCTATGTTCCTATCAGTCATTGCGACATTTGCACTTATCACGGATACCATGATAGCGGGGTAGCATAGTATCTACCGGCAGCTATCAAGTATAACCAAAGTGAAATAACAGATAGGATCCTGTGCTTACTTAGTGCGTAGCTTTCTGCATTCTATATGGTCGCAAACCAATTCGATTAGCCTTGATTCAAATTTCTTCTGGTAAGTTTTCCACATGGAGTGGAAGTCGTCGAACCCTACGAGGCGTCGGTTGACCATCATTAAGGGTTATGGCACTTACGATCGCATGCTCTAGACGCCTTTAACCTCTTTATTGGAACGTCGAGTTCCGACATTGGAGCGTCTTCTTCCAGTAATAGAATGAGGGACTGGAAATATCGATAATTGATTCGATTCGCCGGCGATAAAGCATATTATCAATTGCCTTCTCTTCGAGAGGAGCGGTTCTTGCGCGAGCTTTAAACTTCAGCAATCGTCTGCCATGATCGTATATCGAAACCATGAGGCTCCCTCAAAGAAGATTGTTTATATCGTCACAAAACTTGGTATTCAGATCCTCACAGCGGTTCGCAACTTTGTATTCGCGCAATAGTGAAGATTGTGCGCCTCCACAGGCTTCCGATAGAAAAGAAAAGCCGAGAAGCCTTGAGATATTTTCCGAACAAGATCTATGATATTGATCCCGCGTCAGGAAGGATGATGTCGAATATCAAATACCGTGCAGAACGTTTCCAGGTTGTTCAGCTAGCCTTGTCGCAGGGATGGTGATATTCGCGGAGGCAATTCACCGCAGTTGCAAACGCGAAAGAGTGGGGAATTCGATCCCGACAGGTCATCTACACATTAAAGGTACCTCTTATGTAGCAGTCATTAGATGCAAAATGCCCGAGCGTGGTGGGGAAGGATGACCCTGGAAGAAGGAACGGCCGCTCGGAGGTCAGTTTGGGTGGGAAATTCTTTCTTAAAAAATCAATCACCAACCCCCGGAAAATAAATGAACGGATCTATGCCTGAGATGACAAAGAAGTGTGGAGCAGAACTTTTCGACGAAGGTTCTCTGAGAGGCCTGAACAAAAGGTTGACAAGGTATCTGTGACATGTGCTACAACGGCATACGCTGCATGATTGAGGGGTTCCCCCCAGACTAATCCAGGAACCGTTCGTCCTCATACCCCTGGTTATGAGTGAAACAGAAAAAGTACAACACACGTGCACAGATCATACATACATCATAGCGTCTCAAGGGTTCGGGATTGGATGCTTAGCATCCCGAAATCAGTGCCAGCGCTCGAGGTCTCCATTAAGCAAGATCCTTGAAAAACTATCTAGGGATTTACGCATCCATCGTGAAGTCAACACCTTGAAATATCACGATCTTACTGCAGCATTCGTTATCTCGGACTTAGGTAACCCGGAAGATACCGGGTCCAGGATATTTTAGTAGAAAAATCGATATCTTTCGTCACCAGGTAACTGCGATTGCGTCAAGGCTCTAAGGTTTTATGTTCCTGAAATCCAAAGTATTCGTTCGCTCGGTTATACTAGGAGTTTGTTTTTTTATTTTTTATTTTATTTTATTTTATTTATTTTTTTTCAAAAAAAAAAAAAAAAGACAGACAGACAGACAGAGAGAGAGATAAACGAGTAAAGGAAAGGAAAGGAAGAGAAGGAAAAGGAAGGAAGGAAAAGAAGAAGTAAAATGTTGAGGCGACGAAGATCTCACGCCCCGTAGCCCCCTCCAGTTCAATATAGGTGCCCTATAATTGAGAGGATATATCGTGCAGCAAATTTGCAGTAGCTGTTCTGCACCAACTCGGTCATAAACCGCTTTTAAAAGCGGCTTGTAAAAAGGAGCTTAAATCTATATGTCTGGTTCCAATTGCCCTTGATGCGTATGCATGCAGTGCTCCTTATTACTAAGTTAAGTAGATATCCTAGATGAAAAGGCATCCTGTTTTTCACTTAGCTTCTTCCTAGGTATACAGTTTACTAACTTACAAAGGCTAGCTGCCTCGAAAAGAGGTTGGTCCCGTACGGATAGATGGCAGAGTGAAGCAGGCCTGCGACATAAATATATGCATTTTTGACCTCGTTGTAATATACGATTCGATTCGATTCTAAGTAAAAACCATTATTTCACATCCATGAAATCCTATCTTTAGCATTTGGCCCGGTCTCAGAGCTCCTTTGTCGCAGCAGAACCATAAGCTCCAGAGTTCTGAGTTTTGATGGACGTAATTCGAAGAGCACTCCAAACATCGTTAGCAATTCTAGAGTCAGGATGATGATTATATGGTTGCATAATACCCGACCTCGCCAATGCGCCTTCCTGGGCTAATAGATTCAAGCGCTCGATACCTTGTTCCTATCACAATAGCTGGGGTTCGATTTCATGCATAGGATCAATGCAGAGTGACCCTGGCCCAGGTTTCACCAATATCATCAACAGAATACTATACTTGCCCCTAGCGCCATTCATCCACCATGTTATAAGTAATCTTCTAGAACAAATATGAGGATATTTGTATATACGGTTGTATCTAGGTGAGACGTCCAAATGACTTTGAGACTCAATTGAGTAGTATCTCAAAAATGGACGCCCACTATCGAGGGACGCGTTTCCTACCTCCAGCAGTAAAACTTCACTATGTTGCCGACCCTGTCCTCGCGTAAATACTTAGACAAGGCCACATTTAATTTACACATATGTTGAAAAGTAGGAACTCAACGACTTTACGAAGTCGATGCCATTTATTTTTCAAGGCGCTTCTTAGCCCAAGCTGGCGATCCAACCACTGGGTAGTTTGCGAGACTGAAATATCCCTGCCGCTCCCAAAGTAAGTTAGATGACCGCAGATACTATTTAATTGCGCAATCTGTTTTAATATCTTATGACCACTAATACACGCATATATCGTAGAGGTATAGATTTACAGAGCCAATGTATCTTCTACTACGAAGTATACATGCGCTGTAAGACATGCGCATGTTTGTCCTGCAGGAACGAACGAAAACCCTTGGTTTACGATACCAGAAAACCCCGGGTTTCGCTTGGCAAAGGAGCACATACTTACATCAGTGCGCAAACCCAAAGTTCCCGCAATCCAAATCCGCGGATGTAGGATTCTCCGACCTTCACGTTACCATTCTATCTCAACATGCATACACGGACATTCGCGCGAATGCGATCTAGGTAGCATCGACTTCTAAAGGTCAACGGCTGTGGGTCTTCAATTGAAGCGTCAGTCGAACTATCGATAAAATCACAACCAGTTATAACCCTCGGGCCTAAAACGCGGGAAAAAGAAACACATGCAGCTAGTCCGCTGATTTAATTTCAGACAACCTAGGCAGGATTGCCAAATTAGAGTACTTTAAGGTACATGGCTTTTGGTACCAGTAATGTCGAACGGTCATCATATCATCCTTCTAAGTTTCGGAAGACTTCATTCAAATATTTTTCTCTTCTGGAATTTCGGATTCGAGATGGAACTTATCATATTCGCGTAACCCCGCAAAATGGTGGTACCAAGACAAACTCAGCGTCCCCGTAAAATATATAACTGCCCATGCAGGACGTTATTGGTGGCCTAAGAGCTTGAAAACCCGACTCCACACTTGCCGCTCCATCTCGCCGGACGTTTAACTATGGTCCCTTAGCTGTCGAGCCGGGACTCGCTGCCTTCCTTTTCGTTCACCGAAAAAGACTCCGTTAGCTATCGTTTTCTCTTGTCTCAAATCACTCTGGTACCCCCAGCCAAAAAAAACCCCCGCAGGAATGGCCCACGACACTCTTCATACTACCTTTGCCAGGGCTTCCAGGCGAAGGTCATGTAAAGAATGCCGCAACCGTCGGACGAAATGCGAACTCCAGCCTCAGCCTGATGGCTCCACCAAATGTCTTTGGTGTATTCAGCATAGGAAGGACTGCGACCTGCCGGACGACGAGGCGCTCCAGCAGCATATACCCAGGCCCCCAAATGATGGGTGAGTATATAAAACGCTTAAAAGCGTTTTCCCTTGATTTTCCTATGAACATTTCCTATCTGCCCAAAGAGATTGTCTTGGAAAGGCTAACGGCGGAAACCATATGCGCTTAATTATGAATAGGTCCATGATTATGAACGGACTTACGTCCGCTCATGCAGGTTTCCAACTGTCAGACCAGACCTTCTGCCCCACAGAAGAATCCAGAGAGAAAATTCTACGCATACGTCAGAATATTACGGAAAATAATTATCAACCATGGACCGACATTGAGGGCACGGACAAGCTCCACATCGATCCTATAATTGCAAATTATTTGGAGGAGCTATTTTTTGCTAAAATACAGCCCTACATACCCATCATTACCAGGAGCTACTTCAACTCAAACAAAATATCCCAGCTGCTCCTGTCGGCTATGTATGGCGTCGCTGCGCGACTAAGCAGAGTTCTAGTTTCAAGTCGAGACTTTGTCCACATCAAACAGGTCCTGCATGCGCAGCTTATCAAATTAGTCAATAATTACAAGCCGTCCCTGCAGGCGTGCATTGCTTTGACGTTGATTCATCTCACAATCGAGCTCCAGACCGATGGAATCAACGACACGGAAGCATGGCCACTTCGGCTGGGTATGGTGCGTTACTGGCTACGCACACTGCGAACTTATTTTAGGATTCACGATTGCTGACATTTGCACCTAATCAAAATTATTTACCAGGCCGTTCGTATGGCTCTTGAGCTGAAACTTCATAAGAGATCGGCACAGAGCAAGCATTCCCAAGATATGCAAGAAATGCGCAAGAGATTGTTCTGGGCTGTATTCATCAAAGACAGATGGTGTGATTCTCATGCAGCCTGCTTATCTGATACTTCAATGTACGGTTCTAACTTGTAAATGTCACACTACTCAGGACGAGCACTGGGAAGGGTTATCCTTTGATGATATCCTGGAGGGATGTCGACCTCGATTTCCCGCAAGTTCGAAATTTGGATCCAGGATACGAGGATACGGAGCATTACTTCTTTGTTGAACTCATTCAACAAGCCTTCGTTCTCGGAAAATGTCACCCCGTCGCCTACCGTGCTGACAGGTTTCAGCGCGTGACCGTCGAAGCCTTCCGTGAGGCAGAAGCCAACATTGCGGAGCTCGGAGACCGCCTTCGTAGATTCCAGGCGGTATGCAAGGATCACGATAGTCAAGCTACTCTTGCCCTCAATTATGCAGCCTTGAAGTTGATCTTCTATGGTCCTTTCTTCCAACCGAAAAATCCCAATGAGAAAATCCAATTTGCTAGATTTCTTCAAGATATACCGAAACTTAGGACGACTTTAGCACAAGATGCTGTTTACGCTCTCGGATACGCCAGCAAAGAGTTAGTACACAGTTGCCCCGCAATATGGGGCATCGGTTACTACGCTCAAGTCCGCTGCTTCTTGGTAGCACTCAGCATCACGCACGATACCATCACGGAATACCCCCAAGATCTTCGCGATGAAGCCGAAAGGGCTTGTAAAAAGGTAACAGATATCGCGAGAAGTATGTGTGAAGAAAAAAGATGGAGTTTCAAACAGATGTCGGGGACTCTAGTTTTATTCTGCGAAAACGTCGCGGATGAAAGGAGAAAAGCGCTGTCGCCTTCGATGCAAGATAACGGCTCCGACGTGACTCTCAGCCCCCCTTTAAACACAAGTGATAGTTCGGTGTCTTCACAAAAGCCGGTTCGGAAGACAAAACGGACACGCGACGAATATCAGAGCGTCTCCGACAATATCAGCTCTCTATCTCTGGACCAACAACAGCGGATGAACTATCATGCGCAAATGTTCCCTGATAATGAGATAATGGCTACCTTGAACCCATATAGCGTGCCGCCTTCTTTCACCAATGGCCCAATGACTGACAATGCCTTCAACTTAATGTCTGACGGGAGTATGAGCGGCACGTACGGGATGATGAACAACTTATATGGAAACACGAGCAGCTGGAATATGGGAGTTGATTTCCAGCAAGACTTTGGTGACTTCAAGTAGGTATCTATGCTGCCAAGCACAGTGATCATTTATATATAATCCGTTTGGCCTTGCACTAATGCGGTCGTACTTGCTGTAGCTGGGACACTAAGGATCGATTCTACGACTTGAATGGTGTTCCGAAATACCCGTGATACTTTGAAGGGATTATTTGTGTATACGCCAAAAAGGGGGGGGTTCCATCTTTAATAGATGCTTGTCGAACTATACTTTTTTAATTATGTGTACAAAATTTTCTTCATCTAGTTCATGCTTCATTACTCGCATTTTACCACCCAAGGCAAGTATAATATCATGGGAATGGATCTGCAGGGTTTACCGAATGAAGACAAGATTTCTGTGTTACAAGACGCCGCATTTAGTCCTGCCGTTTCACAGATGGCATCTACCTTGACCAATAGTACAATACATACATATTTTTTTAATGAGTAGCACCTTTCTTTGGAGATTACTTAAGTTGTTTCTCCCGACTACATTAGCGTTCAATTTTGTTGATACAAATCGATATGCAGGTAATTTTTTTGGTGTAGCGAGCCTGGCTTGCGGAGTCACTTTTGGAAGCCCGAGTTGACCGCCCATCAAATGCGCCCATCAGGGCCAATCCTATTATTCCTGTTAAAAGCCTTTAGCTAGGTAGCTAAAGGCTTTTAACAGTATGCCGGCGTAGATTCCAGATAGTCCGTGGACCGTTCTCGCTTAAGAAAAGGAATCAATATAGGCATCGAGCTCGATGTTGAGGTCCACGGTTCAGATGTATTGTTTAAACTTGCACATTATTGTGGGCTTTTCGTCTAACTAAAACTCACCAGATTCCTTGGCTAGCTAAGAAGGCTTGCAAGTCAACGAAAGAAAAAAAACTCTAACGAAAAACGTATAGTGGTCATGAACTCGGCGGGTAAACTAAGAGGCTTGACTGATACAAGCAAGCGGAAGCATCGACAAGCAAATTCTTATGGAGACATTCGACATGGCTAGTGACGAGGTTTAACCTACTTAGGTTAAGTATGTGTTCGATCTTGGATGTGCGAGTTGGACAATGCGTCAATTGAGCATGGGTTTCCTATCCAAGCGTCAGACAAACCGTAACGGCATCACTGCGCATGTTATCTACCACGAACCAGAACCACAAGAAACCGAAAAAAAGATATCTTTTTTCTAGATGTTGGTACCCAGGGTGTCAATTCGACAGCGCTATGGACCAATGCAAATACCTAGACTAAGATACCTATCTTAGTTCTTTCGAATGACACCTAGATGTTTGATGTGAATAGATCTAGATCTCTTTGCAATTATGGTGTATTTTTAAGGAGAGATCGATCTCTCCTTAAAAATACACCATAATTGCAAAGCGGTGTTTTTTTTCGATCTCAAGGAGTTAGGAATAATACACATCATATAGATGCCTAAGACTTATCTCGAGCTTGAATTTACAAGCTTCTTAAGCATTTTCCTCTCCATCAACTTCAAGCTTTCACATCAATACCCAGTATCGATACTCCACACTTTATTCACCGTACTCCAAATACCAGTTTTCTCGATTATTAGCGTCGTTACCTCAGCTCCTAGTGTTGCTTGCCATCAAAGAAGGACATTAGTAGCTTCAATATCGAAAAGATGAATTTTTTCAACGAACGAGGTTTGAACCACCCGAACATTTATGGCGGGGTTGCTGCAGGCCTAATCATATTCGGGTATATGTACGCCACGTACCAAATGATACCCTCGGGGCCAGGCATTGGTTTCTTGGCAAGTTGCTTCCTCCTCTTTGCGATTGCCGTGATTATCGTCATTGCAGCGGCAGATTGGGTTACCCAAGGGGCGTTTCGACGACATATGATACAGGCTATCTTTGTGGGCGCGCTCATTGCCTCTACAACGCTTTATATTTTCAAGTATGCCAATAATCACGTCGGTACCGCATGGGTTTACAAAAGTATTACGAAAACCAAAACTTCCACGATCACAATAACGGATGTGGTCATCACTACAACCACAACTTTTACAATCCCAATTGTCTATACCGCATATACGACAACTCCTATCCCCCTTACCACAACAAACACGCTCAGGGGACAACCAAATCCGCTACCGACTCCCGATCCTAGAATGGAAGCAATGATGGAACATATGGCGAATCAGATGGGGTTTGGTGGTGGAATCTAGCTAGATTCCACCACCAAACCCCATAATGACCTAGCTAGGTCATTCCGTGGAATACGCTTTGAACACTTCAATACGAAGAACCCGCTAATTCAATCTTGCAATCTTGCTCTGAAACTAGCTAGGAAAGTTGGATTGGTTAATGATACTTCGCTTCTAGCTATTGTTTTACTCCTTCTGACGTAGCTAAAGCACAATCAAATACTTTGAATACGTCCTAGATCAGCTTTTAAGTAGCAAGAAATGGTCCAGAGAAAATTGTTTAAAGCACTTTCGGTGTTATCATATCTTCAGTACTACACATTTATGCTAACGCACTCGGTTCAGTGATCACGGTCTGACTCCCGATTTCGTGAATATTTTCTGCTCCTAGATAAGAACGCCACCAATCAGGGGCCCCTAGAGGAAATTTTCGTATGAAACGGCGCGTCAGCAATTTATCACAATGAATATTATAACCCAGAACTTAGATCTGACCTTAAGTATGCAAGATGTTACGCGATGCTTCAGAAGCCCAGATTGCGCTGACGATTGTCGAAGTGCACTTCTCTCCATTCCCTTAAGTTATGGGCTAATCATACCTGAAATTCTCGGAAAGTATTTCAAAGCACTTTCAACATTGCTGTTTCGAAAAGGTCCCACAACCGATACCGACCCCGGTCGGTCTATCGAAGGATCTCGATTTTTTCTTAAAACCAAGTCAAAAGCTGAAGCGCAGAGCGAAAGTATTTACAGTCAATGATTGAGCCTCGTTGAACGTCGAATAACGTAATGAACTTTCACTCACTCCCACCCATGAATAAGTCTCATATTACTTCGCGACCCCTCATATTCTGAGGTTGCACCTGCCAAAGGAGCAGCGACCTAACTACTTATGTTTTTAGCTTTCATTCTTGTCTATAAGATCTTTCATCGATCGCAGGGATCCCCCTGACATATAGCCTCGCCCCAAGTAAGGATCATGAGAATCCTCGATCGACGACATCAAGGTCATCGAATTAGCCTCTAATACTACCACCTTGATAGTATACATTGAGGTACACGTATGATTTTTGAACGCGTCTTAATCGAAGATTTACCGTTCACTGAGTTTCACATATATACATATTACACAACATAGCTTTATATTTGAATATACACCGGTATACCGAGTATACGTTAATTTTATATGAGGGGGCTACGCATGAAAAACAACGGTAAACTATGAGATATGGAGCTTGCGACCAGTTCAGTCAGGATATGGGCCGTCTCATGATATGGACCGATTCCACCAGTGATAGACAAACCCTTCCTCGTATCAGCCGCCCCTGCCATGAATTTATCCTTCAAAACTGACTCTGTGTTATGGATATTTTGAATATCAATTCCTTGGCGCCTTGCCATAAATTCCCAAACGAAGAATTGCACCAACGAAAATATCGAGAGCCAATAGAAAGATCAAAAGACCGAAGTGCTGTCCCGTTATGACGGTAAACAAATCAATCCCATACCTTTGGAATATCTGCCAGGATATAAAGTATACCCAAAGTAACCAGTTCGTTGCGAGAGGTAATATTTGAAAATCATAAGTTATAAAACAAATGAGATAGACTATAGCCCATGCTAACTCGAGGGAATATACGAAAATGCGGGAGATTTCATCTAGATTAAAAATTATTAATTAGCTAATATCTTTATAAAACACCGCTAGCGAAAAGTTGAAATTGCTATAAAAAAAAAAAAAAAAGACAGAGGCTTTGATTATTGAACACTAGATTTCCAACTTTGGCGTAGTATTTGCGCTGTAGTACCGCCCAAAGAGACTCTATATTCGGTTTCAATTAGGCTAGGTATTGATTGTGGTTGTTGCCATTGCTTGCTTCTACTCACGACGACGAGGAATTAGATATGCCCGGTATCATTTTTTAGATATGCAAGCTCCCGACCATCCGGATGGCTATTGTATTGTAAATACTTTTGGAATCTTACTACCAGATATACCATTTTGTCTCCTTCGGACTTTCCCAGGGAAATTGCACATGTCCAGAGATATGGAAGGTGTAGAAACGAGCCCATGGATATATTGATATATATCATAAAACATACAGTGTCGTATTATTTTTTGTTGCTCGGTGGGTATTTCTTTGTCCTTAGTGCAGTTTTAACATGCATCGTGAACGTGTGTAAGATACCTCGCCAAACTAACCTCAGCCACCAACTTGTGCCTAAGTCTTCTCAGTTTGCCCAGGTCTTCTCAGTTGCAATCCTCCTTGCAAGGAAGCATATTATCAGGCTAGATCATTAGACGTTAGGCAACTCGGGGCAAGCTCTCAGCGAGTGTCGGTTGCGCTATTCCCTGGACAACGAAAGCACGATGCAGCGGTGGGCCGTTATGTAAGGATCAAGAAACCACTATTTAAAAGGCTCCTCCAGATGGAAACGAGTGCACAAACGAATGAAAGACAAAAAAATATATCTGAAAAACCAAATCAAAAGACTTGAGATTCTGTTCGGAGTAATAGTGCTACCCGCATTAAACGACAATCGCTTATGGCGTACCTTTTGTTAACGTAAATTGAAAAGCAGGATTGGAAACCGACTTTTCATGACTCGGGGAAGAGTTGCGGATGTATGTAGGTTGGCCACGACTGGGAGCATTTCCATCGCCTGTATTCTGGAGGAGATCCGTCATGTCTCAACAGCCCGTTCTCTGTTGTTGAGAGCCCAATAAGTATTAAATTTATCTATAAGTATAAGACGGATAAATATAATGTATGTAGTTAAGTCTGCGTAAGGAAGCGATGGAGTATACTCGAGTATATGAATACGTGGGGGTAAAATTTCCCCTGGGGTATTGGCAAGCCGAGCCCCTTGGGTCATATGCAAGTTATTTTTGCTTGTGAGGATGAAATATGAAAACTCGGGTTTCTAGCTCAGTTGATCAAATAAGATCAAGGCCTAGTCTTGAACATCATTCAAAAGAATATTCTCATAAGCGCTATACTGCCAGCTACACTGTCAACGCTCATACTTAGCTCGCTCATACCTAGCTTTTGATTGGTCTGGGGACCACCACCATTCGAGCGTGAGATTTGGAGGTTCAGTTCATCGCTGGTCTTAGGTATTTCGGTAACAACTTAGTATTAAATACGTATTCAAAAGGAGAATACCGCAGATATCAGTTTCTTGTGCAAGAATATCTAAGAGCCCATAGCAATGACCCTCGTATGTAATCCGGTGGCCAGATATAATTCATTATAACACAGGGGCGGCCTAAACCTTAGCTTTGCATGAAGATAGGCGTGCGCATACATAGGAGTGATGGCTAGGCCGGCGCGATAACTATCTCATAGCCTAACAGCAAAACACAGACCTGATCCGATGCCTATTTATCTGGCCGATGCGATCTTGAATACGGGCGCTGAAGGCAGAAGCTTCGAGGCTATTGCCTTCAGTTCGCCACTTGCGAGCTCGTAGCGCTACTATTATGCGATAGCAAGCGCAAACTTGATCAGTGCTTACTAGTAGCGGCAAGGATCCCACCCAAAACAACGCAATTTTCGAAGGAGCTCATCCATTAAATTGGTGCTTTCAAGGACATTTGCGATCTTTCGTCCCTGAGAGTTGGCCCTCATCTGAAATGACAATATGGCATACTTAGGTAGGTTTCTAAGAGCAAGCCTCCTCGAGTATTGGTCAGCAGTCTCTTAGAGTTGCAGTCGAGCGTGGCTCGTACGCTTATTATACGCATCTAGGATCCTTAGACTTACTAGACCCTAAACGTTTAGGTTTAAACCTTATCCCGTGAATTTGCAGCCTTAAGGCTGATAAGAATGAGTATATCATATTATCTGTATTTAAATTCCTGTTATCTGCAATGCCAAAGCGAACGTGAACTCAGTCTCGGTATTAATGTAGATATATATTTCATCCGGAGACACCCTATGAGGTTCATTATGCAATTTGATACTACGCAAACACCAATAATTGAAACGTATCGGTCATTGCCGTATTGTATTCCAGTCTAGAATTTGGCGTGGGCGTTTCTGGCCATCCACACTCGCCTCAAATCCTCATCCTGACGGGATGTGGCTAATGGACAAATAAGCGCACGTACAGTCGACTCTTCCTAGAAGCTCTCGCAGCCTCAAGCTCGCCGCCCTCTAGAACTAACACTAACGCAATGCACCCGTATCATTAAAACGAGAAAAAAAATATATCGCAATCAACATTATTCCTCAATGTCGGCGCCATCGCCGCCGAGTTACGAGAACCTGCCTCGGGTGGAGCAGCCGGAAAGAGGCCCTGGTAAGAATTCTTACCAGGGCCTTCTAGAAAGTCAACGAGACCATGGTCAAAAGTGCATCTTATCACCCGGTGTGGACCTAGGATATGGTTAGCTTCGAACTCATGTTCCGGTTGTTCAAGGCACCATCCTCTTTCAGAAAGCATCTTTTACGAATAGCTAACGGGAAAGATCTATAGAAATATTTAACCTTTCGGGCCAATTTAAATTGGTCCGGAAGGTTATTTTAGATCTGATGCCAAGCGGGCTTCTGCCCAAGGAATGTCCGTGTGGAAATTCGGATACTTTGGCAACTCCGAGTAGAGGTTGGTTTACGAGCCTCTGATCACTACAATCGAAGTTTCCGAGCCAAATTACAAAGTCGTTATGCTTGCAATGCTTTCAGATACAACTCACTCTGGAGGTAATTGGTTCCTAGAGTATCTATTTGGTAGACAAATGGATAACGTAAACCGGAACAAGAAGCTCATCTCGGAGCTTGCGAGCCAATCTTAAAATTCCAAAGCAGCAAACACTCTCTAGGGGACGAGCTTGGAATTGGAGAACGATGAATGAGGATGGAACTCGGTGTGAAGGCATCCTTAGCAAATATGCAATCGTTACGGCCGTTAACGAGCACCCGGTGTGTCCATGAAAGTTCCCAGTGTATAGATATTAAGCGCATATGCGTGCGTGCTGCATGATTTTACGAAAACTCAGCCACTATATTGATCTTTCATGTGAGTCGGTATTCCGCCCGAGACTAGCTGAAACACAAGCTTGTGTTCCAGCTAGTCTCGGGCAAAAGTACTATTTCGGAACACCGGGCCCACTAGAATGAAGATGAGGCCAAGTTTACCCGTCAGCCCGGCACTGTCATTGTGAATCGTTTAGAATTGTCCCGGTTGGGCCGGTTTGCGTGCAAACGGAATATATTGGATTTAGGATAAGGGTTCGGCGCCGTTCAAATGCAACGCGGAATTGTCCGAATCTTATGATACTCATAGACGTGTTCAGAATTAGAAGATAAGTGAACGTACAAATATGAAAAATGTTCACCTACGAGCATTCTGTATTCTGAGAAGATGGTCGCCTCACTCAAGAAAGATCAGGTTCTGATTTTTGAGCCATAAAACTCTCCCAGCCGAGGAGTACGGAGAGGGCTCTCCATCTTGGATATACTTTTTACATAAATATAAATCTCGTATGAAGGTTCTGCCATCTATCTCGATTTTTGCCACGGAATCAGGCGAAAAAACATTATCGGAATATGATACATCGTGATGTCCTAATACTGGAGCTGATACTTGATGGAGATATATACCGAACCATGAACCGTAAAAACAATAATCTAGAATGCCTGCCCCCAGGTCATATATTTGAAAAAGACAAACGAATACCGCTGTGATCAGGCATGTAATCTCATAGATCTATGGCAAAACCACGACATCCTCAAGTCAAGGGTAATTCTATTGCTAGCCATAACTATCCAGTGTGAATATATCAAAATATTCCACAATGACTATTAGATGGTGGTAAACTTATTAGAGCAATTCCGCCAGCAATGTTGGAAAATGATCGAGGACGAGATATATAGCTAATACAAACCGGAATCAGTCATGATTTCACATTATCAGTAAACGATATCTTGAGGCTGTAGCGTAGTAATTTACACTGCAGCTCTCATGAATTCTTCAAAGGTCTGATATCCAGTGACTTCGAGATCTTTGGTTTCTTAATGAAATTATTTTGGCTTGAATAGGTTGAGTATATTTTAATTATATCTACAAGCGTGTATGTAGGCTTGTAGATCAAAGATGCCAAGTCTACATGTTACGTCCCTATAATATTGATGGATATAAAATAATTACATTCTAAGGTCTAAGATCGTTGTCTTGCCAGCTTTCTTTTGGATGAGGTAGATTAAAGATATTGAGGCCAGCTCCCTTTTCTTGAACTCATAGATACAAGTACCTTGAACTCTAATATCCAAAGAAAGGAACGCTAGATCCCCACAACCACCTTTTCTCTGATAAAGCAGGCAAAAAAGAAAAAGCAAAAAGCAAAAAAAAACCGTATAACACCCAAGTGGACCTCCAGGATCCTATCTTCTAAGAAGGCCGGCTTGCTCCTGAGCGAAGTCTCCTGGACGAAATCCTTCGGCACGGACTTACTGTTCCCTGACATGAATACAATAGGATCTTGGGAAGGCCATCTTATACATACATCTCGTTCTCTTTGGAACAGGTGGTTTTTCGGCAGGTGTGAGATAGTCGCTTGGCCAAGCAAGTTCTTTCTGCCCTGCCCAATTGAAGGAATTTTGAGCCCCTTGAGGATAGCATAATGATGCTATAGTAGCTTCTATGAGTGGCTCTTTCCTGATGAATTTGGGAAGGTTCCGGAGGACCTTGCTCGTGCTTCCGGAAGCATCTATACCGCCGACGATCACAAGCGATAGCCCAGCCTTCAGGGTGCCTGAAACTCCATATTTACCCTCATAGTCTGGACATCCAGATTGAATTTTTCCATATGAAACTTTAAGTTCTCCTTCGGCTCGGATCCCAGCAAAACCCCCAAATCTATACTTGTCCAAAAATTTGATTCCGAATTCGAGGCTTGCCAGTATATATGGCGTTATACGGGCTGATAGCGTCAATTCATCGAGTGTTTTAGCCATATCATTCTTGAATTCGGGTTTCCAACCCTTCGCTGAATTGTTTTCTTTGTTCAAGAAATCGATATGGATGGAAGGTTCACCTGGAATGTGTGTTTCTAGGAGACTACCCAGTGCGCCCTCTATGGATATTCCCATTTCAACCCCTATTTTAATCTCAAAACGAGGACCGATAGAGAGGATATTCGGGATTACAATCACGCCAGTAGCTGCGTTACCGATTGGAATCTCCACAAGAGCCCTTCCAGGATTTAGTGGGTTACCTCCTGGGTGATTGTAAAATCCATCTAGTTCGATTCCAGTTTTCAAGGTCATACCAGTGGCCCGCAGATCCATAGTGAAAGTGGTGAGTTTACCCTCGTCTCGAACGACATGCGTGTGGTAATTAATTTTGCCTCTGACCCCGCAATCAGTACATCGAGCCCGCAGGTAGTACTGTCCCTTTTTTTTCGTACTCGGGCCCAAAGCCATGAAAAAAACACCCCAATTATTGAAAAGGCTTCCAGTAGATAAATCGAGTGTGCCGTCTTTTGTTCCTTCGGAAATTGAGTCCACAGCTTTCTCTACCACAAATTTCCCAATTTGATAAACCGGGTTCAAAGTTAGAGCCACATCTGCTACAGATTGTATTATAGATAAGATATCGAACTTTTCTGATTCTGAAGTGTCGGGCAAATTTGCAGCCTCGGTCACGAGGGTGTCCCTTCGTCGTAAGAAATTTGAGGGTCTATGATTTACTAACTCCAAGCCGTTCTCGCTTTGGCGCTTTATAGGTTTTGCTACAACTTTAGAAGATTCCCAGGTTTTCTTGCTCCCGACTTGGAGATCGAACTTCGGAGTGACTTCATCCCAAGTTGCTGGTTTAGTAATGAGTATTGTGGTTAGAGTATCTCTAACGGATTCAGTTTTGAGAACCTTGAACGGAGTTCGCTGGTCGATTACGCCGCAATCTTTATGATCGGGGTGACTGATGAGATAGAAGAAACTATCCGAATTTGAATTAACCCAATCCCATGCTTTATTGGCGGAACGAAAAGCTATCTCGCTTCGGAATTTCAGCGAGATCCGATTGATTGTCTTATCGTCGCGATTAGGGCAGGTGACATTATCTAGATGATGATCGAAATCTTCGAGTAGTAGAATAGGATGTTGCTCGTGTGGTTTTTGTAGCTTCATGTGGGCGACGTGACCCTCACCAGCAAAATGAAGATCGACCTTGTCTCGGAGTTCCAGACTCGAGAAATCATCTGCCCTTTTGTGTTTAGGATAGAGGGTATCTCTGCGGACTGGATGGAGTATCGCGGGCGGGGCTTTCATGGAGTTGTCTGCCGCAACATAGAGAAGTGGCGCCAGCGCCAGGAGATAAATACTCAAGAATAGCATGGAAGTGAAACCGTTATAATATTATGATGAATAGTTCAGTATATATACGAAAAGAAAATAAAAGTGGAGACTAGCCAAGTTGTGTGAAGAATAGGATGCATAAATCATTTGATTCATTGCGTGGGCTTGCATATGTTTTATACCTCGAAGGCGGTAGACGAGAGTGATGCTATTATTACAGTTTTATCACTATAAAATTGGCTTAAAAGTGACATACGCCGACATCAATGCCCGGAGAAGATTCCCAAAAAGGGTAATTAATTTATCATTTGATATTATATGTCTTGCAAAAGTCAATACATCACCAGAATATCACAGACAAAAAAATGTGCGCATACAAAAGACATCTATACTAGATCAAGTCTCCCAATATTTTGTCTATCGTATGTGGGCAGAAAATCTAGTCTACGTTGTATCAGATCTCCTGGTGTCATGTCTGTTACATGTGGCTAGAAATTAAAAGTGACATACGCTAACATCAATGTAAAGAGAAGATTCTTAAAAGGGATAAGTAAATTTATTATTCAATATCAAATATCTTACAAAAGACAATATATCACCACAGTATTATAAATAGAAGCATGTACACATATAAAAGACATCTATGTTGTGTCAAATCTCCCAATACCATGTCTGTTACATGTGGGCAGAAAATCTAGTATTGTCTGAATAGTCAGAACACACCTTCCTTCAACTTGAAAACAGTATCAGACTCTTTGTAAGGAATGTAAGTGTGACGAGTCGTGCCAGCTCGTGACCCATACGCTTAATATATGACACCTGTAGCACGAACCAACTAGTTGGTTCATTCTGGCCATTTTGGCAACCCGGCACCGACAGGACGTCACAGTAAGCCAGGGTTTAACATCAACTGTGTTGTTTGTCCGTCATCTCCAAACAAAAGCCACCATAAAGTTGGTTACGAAATCTGGAACTAAGTTAGATCTATCATTAAAAAAGATGAAAAGTCGGGCCATTTTCTGGAATCCGGGATCGCCGGATTATAGCTCCGTGGCTTAGCGGCTCTGCTGGGTTTTATAGGTCACAATTAGTGAGCTACTGTACAATCAATCTTGGCTCTAATCACGAATCGAGAAGGTTTGTTGTCAGAAGAAAGTTCGAGAACCTCTCAAATTCATATATGTCTGTTACACACCTCAAACAACATGTTTTGTTTTCTTGCTTTTTTTACTGTTCCATATTTTTTCTCACGGTTATTCGACGTCGAAAGCCTAGGTTTAAGCTTAAAGAATGCACGCTTGCCCACATTTCCATCTATAGAACCTTTTCCGTACAATGCTTTGTGTTGAGCGTCGAAAACCGACGACGAGATGCAAGCGGTAAACGTAGAAAACAGAGAGACGGCATATTGCTCATCAATCGCTTGCCATCCAGTTTCTCCTAGAAGCTGTCTATACTGATGGATCTGTTTGTTCGGCGCTCGTAAGTGATAAATCTGCAACTTCACAATAGAATTCGATTAATTGCAATTGTGTTGAAAATTTGTACGCGAACTTTCAGTGCATTGGCTATTTTCTTTCCACAGAGATACCATGTCTTTCTCGATATCACACTGTCACCAGAAAGTATAAGACGTATATGCACAACAATCGGGTCTTGATCATCACTGATGTAGTAAGTTCGACCACATCCGTCTAATTTTCCTGTGCAGCACTGTAGGTAGATGGTGTCGCAAAGGTACCATTTCGACAGTGCTTAACCTCACTACAAGTGCGGCAAGCTGTATCAAATATTTGATCAGCCGAATATTTCACGCGCACTGGATCTTTATTACCAGCAGCTTGGGGCTCGCATTCGGATGATTAGTGATGTGAGATGCGATGAAGATATGCTCGTGCAATTTCCTTAGCATGACATGCATTCAGGTGAAGTCCCGGATCTGGCTTTTCTATATGCTGTATCGAAAGGCTCTTTCCAAGACGGGATAGTTGACGCAAACGTTCTTCCGACGAATAGCCAGTCACCTCTGTAGTTACCCAGGACTAATCTGCTGTGTAACTGACCTTAGCTTAACAGTACGTTGGAGTGCGATATTTAGAGAAATATGGCTGGAGTTCTTCTGCTGATAAGTTTATTATTGCATTGTAGATCGTAAGAGGATAGAGAAAAGCAATGTAAGGAAAATATTCACCTGAGAGCCGAGCTGTTCTCTGGGAGTAATCGAAATCCACCACTAGTGAACGATCTGGGACGGATTATTTAGCTGGCATCCCTGTGGGCAGACACATCGCAGAGTGTGTGACTTAATATATTACTAATACGCCTATTTTTTTTTTTTTACGGCGTTGAAATTCAATATATAATATAAGTGATTGGAAGCCTGCGAGTATCTCCCTGTATGTCTGTTTGTTCATTATATAAGTACAAAATAGAGCGGGGATGGGGTGAGGTGGGCCATGGACCCTTCAACGAAAATTTTCTCTATTGATTAGAAATATTTACAAAACTTCAAGTATTTAGAACTACTCCCATACTCGGCTATTGAGACTACCCAGATTTGAAGCTCCGCAATACCCTATGGCATAATACCCCAAGGGTAGCAATGCTCACAAAGAACTCTATCACCCCGCCAACATTTCGTGTTGCTTGTTTCGAGACAAGAGACTATCTTTTTGTTCAAAGAGCTCGGTCCGCAGTTCCTAGAGTCTGTACTTCTCATTATTTCGGTCTCACCAGCCTTGCACTTCTCTTGAACGCAGAACACCCCAAAACTCTGTTTTCCTAACCATCTTTGCACGCAATTATCTGGAGAAAAGAAAGTTAATGAAGATCCTCAGGGTAGTATTTCAACCCTGAACCGAAATACGTACCAGGCTTCTCATTAAGTTTTCCTTCTGCGAAAGGGCTTGTAGTATCTGATTTTACTCGTTAGATTACTAGGAATAATTTCCAAAGGGATGATTATAATTACCTGTAGCATCCGTAACAGCACTCATAACGGCCGGAACGGCCAAAATAATAAGAGGGAGGCCAACGAGAACTTTCATCTTTGTCAGATAGCGTTGATATGTTTCAAATATAGAAAAATAATTTAGAGGGAAAAGCTTTTATATCAGAGAATCCTATCCTGAAGCTGGAAAAATATTGTCAAAAAAAAACTGATGGTGACGGTTGGAAAAGAGAATAAAAGAAAGATGCAATAGAAAAGATTTTATAGTTTATCGATAGGCCACTTTTTTTTTGTTTCACCTACATGTACTTATCCAACTGACATACTAAACTTGAAGACGAAAAGATAATAGTAGTCGCAACAACTTTGAGGATCAAAACAGAAGGTGGCTACGTTGTTACTTTCAAGTCTCCCGCAGAGCGGTCGCTGGACGCCCTTGGCTCCGCCAAGCTCGGAGGGTTGCGTCCCTGAGACTATTTCAAGTCATTAGCGAGCTATGGCTATACATGGTTAGATTAACTGAAGAAATTCGATTTTGAAAAAGCTATTACGCTATGTGCATGGGGGTCTTGTCGAAGAGAAGTATTCTATAAGCCCGCACCCGGGTGACAAAAAAAACTTGGATAAGAATGCATAATCAACACCACTATAGTGTTGCCAGTTGGGCGTATAAGTTAAACTTCTGCAATACCAATGCCCATCATTACGGTCGTTAACGAGCACGCGGTTTGTACGTGAAAGTTCCCAGTAAATAGATATTAAGCGTATCCGCGTGTGGGCTCCATGATTCTGCGAAAACTCAGCCACTATATTGGTCGTTCATGTTGTTGGTACTTCCGATGTGCGAGAGGCAACTGCCTGCGGCTGCAACGCAACAGTTGATCGGACCATCTCTCGTGTGTTCGTAATAGAACACGCCAAGCGGAGTTAACTCCGTGGTCAACACTATTAAGCACTATCAACAAGGAGACAGTCTTCCTTGATACCTATCATGAAGGGAAAAGCTTTCCTTGGTACTTCATAGTTCAAGTCTTATCTCACACTTCCTAGCTAGCACCCGGACGAGGGAGAGGAGACGGTGCAGCGATATGCAAGGATTGGTGTCTCGGCGCTGGACGCAAGGTTGATCGATTGGTCATGGCGGGTCCGTTGGATGAAGAAAACAAGCGAGGACGGGGGCGCTCTCGCTCTGGGATGAGGTTGGAAGTGCGTACTCCGTAAGAAGTATTATTTAGCACTCGCCCTTCCTGCATGATGATTCCAGAGCCTTTTTTTTTTTTATGTTAATTTTTTTACGTGAAGCTTTGCTCCGGCCTCCTTTAAAAACACCAACCAAACCCTTCACTTCGAAAAACCCTCCCTCGGGCTTGTTGGAGACGAATTGACGACCGAGAAATACAACCATTGAGTTCCTACTTTGCGGCCGCGCATTTCCGGGGACGTTTGATTAGGAGGCGTGCTAGAAGTCCTGAAGCGGCGGTTTGCTCGGATATTATCGTTATTATCATATCGTTCCTGTACAGGCCTCGCCTCGCCTCGCGCAGCAGCAGCAACGACGTCAATTATTTTCCTCCTCGAACGCACGGTAGCCTCACCACGCCGACAATCTATTTGGTTATCACGAGGCCTATCTCCTGCCATCGTTCCCTTCTCGTTCCCTCCGTCTAAGCCTCCGAAGTCTGAGCCCAAGCCCATCACACGCGCAAGCCCGACAAACCCGCAAATTCCCGCTAACTTTCAATCACTCGTTCGGCGCTTCTCGGTTCCTGCCGGGCTCCCTGAAAAGGCAGTTCAAATTTTCAAAATTGAGAACGCTCTTCTGCGGTGACGTTCCCAGTGTCACTCGTGAGACCAGTCGTTACATCAACAAGAAAACCTAGAGAGAGACAGAGAGGAAGATTTAGTAGGAAGGAGAAGGCAGACCCACGCTCAAATCTCCCCGCCGAGTTTTTTTTTTTTTTTTTTTTTTTTTTTTTTTTCTTTCCAACTAGGTTTTTTTTTTTTTCAAGGAAAATTAAATTCAAGGACGGTGAGAACAACAACGTTACGCAGAAGTAACCCACATGCTTCGCGCATCGATACCATACTGAACGCATCCACCTGTTCTGACGCAACAGCACCCTCGCAATCCTTCAGATGAAAGCCCGCTAGCCTTCCTTTACTAAGATAAACCTCTCTCGTTTGCCTTACGTACGTCGGTCGGTGATACGGGCGTTTCGTTAGACCCGAATTCCTCCCGTTACGCTTCGTGAACGGCGCATGCATCCACGCTCACCACTCTCCTCGTCGTCGTTCCAGTGGGTGGGTTTCATTCTTAGAAAACCCCCATAATACCGCTACCATCGCCGCTCGTTATCACGATTCGAACAAAAAATACAAAAAAAAAAGAATATCAATTAAGGTCCGGGAATAGAAGGAACAGAAGGGGAATTTGGGGCCTCGGTCAGGGTTGGATAGGAGGACTTTTGTATCGAACCTGTCCACCAGCAGATCTACAAGATGGCCTGGGATCATCTGAGTGTGAGTGCACTTCCAACAGAATCCTCTCCGGCTATTCGTGTTGTTTCTGTTGCGAGTCCAGTTTGGTTCACGTCTGAGCTACCTCTGGCCATCATGGCTATGGCGGTGGTTTCACAGCCCATCAAATTGCCATTGAGCATCTGCACATACAACAAGAATAGCACGGAAACATAAGTCTACTTCAATCGGCCTGATAATGGTGCCTGTTCTGTTCCCTCCGCTAACTTTGCTTGCCTTTGATCAGATCAACAAGCCTCATTTGGCATATATCATTCTGGGAGGGTTCACCTCCCTTTTCATGTTAGTCTCTCTGTTTGTGAAAGAGAAGCTATACATTGGTGAAGCTACCGTCGCAACAATATGTGGTGTCATCTTCGGTCCTTATGCCGCCGGCCTCTTCGATCCCAATAGCTGGGGCAACGTCGATCAAATCACCTTGGAATGCAGTCGCATTGTCCTTGTCGTCCAATGTTTCGCCGTGGGCGTCGAATTGCCAAAGGTAGGTCGAACTCATCCACGATACCGGAGAAAACGTCGTCCCACTAACGGACATGACCTCATTTTAGGCATATATGACTCGTCATTGGAAATCCGTCGTATATCTCCTGATACCCGTCATGACTTTCGGCTGGCTCATCGTCTCGGTTTTTATCTGGTGGCTCATTGAACCGCTATCCTGGCTTGATTCCTTGTGTATCGCAGCCTGCGTGACAGCTACCGATCCCGTCCTTGCCTCTTCCGTCGTCGGTAAAGGTAAATTCGCAAAGCGGATTCCAAAGCATTTGAGAGATCTCTTGTCTGCTGAATCCGGTTGTAACGATGGCATGGCATTCCCATTCATCTACCTCGCAATCTACTTGATTCACTATCGTCCCGATGCAACCAAAGTTTTCTACCACTGGTTCGTCTATACGGTTCTATACGAGTGTATTTTCGGTGCATTTTTCGGATGCTGCGTGGGATATGCTGGGCGGCGCTTGATCAAGTGGGCAGAGGGAAAGAACATCATCGATAGGGAAAGTTTTTTGGTATTTTATTTCACCCTAGCATTATTTTGCGCTGGTGCTGGAAGTATCTTAGGTAGGTCAAGTTCTTTGGATGCCGGAAACTCTTTAACTTACTAATAGTGTTATAGGCGTGGACGACCTCTTAGTGGGCTTTTGCGCGGGTGTTGCATTCAGTAACGATGGATGGTTCGCCCAGAAGACCGAAGAGTCGCACGTGTCCAACGTCATCGACTTACTTCTCAACTTGGCATACTTCGTTTACTTTGGTTCTATAATCCCTTGGGATCAATATAACCGACCCGACTGGGGCTTGGAGCCATGGAGATTGGTTTGCATCTCTATCCTTGTGATCTTTTTCCGTCGTATACCTGTGATGGTGATTCTACGGCCCTTCATACCGGATATTAAAACATTCCGAGAATCCCTTTTCGCAGGACATTTCGGTCCAATTGGTGTCGGCGCTATCTTCGTCGCTATTCTCGCCCGATCAGAGCTGGAGACAGGGAATGCGGCAACTCCGCTCGCAGTACTGCCTGAACCAGGCAGCGACGTTCACAACCTTCTTCTCATCGAAGTTATATGGCCAATCGTCACATTTATGGTCATATCATCTATCATTGTGCACGGATCTTCAATTGCAGTGTTTACTCTTGGAAAACGAATCAACAGAATGACGCTCACGATGTCGTACACCACCCAAGGGCCCGAAGATACATGGGTCAGCCGATTACCGTTCCTCAACCGTGGCCAGTCTCTCTCGATCAGGAAACCCGACGAATCTGATACAGAGAAAATATCCACAGATGGCCGGTTCCCTTCTGCTCAAGGTGGCGTGATTGGTGGGTTTGGTAATGGCAAGAGACACAGCAGGCACACGAGTGATTCGACAGGCGCGCCTCGACGTAGGAATGGGCTTGGAAGACCGAAGAATCAGGGTACCGGTTCCCTTACCACTGAGCCTTTGCCGGTTCCCGAAGCCGTTAAAGTTCACATTCCAGCCGGCGGAAGCGCATATCAAGAAGGCGAGGAATTTTTGGTCGAAAACTCAGATGGTGATGTTGTGAAACAGTTCCGAGCACACCCTGACGGTAGACTGGAAGATACATTTGATGAGTCTAAGGATACGCGCGCTGGTAGACCAGGCGCCGCTCCGCCACGTATCGCAGAGGCAGCTGAAGATCTGATGCAACGAATTGATAGTCCCAGTCGACGCAGAAATAGCTCTACAGACGAACAAACTCGGCCTACCCTCGACCGTCGTGGATCCGAGGCACACAGAAAGCGTGGTACCGCAACCGCTTACCAGAGCGGTAACGATGTCATCGTTGAAGACGAAGACGGAGAAGTCATCAAGGTTATTCGCACTAACACCAACACCGCTCGCAACGACTCCATCATGGGTATTCCGACTGGTCGTCGCCCCAGTCTGCAGAAATTCGGTTCTTGGCTGACGAGAAAGACCTCGAACGCGCCGGAATCAAGCCAACAGGGCGCACAGAACGAACACAACGATGACGCCATGTCTGTTATCTCTAATGAAGAGCACGGCGTTCACTTGCACAATCCGTTCCATGGCGGTCGTATGTCTCGTAAAGAAATTCTCGAACATTTCCACACCATCGACCCTCGCTACCGGTCAAAGATTGCACAGGCACATAACCTTCCTCAACGGCTAGTTGCTGAGGCTGAGGCCGAAGCTGAGACAGACGATGGTGGTAGTGGCACCTATTCCCCCGGCGACACCTCGCAACCCGTCTTGAGCGGTCCCAAAGAGAAAGTTATCGAGAAAGCCATAATATCTGCTCAATCGAACAATCCTGGCTTGGCACTATCAAAAATGCACAGTACCACCAGCGCCGATGATCCAGAAAATTTCGAAGAAGAAACACCAGCTGAGAGACGCAGAAGAGAAGCTGCGTTCGGTCACTCCGAAGAACGGACGGGTGGAAGCTCACAAGCCGGGCCTGAGACCGACGCAGAACGTAGACGCAGAGAAGCCGCCCTCGGGTCGACCGCCCTCGACGACGATAGCGACGACGACGGAACCGAACGACAGCAGCCGGCTAGGCGCGGTATTCGGTTTGCCGAGTCAGCTCGACGAGGTAGTTGAAATACCTACATTCCAACAGCACTTTGAGATTCCCCACAAAATTCTTCACCCGCAAGAAGGTATACCAAGTTTCGTTTTTTCTATCGTGTTTTTAATCCCAGAAGTAAGCCGAGGAATACGCATTCCCAGACCAGAAATCCTCTGTCTGCCTCCCGCATACCATATTCCAAGGGCCTTCTTTGCTTTTCCTTCTTTTCGATGAATGTATTTCTTAGTTTGCAATTTGCTTTTGCTAGTCTTACTTTTCCGAGACGCCGGGGGGAAGAAATTATACGATAATGATCGAAGGTGTTTATACCATGGTTAGCTTTCATTTTTTCAATACCTCATTATTCCTCTTTAGCGATTAACGCCCTTCCTTTTTATTACATACTATTATTCAACCATCACGTTTTCGCTTTACTTCTGATTCGTTGTTTCTATTTTTTCGCGTAAGTTCATGGCTGCGGTTGCTTTAATTGGCATTTGCATGAAGCCGCGGATTGCTGTTAAACATTACCGTGGGAGAGAATTATGTTAGTTAGATATTTCCCGCTGCGCAGACATGAGAATACCATAGTCAAATACTAGTATCATTATCACTATAAACTCTCGGGCAGGTTTAAAACCTTTTTTAAGGGAATGTGGTGTTCATGCGTAGAGAGTCAAAACTTGTTTCGTGAACCAGACGCGACGCATGAATTCACTTCACGAAGTGCGAATCAAAACTGTGCCCACTGTACAACAACCCTACA